>JAJMJL010000016.1:0-168379 GCA_030563645.1 Saturnispora halmiae | reverse complement strand
TGACTTTGGTCTATGACCACCGATATGTAGCAATCCGGAAGAATTAGGATCTTGTTTCGCTTCGATTACTCTACTATGAGGATGGCGTATTCTTCGGTCGTTTGGATCAATTATCTTGTCACCAAATAACAATTTGGCCCCCTTCAAAGATTCTTCCAGTTCTTCAGGAACTTTTGGAATCTGATGCGTTTCATTTTCTGACGACCTGTCTGACATTCCGCTTTGAATTATACAATTAAATAATATACTAGAAATACTATCAGTTGAAAATAAAGTCACATGTTAGATTGAATTTGAAAGAAACCTGTGTCTCAGCAACTCATTAGCACTCTTTCTTTTTGTCCAATCAAGCTCAAAGGTACATTGTAAAAAGTCTCGACAGGATGGACTGGCATTTTCTGGGATTATTGGTTTAGTGTCAAGACCAATTCTAAAAATGGCTTGCATCTGAGTAAAACCAGGAAACGGATGCTTAGCAGTCAACATTTCAACAACAAGACAACCAAAAGACCATATATCAGACCTATCAGTATTTGCAACTTGTTTGACGATTTCTGGCGCCATCCAATAAGCAGAACCTTGTAAAGAAACTCTTTTACTTGCTTCGCTTGATTCCCCACCTGATTCTAAAGCTGCTCTCAAAGCATCTCCATCGATCTTTTTGGATATACCAAAGTCACTAATCTTAACAACCCCGTTGTTATCAATCAATATATTAGCTCCTTTAATATCCCTATGAATGATACCTTTACCATGTAAATATTTCAACCCGATCAATACTTGTCTGGCAAAGTTTTTAGCCAAAGGTTCTTCAAATACACCATACATTTTCAACATAGAACTAACAGAACCACCAGGGATATACTCAAGAAAGATGTTCATTTTTGTGGAGTCTAAAGAAGACCCAAGATATCTTACAATATTCTCATGATCCAAGTCTTTCAACAAATTCATTTCTTGTTTTAGTGCATTAACCATCAATCCGCTATCAGAAACATCTGAACGATTGACGTCCACCTGCTTTACAGCCATCAATTCCCCGGTTAATCCATTTAATCCAAGGTATACAAATCCAAATGACCCTTGTCCAATTTTGGCACCCTTATGCCAAACTGTTGGTCCATTCTGTGCTTCATTGCTTAAAACTTGTTTTAGCTCCACTCTTTCAGCTTCCAAAGTAATGACTTCGTCATACATGATATCACCATCACTCTCGTCATCATCATCATCATAATCATCATCATCTTCGTCAATAAGTTCAATTATACTGTTATTGTCGATCAAATTATTGACCTGATTATTTGAGCTGTCACTGGCTGATACACTCATTGCTGTATAATAACGATCAATTAAATGTTCAGTATCAGAACCACTGTCGTCATACTCATCATGATCTTGTGGTTCATTTTTATCAATTTCGTCTTGATTTGTTAACAAAACATCTCCAATTGTTTGATTCATTTTCATTGGCAGTCCAACCCCATAACTTGCTACACTTAACATCGAAAATCTCTTTGACATTCCTGAAAAGTTGGTGAATTGCGAATAAATAGAGTTTCTAATGTCAATTCCATTATCATTCATACTTTTTACAATATCATTTCCATATTTGGATAATCTAATGGAGTTTCTAGCGGCTTGCTTCAAAGATTTATTGTCAATATCTGGAAAATAATCACGTAAATTCGTAGTAATTAACTGACTTGGTGGTCTTTGGCCCATAAAATCCTTGAATTCTCCCATATTTGGTTTTTTCTTATTTGAGTTATACCTGGATGTTAATTTATTGAATGTATTGATTGCATCAAGTGATGGAATTTGATTATTTTTACAAATCATCAGCAAGCCGTCCTTTGTAGAGACATTTGCTTGACTGATTCTTTTAACCTTTTCAAATAATTCAACATCATGGATTTTTGTTGGTTTTCTATCTTCTCCTATTATATAAAAACACCATTCTGGTGAAACAAATAAGAATGCCTCATCATTCCCAAAGACTTGGGATATAATTTCTCTCTTAATGTCATCAGATGAAATTTTATCATCCCATGATATCCTTACCACATGTGAAATCCCATCACTCGTTATGACATCTGGTGAAGACACTTCGAATTGAACCTTATCTCCAATTTCGCTTTCAATTGAGTGGAGAGTTTTGATCTGACCGGTAATTGTGGACTTCAAGGTTTCAACATTGACATGGGATTTCATAGCTTCCATCCGTAGAATCTTGATCAGTGCTTGGATTTTTAGCCTGTCTCCAACTGTAGTTATTCCCAATTCAATTAAAGCATCACGGTCTAAACACGAAAATAGGTCCGGTGTGATATCATTGTCAACAAAAAGAGGAAGATATCCGGTACATGATACGCTTGCCAACAATCGTGAAAGCTGGGAGGTTTCTGCAAAATTCATGAAGAAGTCCAGAAAGTTTAGATCATAAAACGAATAAGTAAACTATAAAAAGAATCAAATATTTCTATTGTTCAAGAATTTATTAGCCAATTTCTTGTTTATTGATTTTTGGGTCATTTCCATTGCATTTTGTTGAAAAAGCAATAAATAAGACCGACGAGCTGAATTCCACGTTTCTAACAAGCTTTTTTTTGTAATAGTAGCATCAAAAACATTAGTACAGCATATAGATTCAATATATGCTTTGAAAAAAAGTCTATACTTTGCGAAAATAACCAAAGTGGCCTCTTTCAATAGCTTTTGGAAATTAAGATAATAGTAGAGCTGTTCCGTTTTGTAACTTTTTGACAAATCTGGATTTTTCAAAACCAATTTACTACTTTTGAAAATAAACTGACACATTGAATTAATTTCGACACTATTAACAGTTAAAAATTGATCAAAATCATGAAGCAATTGATATATTGATTTATTTTGTGTATTAATCTTTTCAATGAACATTTGATGGCTGGATTGGATCATATTTTCATAAAATAATCGTGTTCTTGGTGTGGAAGGAATTTCATTTAATAGTTTAGTTTTATCAAAGCCTGATGTCGCATTATGGAATTCTTTTGCTATTTGAATATTTGTTGTTGCTAGTTGTGCAATGAGGTTCACTTGTTTGCGAATTGTTTCAATACAAATCAAATATTCCTGATATTGAACTTCAAATTCATGTCTGAAAAATTGAAGTACCTGGTCCTCCAACCTCTGACTATTTTTTGATTTATGATGTGTTTTCTTCCAGGAAGAAGGTAAATCAAGAAATATAGGATCATTCAAAGGATTTATTAAAATACCATTGATATTAGTATCATGTAAAGCATTTACCAAAATGCCATGGCCATTATCAGTATCATGTTGATTTATAATTGATTTAAGCCTTTCAAGTGTTGTTAAATCTCGAGGATTTTCTTGTCCAATACAAGTTTCAATGTAAATGAGTGAATTTCGAATTTCATTTAACGGATAATTGATCAAGTCTTTGAAGCTTGTTATATCGTTATGCAAACCATGCTCATGAATGGATCTTTGAACTGTTTCAAAAAATCCGGCAAAATAATCACACTCATCAACTAATTTATCAGCAAAAAAATTGCGTACCACTGCAGTTTTGAAATATGATGGATATATATGGCTAAGTCTCTGTAAATGATCAAATAAAACATCTTTTAAATTTTCAATTGGATTAACATCTACGGGTAGTCGTTCAAGAAACATTTCATGAATAATTCTGAGGGTTTTAATGTTTCCAAAGACATTTAATGATACAAGTGGATGAAACAATATATTGTTTTCTTCAACAAAGTTCTTGAGTTTAATCTCTAGATGGTTAAGAATTTTAAAAATCTTCACTAATCTTGATTCCATCAAGACCAATTTATGTATTGTGTCATTTGATGAGTTCACAGATATTGAGTTGAAATTTTCATCTTTTTCATAAAATTTGTTTTCACTGGATGTGTCTGATTGTTGTTTTACCGATATTGGTAATTGTAGATCAGAAATCAAATTGTTTTCTTTATTGGACTCTCTTGATAACAATTTCAATTTGTTCAAAGGAAACAGAAATGATTTTTTTATCATTGTTTTAGACTCCAGTTTCGAGTTTAAACTACTTTCAGCCATTTTCTTACAAGAATTATCATTATCATCATCATTAATTAGAGTAATGCGATTTCTGTATTTTTCAATTTCTTCTCCGATGTTTCCTCTTGATGTAAACCATAAAGATTGGGCATAAGGATTTGTCATTAATTCATTGGAACTGCAATTATTCTCAATACCAATGGACTTTTGAAAAGGCGCTGGTGGTGTAATGTAAGGCTTATATACATCGTCCAATATCTCTTTTGGTTCATCACTTGGTGGAAATTCCATAGAGTTCGGATAAATAGAAGAAGCGACTTGAATATGTCTTTTTTGAAGGGTTTCCATCACCTTTTTTTGCCTGTTGAAAGGAACAGCATAAAACAATCTGTTGTAATTATCACACGCTCCAAACTCCTCTGTTATTGTCATGAGCAAGTTTTAAATGTGTTTCATTACAAAGGCGTCGATCGACGCAAACAATTTCCTTTTTTGGATATTTGATAATTTTCACTCTTTCTACACAGAAGACTTGATGTCAGATCCTAAGTCATCCATAAAATCAATGGCAATGGGAGCATCGCTTGGTAATTGGAGACAGTTTCAATTTTTTAATTTGATTCCAATACGGGATCCATACTTTGGATCGGATCGTGCACTATATTCGGATCCAACAATGTCAGCCATCACAGCCGCAGGACAGTTTCTTGTAATTGTGTCGGATAACGCCATGGTCAAATTGATTTCATCATCTTTTGAACAGTTAGCAGAGTGGAGAGTCGAAAATTCAGGATGGACAGTTTCAAAGCTGCATTGGATCAAACCTTCCAATTCTAATAAAGGTATCCTCATATCAATCGCAGAAAGACAGGGCCAATCGATGTCTCTAAAGTTATGGGATCTTGATAAATTAACATCTTCAAGTTACAACTGGATGAAGTTCGACCACAACTCCAGTTTCAGATCTCATTGCATGATATCAAACACTCACGGTGGAAATAATTATCCTATGACATGCTTTGATGCTTTGCCTGATTATTCAATTTTTGCAGTTGGTTATTCCAATGGATCCATTATATTAGTCTCTGGAGATTTAATTCATGATAGAGGTACACGCCAGCGTGTAATTTACCACAGTTCTGAACCTATCACAGGAATTAAATTCAGAAATGATTCTTTGATCTATGTTACTACAATCAATAAGATTTTCACAGTCGAAACATCGGGAAAGAATCATGGTAGATGGGAAAGAGTATTGGATGATAAATTTGGCTGTGATATTTATTCAGCTGATACATTTAACCGAGATTGGAATAATAAAGAATTAGTTGTTTTGAGGCAGGATTCAATTCAATATTATAACTCCAAAGGTAAAAACCATTCAATTCAAATTGAGATGACGAAAAAAAGATTACATATATACAAGAATAGATATTTGCTTTTTTCATCCCCGCTAGAGTCAGATCTGATTGACGCATCCACCCACAGGGTTATAATAATTGATTTGATTAACAAATACATAGTTCTGAATCAAACAGTCAACAACCCTATAACAGATATACTGGAATTATGGAATGAACTATATTTACTGACAAGTGATGGTATTTTGATAGAGCTACACGAATTAACAACACATGAAAAAGTGGAAAGTGTTATAATGCGGGAGTCATTCCCAGTGGCGATTAAATTGGCATTGGAAGATTCAAATGAGTTCACAGAAGAAGAAATTTTGAATTATTATAAACAGTATGGTGATTATTTATATGAAAAGGAGGATTTCAAAGAGAGTATAATTCAATACATCAAATGCATTAATTTAAACAAAACCAGTGAGATAATTTCAAAATTCAAAGAAAGTTCAAAGATTCCTTTCTTGATTAGCTATTTAGAGCAAATGATTGAATCTAAAGTTTCTAATAGTGATCACGTAACCTTATTACTGAGCTGTTATTGCAAATTGAAAAAGCAGGACAGTCTCATGTCATTTATTGAAGCGCTTGAAGTTGATGAAGATTATGATATAATTGGAGATCATAAAAAGTTTGACATACCAAGTGTTATTGAGCTTTGCAAAGACAATGGTGATTTCAAACTGGCTTTGAAAATATCCCAAAAGTTTAATTTACCAGAGAATGTTGTATCAATTCAAGTAAAGGATTTGAAGAATCCCAAATTAGCCATGAATTATATTCAAACATTGAAAATTGATGATCTATTAAGAATATTGATTGAATACTCAGATTTGTTATTGGAAATTTTACCAAACGAAATGACCCAACTTTTAATTGATGTTTTTACAGGTAGTTATACGCCACAGCCCTCACTAGATGAGTACTTGATGGCCGAGCTAAAGGATTCCAGTGAGATGGTATCAGAAGAAGGTCCACTATTAACGTCATATAAGCAATTTTTGGCTTTTATGAAACGAAGCACATCAAATGAGGTAAATTTGGAGTTCTCAAAGCCTTCATATTTACCACCAAAACCAAAGATAATATTTTCAAGTTTTGTTAAACATAATTACGAGTTTGTTATTTTTCTTGAGGCATGTATTGATAGTTATGACAAATTTGATGGTAAGGAAGAAGATAAAAGAGAAATTATAATAACTCTTTATGAAATGTACTTGTCTTTAAGAAGCTCGAAACCTGAAACAGAAGTCGATTGGAGAATGCAATGGGAGTCTAAAGCAAAAGACATTCTATCCAATGAAATTGAATGGTCAATTGAGGATATAGACTCCTTGTTGTTGATTTCTAGTTTATATGATTTCAATGAGGGAGAGATAATGATTAGATCATCATCAACCACCAATTCTTCAAAATTAGATCAAATTTCAGGCTACGAGTTGGACACATTTAGATCTATGGCTTTATCGCAAAACTGGGAACAATCACTTAAAATTTTAGAGGAGTTTGGAAACAAAGTACCAGAATTGTACAAGTTAGCTATAATGACATACACTAGATCTGACGAAGTTTTTAATGCAATTGGAGAAGAAAAATTCAAAGAAATTTTAGAGGTTATTGAAGAAAAGGAATACATGACTGCATTGGAACTGATTCAAACAATATGCTCAGGTGGAGCTAATGTAAAACTGGGTGTATTTAAACCATTCATCATGAAAAGTGTTCAATTACAAAAGGCACAAATTGAAAATGATCGGAAATTATCAGAAGCATATGATAATAAAGTCAAAGAAGTAGAAGAGAAGATCCACAAACTTGAAGTTGATACTACAGTGATAAATACCAATGGTAATACTGTTAAAGGTGGTTGCGAAGTATGCAAAGGGCCTGTAGAATTTCCGATGATATATTTTAAATGTGGGCATCAAGTGCATGAAAGTTGCCTGGTTGAAAGTGTCAGCGACAAAAGCGGATGTCCTTTATGCTTGAATTCTCAGGAAGCAATTGAAGCAACTCATCGTGAGTTTAAAGAGGAATCTTTAAGATCCAAGGTATTATTACAAAAATTAGGCAAAAGAAACAGATTCAAATCTATGATGGCATTTTTAGGCCGTGGAGGTATCAAAGTGAATGAAAGTAGTACAATAAAGTAGAGTATAGTATAATTACATAATATTACTTAAGTACAAATCACGACATGTAATCTGTCGCGCATGCCTAATTGGCACGCATCTAATTTGACAGCGATTAATATTAAATTTTGATTGTTTTTCTAATACGCCAAAACATTTATTGCAACTTACGTTATACAATGGACCCCAACGCTAAAAGCAACGCAATTGTTCCCGGGGGGCTCTCAATATCGCAGATTCATGAGCTCACTACGAGATTGCGTCAAATGAGGGAGCAATTGGGAGATCAGGCCACACAGTCCCCTCAGTTTACACGAATGTTGCAGATTTTACAGAACGACCCCAGTTACCAGCGTATGCAACAACAGAGAAGACAACAACAGAACATTGCAGCAGGAAATGCAGATATGAGATCTCAGCAACAACAAATGTATATGAGACAACAACTTCAACAACAGCAACAACAACAACAACAGCAACAGCAACAGCAACAACAACAGCTTCAGTTTCACCAGCAACAATCCTTTAAACAACAATCGCAACATGCCAGTCCGGGTTCAAATATTTATACACCAGGATCGCTACCAACGACACCATCTGGAGGACCCCAAAACACAAGACCTTCAATGTCTTCAAATGTTTTTTCACCTTCTCATTCGCATATTCTGAAATCACAGATCTCTGCATTTAAATGTGTGATGCAGAATAAACCAATCCCATTGGAACTAGGACAATTGATTAATATTACATATGAACAGTTTAAACGTCAAGGTGTTTATTCATTTCAAGGAGATCAGCAATCTGTAAAGCAATCTCAAATTGATCAAAGACAACAATCACAATCATCTTTAGACGTTCATTTGAATAAACAACAACAACAACAACAACAACAGCAGCAGCAACAACGATCAAGATACAGTTCGAAAGGAAGCTTTGATTTTTCTCAACAACCAGCTTCATTTTCGCCAAATGTTGCCACACCTGGATTGACACCACAGTCACAGTTACAAGCACAGTCACAGCCGTCTACATCTATTCAAAGTCAGCAGGAGAACACACAAAAACGATTAAGCACTGCATCTTTAGGGCCAACCGGAGCCAAGGGTTTACCCTTTCACCCTCCAATGTTATTAAACGAAATCGAAAAATTATATCCAGACACAAAAAAGACCTCAACAAATAATCCACTGGAGTTTGTCGATGCTTTTGTTTTACCAGAATTTAACTCAATTTCGTTCGAGGAAATCAATAGTTCAAAATCTTCGATATTCACACCAAGTTTGTATCCTAATTACATGCCATTATTTAACGATTTTTTGAATGTTCCATTGGATGATTTAAAGAAAATTACAGAAAATCTAGCTCTTGATAAAACATTTAATTTTCTACAAACAATGGCGCAAAAGCAAATGAATAATCAGCTAAATGAGAGTGAAACCGATTGGGTGACCGAGTTTGAAGCATTTAAACTTTTGCCATATCAAAAGGCAATGCGTGGATATATTTTGGCAACATCTTTTCACCAAGATATGTTATTAACGAATCATTTACCAAATTTTAGTGCGAAAGTGAGAGGAATTACAATGAACGACGCTTCATTGGTTAATACATTATATACAAAGAAGAATGAGCTGAAAACACCCGCCGTCAAAAACGAGGCAGTGGAACGCCAAATAAATATTCAGAATGCTAGCAATCATTTTAGAAAAGCTTTAAGGAATAAGAAGGTAAAATACCAAAAATTGAGCAAGAATATAATGAATTTTCATCAGGCGACTGAAAAGGAAGAGCAAAAGAGGATGGAAAGAAATGCAAAACAGAGATTACAAGCTTTGAAAGCTAATGATGAAGAAGCATATGTCAAGTTATTAGATCAAACAAAAGATACCAGAATCACTCATTTACTAAGACAAACAAATACCTTCTTGTCCAGTTTAACAGAAGCGGTTAAAGATCAACAAAAAACTTCTGCAGTAAAAATGCACGATCTAACGGCAGATGGCGAAGAAGAAGAGCAGATATCAGACTATTACCAAGTTGCGCATAAAATAAAGGAGAAAGTTGAGAAACAACCATCCATTCTTGTTGGAGGAACTCTTAAGGAATATCAAATTCAGGGATTAGAATGGATGGTTTCACTTTATAATAATCATTTGAATGGTATTCTTGCAGATGAAATGGGGTTGGGTAAAACAATTCAAACAATTTCCCTGTTGACCTACATTACTGAGGTCAAACGCGTATCCGGTCCGTTTTTAGTTATTGTCCCCTTAAGTACATTGCCAAATTGGAATATGGAATTTGACAAATGGGCACCAAGTCTTAAAAAAATTTGTTTCAAAGGTAGTGTCAATTATAGAAAATCACTATACAATGAAATTAGAATGGGTGATTTTAACATTCTATTGACAACATATGAGTATATCATTAGGGATAAAGCTGTTCTTTCAAAAATTAGATGGGTTCACATGATTATTGATGAGGGTCATAGAATGAAGAATACCAAATCTAAATTATCACAAACATTGAATGAGTTTTATCACACTGATTATAGATTAATTCTAACAGGTACACCATTGCAAAACAATTTACCCGAATTATGGGCATTGTTAAACTTTGTTCTACCTAAGATTTTCAATTCTGTTAAATCTTTTGATGAATGGTTTAATACGCCATTTGCAAATGCTGGTGGCCAGGATAAGATTGAACTATCAGAAGAAGAGACACTATTGGTCATTAGAAGACTACACAAAGTTTTAAGGCCATTTCTTTTAAGAAGATTGAAAAAAGATGTTGAAAAGTCATTACCAAGCAAGGTTGAAAAGGTTTTGAAATGTAAAAAGTCAGGTTTACAAACAAAAATGTACAATCAAATGTTGAAATATAACAAATTATTTGTGGGAGATAAGGAAAATAATGCGGTCACACTAAAGGGTACCAACAATAAATTGATGCAATTGAGAAAAATCTGTAATCATCCATTTGTTTTCCCTGCCATTGAGAATATGGTCAATCCATCACAAGAGAACAATGATTTGATTTGGAGAACAAGCGGTAAATTTGAGCTACTAGATAGAATATTACCAAAGTTTAGGGCAACTGGACACAGAGTCTTGATGTTTTTTCAGATGACTCAAATTATGGATATCATGGAAGATTTTTTAAGGTTTAGAGATTTGAAGTACATGAGACTTGATGGTGATACCAAAGCCGATGATCGTACGTCATTATTGAAAGATTTTAATGCAGAAGATTCTGAATATTTCATTTTCTTATTATCTACACGTGCAGGTGGTTTGGGTTTGAACTTACAGACTGCGGATACCGTTATTATTTTTGATACAGATTGGAATCCGCATCAAGATTTGCAGGCACAGGACCGTGCCCACCGTATTGGTCAAAAAAATGAAGTTAGAATTTTGAGACTAATTACAAGCGATTCTATTGAAGAGAAAATTTTAGAGAAAGCAAATCAAAAGCTAGATATTGATGGCAAAGTTATTCAGGCTGGTAAATTTGATCAAAAATCAACAAGTGAAGAACAGGAAGCTCTTTTAAGACAACTAATTGAAAATATTGATAATGGAAATGAGAATGATGATGAGCTCGATGATGATGAGTTGAATGAAATTTTGGCCCGTAATGAAGAAGAGATAGAGATTTTCCGAAAGATCGACGACGAAAGGGATAATACTTGGAACTCAAATAAACCAAGGTTATTTTCTGAGGAGGAGTTACCTGAAGTTTATAATAAAGAGCCAGAACCAGACGAGGATAAAAAACTAGAGGAAATGATGCATTATGGAAGGGGTGCAAGAGAACGTAAGACAGCGGTGTATGATGATAATATTACCGATGAACAATGGCGTCGCGAGGTCGATGAATTCGATTCAGATGATGATTCACAATCCTTCAAAAAGAGAAGAAAGACAGACTATGATGTAGGTGATGATGGCGAGTACAGTAGGAAGAGATCTGAAGTTTCCACACCAGTTCAACCTTTCCAACGTCGTAAACTCAAAAATGATCCACTTTCAAGAAATCCAAATACGCCCCAGCCATCAGAAGATGAGTTACAGCGGGTATACAATGTTGCTAGCCAAATATTTGAGGATGTTAAAGAATATTCAGATGGCACTAGGAAATTATCCAAAATATTTAACGTTAAGCCGGTCAAAAAAATATACCCTGATTATTATGTTATTATCAAGTATCCAATGGGATTAAGTAACGTTAAAACAAGACTTCAAGCGTATGGATATTGGACTATCGAGGAGTTCATATTGGAGATGCATATAATTTTCAAGAATGCCAGAATTTATAATTTAGAGGATAGTGTGATTTACACCGATAGTTTGATTTTAGAAAAAGAATGCCTGGTCAAGTACCTAGAATGGAGGCACAACGGAGGTGATTTTGCTGGTCTAAATCCAAATCCAGTTAATCAAAACTCTCAACAGCTAGATCAAGAAGAGGTTAATAGCATCGAAGGTTTGAATTTGTATGAATTTGATCAAAAGTTTAAACTTACAAAGTTGAATGGTGAACATATTCCAAATCCAGATGTTATTTGGGATCCAGTAACAAATATGGCAGTAGTCAGAAATTTGAAGGGGAAAGTTCCAGGTGTTGAAACAGAGGAACAAAGTGCTAATTATCTACACCAAGTTGAAATTCATAAAGATATTGACAGTGAGGCTCACATGATCGACCAAAATAATGATGGCGATGATTTATTCAACTCAGATGTTTTAAATCAAGGAGATGATGATTTTGAATTGAACTTTTAAACCATCATGTCATACTGTATACTTTAGTTAATGTAAAAAAAACATATTTATATACAATGCACTATTCTTTACCAAAATCCTTCAAAAATGAATACACTCATCCCATTGCTTGTGTCCAAATTTTTACGAAAAATCAAGATGTAATATTTTGGAGCTATAAATTTGAACGATCTATTAACAACTTTCTTATTCAATTGAATTGGTATTTATCAACCTGTCCTAATGTTGGATGGTGAAAACTTACCATGAGTCACTTTTTTTATAAATCAGAAAAAAATACGTATTTCGGAGTTTAACTCCGATATTTTTCTTAATGTGACCTAAATTACAACAGAAGAATAGTCGTAATGCGACATCAAAGAATTTTGCACTGTTAGTTTTTCCTTTTCCCCAAATATCAACATTAACTTGGGTGCTTAAATATAAATGACGGTTTATAAAGTGTACGAACAAGCATTGACCCCATTTCTGACTGCAGAGTTTATATATGAGACGTCCCCTGTTATATCAGGAACGGAGGATCTTTCAATTCTAGTTAAATTCAGATATACAGGTGAGTTCAATGAAAACATGAAACAGGCTAATTCTCAAACATCACCATCCCAAGAGACTAAAAAAGAAGAGAGCCCATCTTGGTTTGGGTCAAGATTGTCATCCCAGTTCTCAAATGCAACAAGATCTTTATTTTTATCAAATTTAGATGCAGTCAAAGAAAATGAAGATGAAGCATTAATTGGAAACACACAATCACCTAAAGTAGAAATTTATCTTGGTTTTAGTCAAATACTGGGTTATTATACTATAAATGATACATTTATTGATTTTGAAATATTTAAAGACCTTCAAAAGAGCACTATTATTGAGGGGAAAATGGCAGGAATTCATGGACTTGAGATAGTTACAGGAGGTTCAACTGAATCAGTTGGCGTACTTTCCTCAATGGGAGCACTATATAATAGTCAAATGTCATCATTGGATAAACCAGATTTAATTAATCATTTACACACTATTCCATTCTATTCAACGGATCAAAATATAATGTTTAGTTCATTAACATTTGATCCAAGCCAATGGACCAATGATTCATATAATCACGAAAGAGTTAAAGCTTTTTACATCACAGGAAAGTTGCCGTCAATTTTACCTCCTACTTTTTCATCAAAGCCAATTGACATTGGCTATAATTTTGTATTTGGGTATCAAATCTTTGAGAATAATCAATTGGTGAATAAAACATGTTTTATCCCATTGAAAATCCAACCATATGTTGATAAGTTGGCAAGGCAGAATATATTTCATTTAGAAAGGACAATATTAAATAATAAACTAGAAGCTGTCCGATGTGTTAATGTATCGAATCATCCATCATTTAAGAAACACACCACAAGTGGAAGAAGAATTAGCTTTAGAAATATTAAAATCAAAAACGTCGAGGACGAGGATAATGAGCAAAGAAGACCGAGTACAGCTACAACATTTGAATCTTTGAAAAGAATGTCAATTTCAGACGTTAAGGTCATCAAGGGTACTGAAAATATTGAAAAATTCATGTCGATACTTGGAGACATGCAAAGTATCAATGTTAATGATATTGCTAATTTACAAGAGAAATTTGATCAAGAGTTTAATGATAATGAAACAAGATTCAGTGTTCGTGAAAATGTAATTCAAATATTAGGAGATTCCAGGTACCATCAACATAGACTTAGGGATGGAAAGGTTTTGAGTAAAGAAAATGATTTTTCACAATTGGAATTTCTAATTCCATCTGATGTCCAAACCAAATTCTCGGTTAAACAAAATCACAACTTAATTACAACGTTGAGTTTAAACAAAGGTGTATTCAAGGTTGGTGATTTAATTAATTTGAATTTATCATTTGAACATGCCAAATACTATACAACAGGCGTTGAAATCCAATTATTAAAGCATCAACATTTTTATAGACCAGAGTATTTGAAGTTGGATAACTATGACGCTACAAACTCTAGATTAGAAAACAATGCACTGGAGTCTGTATTATATGAAAGTTTACATTCAATGATGAGTACTGAAAATTTTAACACTGATATTCTTATTCCATTTGAAACAGAACCTCAATTCAAAACTAATTTCTTCAATGTTAAATACTACGTACAGGTAAAATTTATTATCAACGATGTTTATGGAATGGACACCAATTTGGAAAATAATGAATTGGTCAGAAAAGTATTTGATTTAAAAAATATATTTACCGATTACAAAGGATCTATTTTATATCAACCAGTAGAAACCGTCGGAGGTGCCAACGAATTTATTGTTAGAATCCCTATCTTCGTCGTGGCAAATTACGAGCTGGACTTTGGAAGCGTTGCTTACATAAGCGGATAATACAATGTGTATAACGTAAGCTGACGCGTAAAATAGTTTATATGCAATTCTGTTTTTATAAAAGATCTTTTTAATAGTACAGTGTTAGGATGGTGAAGAAGCTTTTGAGTAACCAGGAGTTACCTAAAAGCCCACAGAGCTCACCAGAGAAGGCTACATTGAAGTTAAGGAGATTTAAATGTAAGAATAGAAGAGAAATTATTGAATCCATTCAACAGAAAGAAGAAGTGCAACCGGTCTCCACACCAGTTAAAAAGAGGAAATTAAATGTACACAGGTCTAAAGAAATGATTTTGGGGTCTAATTATAATAAGAATAATGAAAATTCCTTTAATAGTTCGTATTCTTTAGTTGATGAGACACAAAATAGTATAATAATTACCAGTGATGATATTATCAGCATACCTTCCTCACCACCAATGACACCTCAATATAAGAGAAAAGTTGCATTTTCCAGCGATATAGATAGTTTAATCGTTTCATCATCACCGTTAAAACCATCACCCAACAAACCAAGAAGATCAATTTTGAAACAGTCAAATCTTAGAGTTGATAAAGCATTTTCCGTCGACGAACTTTTGAAAAGTGGATTATCAAATGGTTGGCCAGATGGATATGTTTTACATGTACCAGAAAACTATTTGAATAAATCAAAAGTTGTGAGAGCTTGTGTGGATTATTTAAAAGACTCAAAATGTAACAAAAGGTATGAGATATTTGCAACATTGAATCACCTAATCAAAATATCAAGCAATAATATTCACGTTTCTTTCAGTCTGGATTCAGTTTACAATTTATTAAAGGCAATTGAAGCAGATTTACTAGATTTGAAGAAAGAAATTTTAGGAGAACACATTTCTCCATTTAGATTACGAATTTCATCTCAAGGGATTAAATTATTATCTTCATTACAAAAACTGGTTGTCAGTAATGAATGTGTTTTTTCCTGTTATCGGATTGTCTTGGAATTGATGAAAAGCAGCAACATATCAAAAAGTCTGGCTGCATCAATTATTCAACTATGGAAATCTAAGGAGTTGAGAGACTTGGAAAATCAACAAATTGAACACTTGATTGAAAATATAATTCAAATGAAATATTTTTTAAGTGCTACTGTAATTTGTGAAAGAATTAACATATTGAATAGAATAGTTATGGCAAAACCTGCAATTTCCAGTAAATATGGATATCAAATTGTCAGCTTTTTATTAATGACCATAATGAATACTGATGTTCCATCATATAGTAAGATTTTGAGTTTCTGTGTTAATTCATTGACCCAATTTGGAAAACATTCAGAGAATAGATCAATCATCAAAAAAATATTGGAAGAACCGATTAGTGATAGTCTTTCTACATTAAAATCTCATATAACTAACTCACTGACAGAAAGTTCTACGATATCATATGCATTAGTACAGACTTTGTCGTACGCTAATCATATAAATTTGGGAAAACAAGTAATTGAGTGCTGGTTTCAAATTCTATATTTGTGTTGTTATAAACAAATGAATTTTTCATTGGCTAACTGGAAAATGGGAAACCACTGGATTGGCTTGTTTGATTCATTACTAGATGCGGGATCATCAGAGGACGTTCTCCAGATTTGCTTAGAAAAATGGAATATAGTTGTCTACAATTTTCAAGTGAATGACATATCAAAGGATGACGAGATTTCAATTCAAAGAAAGACTAATATATTATTGAAACCTTTTTCAAAATTGAAAGATGAGCTAAAGTATAAGACATTTTATTGCAAATTATTTTATGCTATTCAATGGCAGTTAAACAAATCAAGTAATGGGAATATCATAGTGAATGAACTTATAAAAGCATTAATTTTTCCGATTATGAATTGTCCAGATCATTTTGATTGTACAGATATTCTCACAGGGATTTTTACAATTGATTCACCCACTTTAACAACCAATAAATTTAATGATCCTGAAAGTGTCATATATTTGGCTGACTCAAATCAATGGAAACAAGTGTTATGTCCGATTAAAGTGGAGATATATGTTAGTAACTTCTCAATGATATGTGATCTTGTCGAGAGTGGATTTACAAGAGAGGAAACGTATGCCAAATGGTGCGAAATATTGTCTAATATAATTTACCAACCATTGCATTATTTGAACTCAAAAAACGTTAAAGAGTATTCTCAACTGGTTAAACAAGTTCATAAACTAGTAATAAACATTTTGAAATGCAATGAAAATAAATTGGCAAATGCTACAAAGGAAGAAGCAAAAGAGTTTTTCAAGTTGATCCAAGATGCAGACATTGATCTAATATTTAGTAAGGATGGTACAAGTTTACTATTCAAAATTGGTAATGAGATGTCGAGATGTTCCAATATTGAGTTTATTACTGAATTCATTACTATATGTTTAAGTAAATTCAATTCAGATAGTGTCTTTGCAGGATTCATTACCTCAGATATTTTTAAAAATCTGAAATTGGTTAGAAAGGCATGTTCTCAAAGAAGGTTTCCACCATTTTTGAATTATTGGGTCAATTTAGAGAAATTGAAAAGCAATAAGAATATTGATTTGGATAGATCTGATTCAACATTGATTTCAATAAGGTTCAAATATTTTTTCAGCTCATATTTGAAAGAATCAGTCAACGGAGAAGAATTTATGAAAAGGGTTTGTATTGAAATGGATGCCATTTTAGGATACAATATATTTGAATTTTTTGAAGACGGGATTTATCCATTTGTTTTTGATATGATGGTTCATGGATTCATTGAGTTTGGAAAGCAGGATAAATTTTATCAAGTGATAAAATTAGAGTTTTTTGAACTAGTCATGAATAAGCTTGATTTGAATTGGTTCAAATATAGGAATTTTGTTCTATCGTTACCAAATATTGAATTGATGAATAAGGAATGGTCTCATTTTATGATTGAGAATATTGGTAATCATTTGAGTAAAGGGGTAGAATTTAACGAGGAATTTATGAATGTTGTTAGCCTGATTAAAAAGAATATTGATAGAAAGGAGAGGGAAACGTTTGAAAAGCTATGTAAAAGGATGAAGGTTGTTTATTTAGTATCTGATCCATTACCAGAAGTAGATCAAATCTTGGAAAATACAAATAATGAAACCCAAATTATTCATCAGACATTGGAAAACCAATCACCAACGAGAAGGCACACTAGGTCAATGGTCAAAGATTGCTCTTTCGAAAGGGAAACAGTTTTAAAACTAAGAAAAAGACCAAGATCATTTGAACCATCGAGTCCCATCAAAGCACCAGCTCCTGACATCAAACGTCAAAAGATTATGGAGATGGTGAAGACTAATTTAGAGAGAACCAGTAGCGATTTAGGAGATGGTGAAAGTGTTTCCCAGAATGAAATGGTGCAATTCAATGATATACTAAGAAACATGCAAGGCAAACGAATGGATGATTTTGAAGGAATAGACAAAGAGGAAATCAGTAGAAATTTATTAACAATGTTAATGAAGTTGAATACATGATATACAAGTATATATATATATTAATGTGAATTATGATAATGGTGATGGTGATGGTGGTGACGATGATGATGATGATGGTGATAACAATTTGATACCTGATTGCACACCATCAATGAATGTCAATCCAGGAAAATCCGTTTGAAAATCGTGTAATTTAGAAGATAGTCCTGCGCATCCAAGGATAACGATGGAAACACCCAATTGACTTAATAGTTGAATCTCTTTATATAAAGTGGTATAATTTGAAGGATCATCAAGTTCTAAAGGACTCAATCCAACTGATTTTGTATGTTCAAATGATAAAGGCCATGTTGAGGCATTGAAAAATTTCAGTATAGCGTTATCAAGAATGTTTTCCCATTCTTTGCCGGAAGTGAGAATAACAGCTTTGGATGATCCCGATATGGAATTCAATGCACAATACATCGAGGCATGAAAAATCCCCATCACTTTACAGTTCGGTCTGACAATTGATTTTAATTCGTATACTAGTGGATGATCTGAAAAACATGCAATGAGATAAGAATCGTATTTGAGTAACTCTGTGTTCTTTTTAAAATCATTCAAAACAGCAATGGTTGATGCCACAGCGTCGTAGTCGTTGTTGATTTCCTTAGGTGAATCTTTAGGGGCGGTATAGACATGAATTTCATCGTTTCCTATGGATTCCTTCAATGATTCTGACATCGACTTGGATGAGTTTGGATTGATAACCAGCATGTTCATTTCCATACTACGGTTTTGATCACACAGAAGAAAAAGAAGAAATCAACAGTTTTGGAAAACCCTGCTATCTGATATTTGTGTATATTGGCCTCTATGTGGTAATTTTAATATTACCGCATTGATCGTAACCCAAAGAGTCAAGTTGTGTGATTATTGCTGCATTAGTAGGACAATGACGTCTAAAGTTTTCCAGTAAACTTTTCATGTTTGGACGAAGCTTCTCTTCATTATGAAACATTGTAATCAATAATTGAAGAGTATCTTGATTTGGACGGGTGTCACGTGACCGCAGCATAATTGAAATAAATCTGAAAGTTAATTCATGAAGAGGAGTGTCACTTTTGAAGTTTCCAAGTTGAGATTGAATTAACATGCTTTTGATAATAATATTCATGGGAAGTTTACCGAATTTAGGTTTATTGCATGTTATTGAAGAAATTTTCCGATTTCTTTGTCCTGAACTTGTCTTGATGGGTTTATTTTCTTTTTTTTGTTGAGGATTAATCTCTTTTATGAGCTTTTGATATTCATCTAGTAAATCTTGGTTATTGGGGTCTCTTTTTAGAGAACATTTAATGATTCGGGACATTTGAATATTTGGTGATAATCCTTTATGGTATCGTTGAGAAAATTCTTTAATATGGAATCCATGCATTTGTTCCATGAGAAAAATACACCGTTGTAGATTCCAGCTCTCCTTCTTCTTCGCAAGGTCTTGACAGAGAAATTCGAAATCCTGTAGTGAATATTTTGTATTTAAAGGGAAATGGAATTTATTGAACATTCCATTTTCGATTACCTGAGTTGATCCTAACTTGAAGCAATGATATTTGAACTTGTCAAGTCTTGATGAATGTCGAAGTCTATTTAAGGCATTGATATCCCGCCTATTCTTCAATAGATCCAGATGGTATTTAACCACTTTGGAATGTGTAGACAAATTCCCTGTTTTCAACAGCAGAGTTTCCATTTTATCCAACTGTGCTATGTCCAATGTACAAGCAGGTTGTTTGACGATTTGACTATCTCCTGTGAAATATACATATTTTTCAAACCATTTTCCAATAACGTTACCGACTGAATGCGGCATAGACTCTGATAATGCCAGACTGGCATCCAACCACATTTGGGGGTTCTTATTGGTTGCCATAGTCCATTTTAAATGTTTCAGTGTACAAATTTCACCAAACATCCTATTCTGTAAGCTGAATGAACGCACCTTTGTTATTATTATGCGATATATTATATAATGTGTATATAATATGTATGTAATATAATATATTATAATATATTTATATATTATATATATATATATATAATAAGATATGTAGTGAAAAATGAAAAAATGAAAAATAATACCAAGAGTATTTAAGGAGATTCAATAATAGGGGTATTTTCCGGGGATTGATAGGCAGCGGAGAACATCACCATGAGAGACACAACGAAATCAATGGCAGCTATACTGAGAGCCAATCCCCATTGCAAAGCGATGATTTTGACGAATAACTGTTTCAAACCAACCCCGAGCATAATTAAACTGGTGCTTAGCCCCACTGACCAATCTCCATAGAGTAATAGAAGAAACATTGGTACGATTAGAAATTGGGAGATGGCCAAATTCGCAAGTAAACGGGGAAATAACGAATGGTTGTGTGAATGTACCATGGCAGCCCCATTCCAAAAAATGGCATACAAAGTCCACGACAACGGCCATCCAACTATTGGGAAATGAATGGTAAGCCAATCTCTTATGGAGCTTATTTTCGTTGTGTTATGGTGAAAATATAACATCAACAAGTTCAATAGATTACCAAATAGGATTAACTCCGAAATGATAAATCTCTCTCTGGTGAACAAATATACCCACACAAAGTGTAACACGTTGTTGACCACAAAGTGTGGAACCAATAGGCCGACGGTTTCCCTATTATCCTCTTCACTGCTAATTCTATAAATGAAAATTAATTGTGAGGATAGGGTAATAAACCAATAGATGATAATAACTAATGCTAAACAGGAGAAAGGGGTTTCGAAAGGCGTATCCTTTCCTGCAGTGGTGAAGATCAAATAGACAGAACTGAAACCCGCCAAAGCAAAGGAGATAACCGGCGCTACAACGTTAATCCCCGACATTATTCGGACTTTACTAAGAAAAACGGATATGACAAATTGACGTATGTAATGACAAATCACCTCCGATAATATAAATAAAGGCGGGAAAGACCATTTTTCAAGTATTCTCCCAACCACCAGAATCATCCTTAAGTAGTAATACAAATATATAAATATGCTGAACTGTAGTGAAATGAAGAACCAACAATGGAAGAATACCACGGGGTTTGCTTTACAACAATGTGAAATCAATATAGAAAATAAATTCAATCAATCACATAGAGCGGTGTATATTCCACAAGCAAATGTACAGCGAATGGCACAATACACGCATTTAAGAAGCGAAATTGGAAGAAATAAGTTTGTTTTAGCATGATGAAAAGTGTGATTGATTTTTCACGTGATAGACATAATATAACTCAGAAGCTTTAATAAAAAACGGATTATAGAAGAATTTAATACCCGATTCGTTTAATAGAAATATATAAGAAGATATAGGACGATAAGACGATATATCAATATAATAATAAACTAATATAATAATATAATAATATAATAATAAAATAATATAAAGTTCTTGTATTTAATAGAAAAATATATAAGATATAAGACGATATAATAATATAATAATATATAATAATATAATAATATATGATAAAAATACAAACCCCGGATTATAGCAAATAATAATAATAATAATAATAATAATAATAATAATAATAATAATAATAATAATAATAATAATAATAATAGATCAATTATTGAATACTCCTTGTATTATAGTGGAAAAACTAAATATTATTCTTACAATTATTATATACATACATTTTGGTTTATAATAGAAATAAATATTATTATTATTACGTATACCTTCCGCTTCATAAAAAACGGTTTATACAGCACGTATTCACCTACATTTTATATAACATTTTATTATCATATAAACATTGGTTAGTAATAGAAAATATAGAATATTATATCAGTCATCATATACACCTCGGATCATGATAGAAATACATAATTTATATCAATTATATTCTATAACTTCCATCACTACAGATAAAAACATTTTCTTACATTCCTTCCGTTTAATCAATTACTTTTCATACAACAATTATCATATACAACTCGGTTCATAAATTATATATTATTATATCAATGTACATGATCAAAAATCATATTAATTTATATATTATTTTCAGTCTCTCTTTGGGATTTCAATGGCTCCATTTTCTTGAACCCAGTTGTTGAATGATCCAGTGTAATTCAATCTGTTGTTATATCCGAAAGTGTATGCCAATTCCTCTGCCATTGTAGATCTGACACCTGCTAAACAGTAAAACACCAATGTTTTCTCTAACGCAGGCTTGTCAAACCCAAATCTCAATTTGAATTCTTCCTCATCAAGTCCTAGAGCACCTGGAGCTGATTTAACTGGTACATTGATAGCACCAGGAATGTGTCCCGCGATAAATTCATCTGGCTCTCTGACATCCAAGAAGACCACATTTGAATCGTGCGCCTGGACAAGTTCTTTCATCTTTTGAAAATTAATCACTGGCGCAATCTCTTCTGAAACGCTTTCCGACACCTTTGATCTGTTTTCTTGTTTAATCATTGTACCTGAACTAAATGTTCTGTATTTCAAATTGATCCCTCCAAAATGAGCCCCAAATGCGGAATAGTTCTTTGGTAACCCAAACACTCCTCTTCTTGCTAAGTTTAATGCACCCTGTCTTAACACTGCGGACATCTTTGTTTAATTACCGTTTCTTTAATTAATAGAAAAGTTCAACGGGTAAGAAAAAATTGATGCGCCATTTCGATTATAGTGGGTTTTTGTAGATATACGAAATTATTAAATAACGGAGGAAGGACGTGCGAATATAAACAAGTGAATATATGGATGACAAAGCAGAAATTGATAGCTTTAATATGATATTATTAGATAGTATGTAGGGTTAAAAGTTGTTATTTATAATATTACCTCATGAAACCACCGAAACCAGGCATCATTCCAGCACCAGCACCCATCTGTTGTTGCATCTGTTGTTGGGCCATTCTCATAGCATTAGGATCCTTCATCATACGTTGGAATTCTTCCATGCCACCAGCAGGCATACCCATCTTGGACATCATTTGTTCAGCTTGTCTCATAGCTTGAGGATTATTTTGCAAGTTCCGCATGGCTTGTTGCATATTCATACCACCAGGGAGTCCCGGCATACCACCAGGGCCAGGCATTCCGCCACCAGGTTGTGCCATGCCCATAGCATTCTTAGCCATACTTGCAAACATGTTCCTTTGTAAAAGAACACCTTCAACATCAGTGACAGATTTACCACATCCTCTTGCAACTCTAACAATTCTGCTTGGCTCATCAATGAACATCATCCCTTCACTCTCCAATTCCTTCTTGGTCATGGAATCTAAAATGTACATTATATCTTTGAATTTTTGAGAAGTTTCTTCTTCTCCCATTTGATTCATCATTTCACCCAATCCACCAGGTAAATTTTGTGCTATTTTCGAAAGAGGCCCCATTTTTAATATACCTGAAATCTGCGATTGAAGATCCTTCAATGTGAACTTTCCTTCTTGCAAGTTCTTCATAACTTCTTCTTGATTAACGTTAGCAGTTTTAACTTGTTCCATTAATCCTTGCATGTCACCAAAACCTAGAAGTTTAGAAACAAACTGTTTGGCAGTGAAGGATTCTAAATCATACAAATGTTCACCAGTACCAATGAAAACAATTGGTGTATTACTTGATGCAACTGCTGAAATTGCACCCCCACCTTTGGCATGACCATCCATCTTTGTTAAAATAATTGAACCAAAATTCGATGATTCCTTAAAAGCTCTAGCTTGGGCTTCTGCTGCTTGACCAATGGATGCATCCAAAACCATGATTGTTTGATTTGGGTTGACTGCTTCGCCAATTTCAATCATTTCTTCGAAAAGGTCTTGTTCTTGTCTATGACGACCTGATGTATCAACAAGAATGATATCATATTTTTCGCTTTTGAATTGTTCAACACCATCTTGTGCAACCTTGACAGGGTCGGATTCTGTATATGAACCATAATATGGAATTTTGGCTTTTGTAGCATTTTGCTTCAACTGATCAAAAGCACCAGCTCTGAAAGTATCTGCACAGACAATCCCAACTTTAAACCCTCTTCTATTATAGTAAACCGCAAGTTTCGTACACGTTGTCGTTTTACCTGCACCTTGTAGCCCAACAAACATAATGACACTACTTTGTTTCTTCTTTGGCTTGAACACTTTTGCATCTTTCACGTCAACCAAATTGCATAATTCGTCAAAAACAGCCTTTTGTACAACCTTCCGCTTGTCTCCCTCTGCTGAGGTTATCACCGACTTCAACTTCTTCCTCAACTGGATCACAAGTTTAATGTCCACATCTGCTTCCATAAGAGCGTTGGAGATCTCCTTTAACATTCCTTCAACTGCTGCATCGTCCACAGAACTGGCACCGGCAACTTGGCCAACTGCCTTGTTGATTCTGCGTCCCAAATCCGCTAAAACCATCGAAGTTGAAAATGAAAAATGGACAACTAAAAGGTGAATGGAAAAAAAGGTTATTGTATGAGATATAGAAAGTCTTTAAATTAAAAACTCCAATAAAATGGCGTCAGCAGGACTGAAATTCTTTTCGATTTATCAAGGAGAGGAATTGGAGAATCCAGAAGATGATATCATAGTTTTTTTGGACTTCGATAACCCCGTTGGTACCGATTTTATTGCCAAAAAGATCGGTCTGTTACATGCAATTACGTCAATATCAAAACAATTCAATCACAAGAATGACAGTACATATATCAAAACAATTAATACAGACAAATCAAGAACAATTACTGGCAAGTTGGATGCAAAGTATTCCTTTTTTTGCGAAATTCAATTTGGGTATGGTATAACAACACAAGGAGGAAAAGTCTATTCTTCACAAGGATTAGCACCCAATGAATTTCTGCGTAGCATTATTATGTCAGGATATGATTTGTGGGGTCTTAATTTTGGAAATGAAACAATGGACAAAGTTAAATGTACACAGTGGTGGAAAGAATGGTTCAGGTCCACATTTGAGTTTGAGAGCTTATTAAATATCCATTTTAATGGTGCTTTGAATATTTTGAATGGAGTCAGGTACTCTTGTTTAAATCTACCTTTCAAGTTCAATGAAAACGTGGAATTGGCATTAAAATCACTAGTTGATTCTCAAGAAGGAGCACACCACATAGCTACATTAAACACAAATTGGCAACCAGAGAGTAATTGGGGAATTATTCATAGTTTAGAAGATCAATCATTGGATTTGGATCCAATGTTTCACTGGTTTGAATCAATTGATCAAAATTTAGGTTTAAGTACATATGCGTTGACACATGAAAACATGCCTTCTATCAAAGAATACACTGGGAACTTGAAACGGTTACATTCAATCGCTCCTGATGGATCATTGTTTGAAAGATCAGTCATACAACCGGCAATACTATTACAAAACACAATCAATGAACATCTAGTAGATCCTTTCAGTGAACGAATTGTCAACCCTATCAGTGATCTTGTAAGTCCCGTTGTTTCAATGATGGGAACTGTAAGCTCTTATATTCCCGGTAGTCAGTATGTATCCAATGTATTTTCCTATTGGCCATCTGAAACAATAAATGAACAAGTTCAAACACCTCAAACTATAGTGCCTGATGAGACACCTCAAACTACTGCAAAAGGGAAATTTATTTTGGGAAAGCTTTCAAATCAATCCATAACTACTAAGAAGATGTATCTCCGAAATAAAAAAGACGGGTCATTCCGTCAATATCAATTGGTAGTATACGAATTAAACGGGATTTTATTCAGCTTGTTATTTGATAAAAATCATGTTTTCCAAGAACATGATTTTGATATTCTTTCTCAAAAGCTGGAATTGCTATTTGAGACTCATTTTCAAGATTTGATCCTTGCACAGCTTCACCAATTTCAAGAGAACATACCTATGTCCAATAAACCACAAAACTTATATATTTCATTTGAAGAAGGAAAAATATATTCAAATTTAGAAAATATTCCACCATCTGAAGACATGAAAGAATACCAAATTTCAAAATATCATACTCTTTACAATAATGTGGAAATGGATCAATCAGACCCAAACATTAGACAGGATTTGATTGCTAAGCATCTTTTAGTCATAGATTTGATTTCAAGAGTCTCTGAATCTCCGTTTAAAACCTGGAAAAATTCCTATCAAGAGTTAAGAGTTTCTAAAAGTGAATTCCTATCAATTAAAGTGTCCAGCAGCACCAACTGGCGAGTTGATTGGCACCAAAACATTGGATGATTACATAAGCAACTATTTTTTTTTTTCTTCCTTTTGTTTATTTATTTATTTCCCTCTTTCTTTTTTTATTAAATATTTTAATATAAACGAGTCTGCTAATTGAGCAGAAACGCCATCGAACAATTGATCCAAGGCCACTAATAGTAAAATAAAATAGATTATTTATTACAAAAATATAAGGGCGAAATAAATCAAGGAAACTATCAATCATAGGTTACAAATATCATGGCAGTAAAACCAGTAATGAAATGTAAGAATTGTGGAAGCACGTCTTTTACAAGAGAATACCATACAGCATCAGGGGATTTAGCATGTAATTCATGTGGTGCGGTGATGGAGGAGAACCCAATTGTTTCTGAAGTCACATTTGCAGAAAATGCAGCAGGTGCAGCAACAGTCCAAGGTTCATATGTTAGTAATGATCAAGCACACGCCAATTTTGGAAATGGCCGTGGGTCATTAGAGTCTAGAGAACAAACACTACAAAGCGGGAAAAGAAGAATAAAGAACGTCGCCCTTGCATTAAATATACCAGATTTCGTTGCAGACTCTGCATATCAATGGTTTCAATTGGCATTGACAAACAATTTTGTTCAAGGTAGAAGATCTCAAAATGTTATTGCTGCATGTTTATACGTTGCATGTCGTAGAGAAAAAACCCATCATATGCTAATTGATTTCAGTTCAAGACTTCAAGTCTCAGTGTATGCCATTGGGGCTACATTTCTTAAAATGGTTAAAGCTTTGCATATAACGAATTTACCATTGGTAGATCCATCCTTATTTATTCAACATTATGCTGATAAATTAGAGTTTGGAAAATCAAAACTTAAGGTTATATCAGATGCGACTAAATTGGCTCATAGAATGGGAGATGACTGGATTCATGAAGGTAGAAGACCTGCAGGTGTTGCAGGTGCTTGTTTGCTCTTAGCAGCAAGAATGAATAATTTTAGAAGAACACACACAGAAATTATGGCCGTTACACATATTGGTACACAGACTATTCAAAAAAGATTGAAAGAATTCAAGGACACAAAATCTGCACAAATGTCTGTTTCTGGGTTTAGAGATGTGCAAGAAATTGAGTCATCGTTGCCTCCTTCATTTAAAAAGAATTTAAAAGAGTCAAGGAGGAGGAAAAAGGATATTATCGATGTCGGTCGAATAGAAGAAGAAATGGCAGCAGATCCTGTTTTAGGTGCGATGCTTGAAGATAGTGAAATCACAGAAGAGGAAATTCAACATCATATCAAAATGCTTTTAAGGAGAAGAGAAGAAGATGTTAAACGAAAAGTGAACAAGAGAATTGTTAAAGATTCTAATGGTGGTACTAAGATTGTTGTAGATTTGATTGATCATGGAGTGGAAGAAGAAGATGTAGAAGATGACGAGGATGAAAGTTCTCCAAGAAAAAGGGCCAATGAGTTTGAGTTGAGATTAAAGAAAATGATCGAAGATAACAGGCCTAAAAATCTTGCAATGGCTCTACCATCAACTAAAGAAATACTTCAAAGAGTTCCAGATGATCCTAATAATCTAGAAGATGCCGATGATGAAGAAATTGAAGCATGTTTGTTATCAAAGGAAGAAAGTCTACAAAAAGAAAGATTATGGGTTGGATCCAACCAAGAATATCTTATCGAGAGAGAGCAAAAGAGACTAAAGTTAGAAGCAGATAAGATTGCAGGGCATACTACTACAGTTCGTAAGAGGAGGAGGAATAAGAATGAAGACGAAGATGACGAAGATGTTAAGCGTGCTGTTAAGGGTTTCACTAACCTAGGAGACGTAATGAAAGCTACATTAGAAGGACATGGCTCAGCATCGGATAATGCCAAAACTTTGTTGAGTAGCAAAAGTCTCAGTAAGAAAATCAATTACAATGCAGTTAACAATCTATTTGATGATTGATGGCGGTGTTCAACAAGCAACGATGACTCCAATGATTACATGACTATAAACTTTATATTATAACGGTCTACCATTACTATTGATTCTACCCAAACCTCTACACGTTTGACATGTTTCAGTATCAAGGAAAAAACGAACCATCCCGGAACCATTACATCTTCGACATAAAACTCCTCCAATTCTTGGATCTCCTGGTTTGACCACCGCCGGCCCCATTTGACCTGGTCCCATCATTGGTGGAATCATAGTCACACCGGGAGGTAGTTGTGTAACATTGGAATTCAATCGTTGTGGTGGTGGTGGGTTTTTCACCAATCTTTCGAGCTCTGCTTGTGAAGAAGGTGGCTTTATATGTTTTCTATATTCCTTCCAACATCTTTTACACGGCTCTCCATTCCTCACTTTGAATCCTGTGTTGGCACATTTCTTACATTGCTTTGCTGATTCTGGATACTCCCACGGAAGAAATGGATTCGGATTAACCACTGTAGCGGGTCTGAGTCTAATATGATTTTGTTGATTTTGTTGATTTTGTTGATTTGTTGGTCTACTGTTTGAAAAGGGGGGAATTGGCGGACGTTGATATCCTTGAGGTTTTTCATTAATAGGAGGTGCCACAGGAGGTCTGCTTGGTCGTTGTGGAGGTCTTTGAAATTGTTGATTTGAATCACTGTCGTTGATTTGTGGGTCTGCCAGCGATTCTGTATAACTTGGAGGTGCTTCAGTAGGAACATCTTCATTGAAATCCTCAACTGGCAACGAATTGGCACTAGGGGTTGTTGTATAACCCATTTTAATGTTTTGACTGATAAAGAAAGGGTGATTGATAGATATATGGGGGCTTTTTCCCATGCCTTTCCTACTAAATTTTTATGATTCCCAGTAATTTTTTAATGCTTCCAAGTAATTTTTCAATTCTTCCCAGTAAATGTTTTTAGGTCCCCGTAAAGCTTTTTTTTCGCACTTCAATTGGGAGTAATTTTTTTAACCCCCAGCAAGTTATAGAAAACCCTCGCAGTAAAATTTGACTTTCCCTACAAGGGCAAACTTAGTTGAAAAAAAGTTGGGTCTTGAAGTATTTGTTTATTTTAAATATCGAAAATCCCAATAATACAATGCTGTGGTTGACCCAAGTACAAAAGATCGGGGTAGTTTTTACTGCAGGAGGGGTTTTGTTCTTTCTATTAGGTGTAATGTCCCTTTTTTCAGCACGTTTATTGGCAATGGGAAATGTTTTGTTCATAATGGGTGTGGTTATGATTATTGGGCCTCAAAAAACATTGGTGTTTTTTACAAGACCTCAGAAATTACGTGGTTCAATATGTTTTGTCATTGGGTTGCTGTTGATCTTTATGAAGAAACCGTTTTTGGGATTTTTATTGGAAACATTTGGGATTTTAGGACTATTTGGAGAATTCTTTCCTACTTTGATTCAATTCCTCAGAAGTATGCCATTTATCGGACCATTGTTAAGTCATCCAGTTGTGGCACCGGTTGTTGATAGACTGGCAGGTGTAAGAGTTTTGCCAATTTGACTATTTTATTAGATTTGTGTATACTATAAACATGGGATTTTAAATATAACCTGAAATACTATGTGCAAACTGTAATACCTTATAATCCATTCCATATTGACCCATTATTTGGAATCCATGGTTTTGGAATGGCATATTCAAAGTTGGTAAGCCAGTTAATGAAGCAGGAACTGTCAAAACATCATTCATATATGATTCAACATTGGAGATTTTCTTGAAATCTTTGATTAAAGGAGGCACATCATGTATTGTGGTAGGAGAGATAATGAAATCGACACCTTGCTCAGTTGAGCCATTAGTCTTAGTTAATACATGAGGATCTGAGAAAACCGAATTAAATTCAGAAATTAATTGTGATCTCATATCCATTGCTTTCATATAATGTGATTGATATCCATATGAAGATAAAGTGTAGTTACCTAAAGCAACTCTTGTTTTGACTTCGTCTCCAAATCCTTTTGTACGTGTATTTATGTAATTCTCATCTTTGAAACCGTATCTGTTCCCATCGTATCTTGCCAAATTCGAAGCCGCTTCTGCTGTAACTAATGTGTAATAAACTGCCAGTGAATCTTTGATAGATGGAATTGAAATTGGAATGATTTGATGCTCTCCTTTTTCTCTTATCAAATCTAGGAATTCTATCCACTTGTTTTTGACATTGGTATTCATCTCTTGTAGTAGAAACTCTTCAGGTACTCCAATCCTTTTAACCTTTCTTTCTTCAACCCATGTTTGCTTCATCCATTCTATTGAAATTTCTTCTCGTAGTTGTTCAGTCAAACTAGTAGGATCTTTTGAATCATGAACGTCAAGTACCCCCAAAACTTTCCAAATACTACCAATATCCTTGGAGAAAATACCAACTGTATCCAAACTTTGTGCGTATGGGATCATTCCCCATCTGGATATACGTCCATAAGTAGGTTTGAACCCGTAAATACCTGTATAAGCTGCAGGCAGTCTAACTGATCCTCCCGTATCCGAACCAATTGAAAAATCAACCATATCTGCTGCAACTGCACATGCCGATCCTCCACTTGATCCACCAATGATCCTTTGATGATCTGCAATTTCCGTCGAAATCATTTTCGGAATTAAACAGTCCTTTGTTTCTGTGTACTCCAACACCATATTTGAATCGGAGGTATTACCATATAATGGATTAAGTGTTGTACCAAAATGTGAATTGGTGGTGGAATTCCCCATACCAAATTCATCCATGTTGGTCTTTCCAACAATTTGTGCACCTGCTTTATCCAACAAATCAGCAACTGTGCTGTCATATGGGGCCTTGAATGTTTCAAGTATCTTCGATGAACAAGTTGTCAATTCATCTTTCGTACAAAATAGATCCTTCAATGCTGTACTGTACCCCCCTAATGGGCCTTTTTTTTCATTTAAAAGTGAAGTAGGCTTCCTTAGAAGTGTGAAAGCGTTATATTTGGAGTTCAGGGACTTTAAAACCCCAAACGATGTCCCTTTCATGAATTCAGGTAAAGAATATGTACTATATTATTATATAGTCAAAACTTTTCAGTTGATTGTTTTTAACTAAATATGGGAAAGCGTCAACAGCGAGTGATTCAACGGTTGAAACCAGCTCCATATACCCTAAATGACTTAGAGAATGATAACTCAAAAGACCAGTTTGTTCCGGTGATGAAATTGGACGTGGATGGTTTGGGATCATTAGATTTGTGTTCCACCCCCGAGATACCACAAAATAAAAGAGGGTTCAAATACTCGTACAGCAGGCCAAACCCATTGTTTATGTCAACAAAATACTCTACATCAGATATTAAACCACATAATGTTTCATGGTCTTTATTTGATAGATCTAATGAAGCATTGATAAATAAAGAAATGAATATCATGTCAGTCAAGAAATCACACGGATGGAGATCCAGCAGAGCCAATGTTGGAATACGGGAAGGAAAATGGTATATTGAGTATAAGATAATTAATAATGACGATATGGGTCATGTTAGGGTTGGAATTGGTAGAAGAGAAGCTTCATTGGAAGCACCTGTGGGTTTTGATGGTTATGCGTACGGAATTAGAGATATTGGATGCGAAGGAGTCCATTTAAGTAAAAGAAATGAGATGGGATCAAAAGAAGATCTGAAAGCTGGTGACATTGTTGGACTATTGCTTGAATTGCCAAGTTTAGAGGATCAAAGAGAATTGGTGAAATTCAATAATGATATTGGATGTATCAGGGATATGATTCCAATCAAATATAAAAATGGTTTGTTCTTTGAACAATTTGAATATACATCATCAAATGAAATGAATCATGTTTTGAACCCCGTCACAGTATTCGGAGAACAAGCAGTTCCTGACACCGAAAGATTTAAACCATTAGAACTCAAGGGATCGAAATTAAGTGTATTCATAAATGGTGAACAATTAGAAGGGAAATGGGAAAACTTATTAGCATTTTTACCACCTTCAAGTGAACAAAGAGAACAGCAAAGTGTTCATAAAAATAAACCTACCCCTGATGACGGAGATTTAGGTTATTATCCTATGGCTAGCTGTTTCAAAGGAGGTGCAGTAGAGCTGAACACATCGACCACAGAATGGATCAAACCAAATGGGGTTGAAAATGATTACAATGTTTTTGGGAAACGTTATCATGAGCGTATTATTGAAGAATACGTTTGGGATTTGATAGATGAATCTGTGAATGCTTGGCTTGATAGAAAAGAAGTTGAGTTGAATTCAAAATAATTTATATTCAGATAATGAACTATTACATGAGTTATTAGGACATTCTTCACTTTCTCTTGAACTTTTAATTAAAACTTTACAGCTTTCATGCATTCTAATATAACATGTTGTATTTGGACAATAAAATCCCCTTGTTATCATTTGATTACAACCACAACATACACTGATAGAACCATTTTCATCCTCCTCTTGTCCTTTTAATTTATATGTTTCTGTTAGATAGCCCTTCAATTCAGCTAACCCTCTTATTGTGAATGTTACTTGTTCTTCAAATCTTTCAAGCCAACCGTTTAATTCCATCAATTGGATAACTGATTCAGCATCTGATACGGTCACATTAGATCCTTGTTCTTGAATATGTGAAACCAGTTGTTTATAAGGGACTTTATATGTAATTTTATCATGTCTTTGTTCCACGTATTTGATATTGAAAATCCGATCAATAACTTCCTTAATTAATTCAATGTTTTTAGCTGAATATGGTGTAATTGCCTTGATTGAACCTTCACATTTGTTATTAACAAACGTGTATATTATCTTCCCATCAGATTCCATATCTTTACAATGAACAATTTCAAAGTCTAAAACAGTCAACTTTCTATTAATACTTGATATTATTTCGCTCAATGAATCCTCTCCAAACCCTTGTGGGAAATCAAAATCTCCATTGTCTTTGACTGAACTCAAAAGGTCTCTTATTTGACCCATTTCCACTTCATTTTCCTCAATTGAATCTCCAATAATCGTTAAAATCGCCATTTTAACGTATTGAACCAGCTCTTTTTGCCCAATACTCCGCATGGACATTATGAGGTCAATCACTGCAGAATGCAACACCGAAAACTCCCCAATAAGCGCATCTGCTCGCTCTTCAAAGTCCATTTTTACCAAAAAGACGCGTCAATTCAATAACAACTCTATTCTTGTTATGTGTTCAACACAATCTCTTTTTCTCTGTTTAAAGCTGTGATCTGTTTGAATGTCGTACTACCAACAATATCAACAGAATTCCAACCCTTACACTCAGAGCGGGTATGGGGTGCCACAACCGCAACAACCACACCAACAACAGTATCAGCAACAGCAACAACAACCCCAATTTACAATGCCATCAGGAAGTATGGCATCTGCACAAACATACAATGAATCAGAGCCATTATCACAAGGAATATTAGCCGCATTAGGTACTTCAGGCTATGCAGGGGAAGCTACGCTTTTTGAAGAATTAGGAGTCAATTTCAGCCATATAAAAGCTAAAACATGGTCAGTTTTAAGTTTGAAATCCAATTTCTTGAATGATGACGTTGTACAGGATAGTGATATGGCAGGGCCTATCTTGTTTTGCTTTTTATTTGGGACATTTTTGCTCTTGTCAGGGAAAACCCATTTCGGATACATCTATGGGGTAGCATTATTTGGTACATTATCATTACATTTTTTATTCAAATTAATGTCAAGTAATGGCCAAGGGTTAGATTTTTTAACAACTGCAAGTACACTGGGCTACAGTTTGTTACCATTAGTTGCACTGAGTGGGTTTGCTGTGATTTTACCTTTGGATAATATGTTGGGATACATTTTCAGTTTAGTTAGTATATCATGGTGTACATTGGCATCATCAGGATTATTTGTTAGGGTTTTGAATTTGAGTCAAGCAAGAGTTTTGATTGCTTATCCATTGATAATGTTTTATTCAATGTTTGCCCTTATGGCAATCTTCGTCGAGAAGAAATCTTGACTCAATTGACCTGTGTATCTTCACGTATTTGGAAAATATAACTTTAGTATAATATAACAAAATAACAAATAATAAACCGTACAAATATCAGTTGGAGTTTTTTGAAAGCAATGGAGGGACAAACAATTCAACATCGCTAGTCTTGGAACTTGGATTGGATTGCTCATTTTCAACATGAATGGTAACAACAACACTATCATCACAATATTTATAGCCAACTTTACCATTAGTTTTTGAATGACTTGTATTGTTCTCATAAGCTTTTTGAAGATTAATTGATTCTCCCGGAATGAAACAATCACCATTCGGTTGCTCCGAGCCATATCTTTTCAAACGGTCATCGTTCGATAGGTTTTCTATTGGGATCAAATCAGAAAAGTTCCTCCTTGCCATAAATAAATTATTCCCACCTTCTTGCTCTTTAAATAAAGGAATCATATCTTCGTTAACATTAGAATTCAAGTGATGCAAAACAGCTCTTTTTTTCATAAAATTCGCCATTCCCGCCGGTGGCGGAACATTCACAATTGCACTAGAAATTAAGTTGATCAAAAAATTGGAGTCGTTTTCCGCATTTTGAACTCCCTTTGTAGATAATCTTGATATACAGCACAAATGAACATCACCTGAAAGAATTGATATCCTAATGTTATTGATTTCAGCAAAATTCAATAAATTGGTCAAAAGCCAATTTCTTTCATCTTTATGATGTTTCGCACACCAATGATCATTCAAATCATCAAGTAGCTCAATTTCACCATCAAACTCATTAACAAGCCCATTATTGATAATCCCATTTCTTGCACAGAACTTGAGAGGTCTAGCTAAAACCGATTCCATTAATTTTTCAACCCACACCATTCTTGGATACATAATTGGCACACCCAATAATACATACATATGCTTTATTTTAGTTTTAGAAGACTTGACCTCTGATTGCATTCTATCAAAAATAATTTTATATGTCTCAGGAGAAACAACCTGCTTCTTTGTACGTTCAGTACGACAATCAAATCCCACAAAGCCAACATGAGCACCTAATTTAGCATAAACCGATCTTGATTGTTCATTTATATAAGGACCAACAGAATGTCCACCAATAAATGATTTTTCTAATTTGATATCTTCCTTATAATGCGTGTGGTGTTGGAATAACATATAATATCTAAACGCATATTGTCCAATACCTTGAAAAATTTCTTGCTTCATTGTTTTATCATGATATGAACCAAAACCATCAATAATATCATGGTCATCATAAATATTGATTTGTGGAATTGAGGCAAGTGCGATTGGGTAGCATAATTGAATAGTTTTCCCATTTGGACCTTCCCAAAACCCTTTACCAAACCATTTCATGTAGTGATTCAAATAATAGGTTTGAAAAGAATCCGTCATTTCTTTTGTCAAACCTTTTAAAGCATATAGATGCTTATGTTTTGCCCATCTTTGCAGCTCTTTCGAAGTAATTTTGATGGAATCAGCATAAATTTGATCACCACCACCAATCATAACATGATAAGGCAATTTGGAATGTTTTCTTAGAACATCCAACCAAAGAGATCCCTTGAAATGTGAAGTATCTACTCCAAGTGAAAATCCATTACAAGAATATGACATAACATTCATGGATTGTGTTGAAGATGGAATAACAAACTTAAAATGAGACAAATTCATTCCATTGAAAGCATATTTCACAACTTGCTCTTTATCGATAAGCTTAAATTCCATTGGGTACCTAACAAATGTATAATCCTCTTCTTCATATATTATCTCTGATTTAAATTGACCCTTTTTTAATGATTTCTTGTCACCAATTTCACTTACCTCATATGTCATCTCACAAGATTGTTCCGGCTTGAAATTTCTCAACACCATCATTATAGAGCCTCTATAATTACCCTTATTATCTTCATCATAAGCTAAAAATCTCACCAACGGCCCACAACTAATAGAAACATCATTAATGGAGTAGTCCGGTGGACACTTTAAATCATTGGAAGGCGCTAATTTAGCAACTTGTTCTGAATAAGCTTCCAATGGCAACCCTGAAGACCATGTACTCATTTTTCAAATAAAAATCCGAATCAAAGCAAGAAAATATGTCATTACTGTTTTAAAGATAGCAACTAACAATAATAGCAATTGTGTCAAAAAAAGGTAAACACGCGCCACGGCAAAAACGTTATTTGTTTAAATAGAAAAATGCACACCAATTAAAGATACTATTAGCAAGCCTTCAATGACTAAAAGTAACCGATTGAGCAGCTTTTTGGGATCAAAATGATATCAAATACACTATGTATTATATTTTTAAAAATTAAATTTAAAGTCACGTAACAGTAATAGCTTGTTGATATGAAAATTTATGTTAATAGAAGAATCTATTATTCAATATATTACACTGTTGAAGTTTAGTTTATAATTTACGTAGGAACGGAAAAAGATTGGAATTCGAATCGATAAAAAGCCGTTTTTCCCAATTAGGAAATTTTTGAACGTTCTTAACCCCGTTGTACATTTTCTTCTTCTTTGATCCTATTGAAATGTCACAAAAAGTGGTTAAGGGAACAGTATTGTGTTTGCACGGGTTTGCACAGAACGGGAATGTATTTTCTGTAAAAGCTTCTGGTATCAGAAAGGCTTTGAAGAAAGCAGGTTACCATACAGTTTTTATTGATTCCCCATTGGCTTTAGCAGCTGCGGATTTACCATTTGAAGCTTCAAGATACGGTGCTGATGAAGCATCCGAAGAGTTGAATTTTAGAGGATGGGTTTACACACAAAAAGATAAATTTGATATCGAACCTGCTTTCGACACTGTCAGAAAAGCATATAAGGAACATGGTCCGTTTATTGGAATCTTAGGGTTTTCTCAAGGTTCTGGTGTCACTGGTTTATTATTATCTCATTATAATGAGATAATGAATGATGAAAAAGCTTCTGATACTCTTAAGTTTGCTATTCTTTACTCAGGATTTAAATTTGATCATGAGTCTGTTCAAAAATATTATGAAAAGAAAGTCACTTTGCCGACTTTACATGTGATGGGTGAATTAGATACTCTTGTTTCAAATGAAAGATCTATGGCATATGCTGATATTTGCGAAAATCCTACCATCCTCAAACATCCTGGCGGTCATTATTGTCCCTCTACTAAAGATTTATTAAAATCAGAAATTAGCTGGGTAAATTCTGTAGTTGACGGTACTTTTCAAAAACAAAAAGAGTCCCAAGAATCTGTAGATGATTTGGCTGACTTGCTTGATTGTATTGGAAAGGCATAGTATGTCTTAATTTGTACTTTAATAAAATAGACTTCTGCTAAGCATTTTTTACGCAAATAGCCGAAAATTATCTTTGATTTTGATAAGAAATCACATCTGTTCGTTTTTTCTATTTGATCAGTCTCAAACACCGACCTAACAATACCCTCTCACCCTCTGAATTTCTTTGCAGACATTTTGTTATTTATATCTAATTAAATGTCAGAGGAAACACCACTTTTGATACATTCACTGCCTCCACACCAAGCACTTCCGTCTTTGAGAGTAAGGTTGTTGCAAGTCACGTGTGCTGTTGTGTGGTGTTTATTTGCAGCAGGCCCTGTTTTTGGATTTGCTGCTTTCAAACCTGTTTTGATTAGCCAAGGGGTTTACAAGGAATTTTGTCCTGCAAATGCAGATGTTTGTGTAGAACAAGATCTAAAATTGAATTTGATGTTCACTTTTGCTGCTGTTATTACCAATGCTACTGCTTTAATTGTAGGTAGAATTTTGGATACTCAAGGTCCTAGATTAACAGGTATTATTGGTGCAGTTATTATATTTTTATCTGCCTTACTTTTTGGAAATGGAGACAAAGTTCGGGTTATTGATGGTTATCTATTTGGCTATATTGGATTAGCTTTTGGGGGTCCATTTGTGTTTATTTCATGTTTTCAATTAGCAAATTCATTTCCAGGTAATTCAGGGTTGATTTTGGCTTTGTTAACAGGTGCATTTGATTCATCATCTGCATTGTTTCTTGTGTACCGAGTGATTTATCAAAATGATTATATTCATGATTTGTCGCTAGAGAGATTCTTCTCGTGGTATTTAATTGTCCCATTGTTCATTCTCATTTGCCAATTGTTTATTATGCCTGCAGAATCATATAAGACAATCGAAACAATTGTAAAAATTGGCACAACAGGAATAGACGAATCTGGATTACCAATTGATCCAAATGATTCAAGATATCAAGCAGACGAAGTTGAATCCCTTGAAAGAGGTAGATCTAGAAGATCATCTATTTCAACAAAGTCAGTTTATGAAGAGCTTGCTACTGAACAGTTGAAATCTAAAACCGGTGGAGTATTTGGAATTTTGCATTCTTCATCAGTTATTGAACAATGTAAAACTCCTTGGTGGTATTTAATGTGTTTTTTTACCACTATTCAAATGCTAAGAATTAATTACTTTGTTGCAACTATCAGATCCCAAATGGTGTATTATTTTGATCTAGAAACAGCAACAAATATTAATAAATTCTTTGATGTTGCTTTACCATTGGGTGGTATTTTTTCAATTCCTTTCATTGGCCTAATTTTGGATAACACAGAAACTATAACAATTCTCAAGGTCTTATTAGGAGTTTCGTTGACTATTGGGTTTAGTGGTGTTGTTTCCATACAATTAGTTCAATATTTTGGTATCTTACTTCTTGTCACTTACAGGCCATTTTATTACACTGCAGTTTCTGATTATTGTGCAAAGGTTTTTGGATTCAAAACATTTGGTACTGTCTACGGTGCTATGATTTGCATCTCCGGCTTCATGAACCTTCTACAAACTGGTCTGGATAATTTGACACATTTCACTTTCAACATGAACCCAACTCCGGTTAATCTTTTACTTATTTTATGCACAGCAATTTTTGGTTTTACTATGATATTCTATGCTCAATATGAAGAGAATAAACTTAAGAAGAATGCACTGCTTGACAATACCGCTTTATAGTTACATATTTGAATTGTATTGGTTTTTTATGTGATTACATAATACACCAGATTATCTTAGATAAAGGCAAAAATGTTTTTTCCAGATATCTATTGTAATTAAACAGCTTTTTTCTTTGTAAATTATCAGTTTGAACCCATTGAGTATACATTGGTAGCTTGGAACAAAAGCAGTTAATATAAAATATAATAACTACATAAAGGTATATATTTTGGATGAAAGATAAGAATAATGTCATCAATATCGTCAGCTATTCAAAAATCTATTTTATCTCTTTTATTATCGAGATTGCCCATATACTTAGATGAAAAAGAGGAATCTAATATTTCCCTTTCATCAGGGATCCACTTAGCACATTTGACTTTGGATGAAGAAAAACTGGAATCACAAATGCCCCAAAATATGAACTTTCATATACGATCGGCCAAGGTGGATAAATTGGATATACAGGTCGGGACATCAGGAATCAAATCTCAGATTAAAGCTTTAAACGTAGTACTTTCACCCAAATTTAATTTGAACGAATTGGTGGATGAACTACCGACATCAGCGGCAGTAGAAGACGTGATGAAAAGTGTTATCGATTTGATGAATGTGGTAACTATAAAAGGATTAGGAGCAGAGGAAATGGAAAATGAATATTTCGATGAAGTTTTAGCAGATGAAGAAACTGTTAAAAAAGATGAATTGGTACAAAGTATGATTGAATCAAATACAATATCCAAAACCGATATCAAAGAAAAAGAAACATGGAAAGGATATTTATTGAATTACATAATGAGTAATGTCAAAGTTAGTATAGAAGATATCAAAATTAAAATAATTGCAGACTCATTGGTTCTGAGCCTTTCAATTGATAGCATTGATGTTGAATCCACCAAGGGTGAAAGAAAATTCTCAATGAGCGGAATAATGGTTGGAACCTTATTAAATTCTAATCTAAAAAGCACTGAAGATAGTGATGAAGACTCAGATTATGATGAAAATTTGATGGCTTCATCTTTCCTTGCGGAAAATAAGGATGAAGTTCATAAATCTCTGATAGAAAGCGCATACCACAAATCTGGAACTATGTATATGACATCAACAAGCGGTGAATTTTTTGATGCAAAGTCCCATTTATATGAGATTCCCAATAATCAAGAAATTGAATTTGAAATCGGAAATAGGATACTTTTTGTGAAAAATGTTAGTATCATTTTAGAAACTACAAATCAAAGCTTGATTATGGAATTTGGAAAAATAAATATTTCATTAAGAGATGCACCTGAATTCATGAATTCAATCATAAGTGTTTTCTTAAATTTGAACAGAAAGTACAACCTATACCCAAGTGAGCCAAAAAAAATCAATGTTTCCACTGGAAACAAATTAGTGATAACCGATTTTAAAGTTGATGAGATCAAAATTAGTCTGTTTTCAAATCTATCATCAAGTGGTGATCTAGAATCACTCGATTTGATGTGCTTAAAAATGGAAGAGTTAAGTATTCAGCAAAAGAGTGAAAATTTCTTTCAGGGAAGTTTATTGAGATTTGGTCTCTTTGAAGCGGGCAAACCAATGCTCAATTTTGAAAATGAAAAAAACACGCAGTTTGATTTTAAATTTGAAATTCAAACTGTAGGTTTATTGAGAACATTTAGTATAATATGCCCAAACAGTTTGAAATTTAACTTAAGCATAGACCAGTTAAAGAAACTTTTGGAATTTGGTCATTTGTTTGGGAGTGTTTTCGAAAATATCGCTTCTTTGAATAAAAACAAAATGGGATCAACTAATCATACATTTTCAATACATAAGAATAGAAGAATTCTTGAAAAAAAGTTACCCATGAAAACAAATAAAGAGAAAACTGAAATTAATTTAAGCTTACCAGGAATTCATGGGAGAATCCATTTAGGTACCGATATTGGTTATTTGAGCTTTGAATCTACCGGAATACAAATAAAATCTAGTAAGGATTTGGATTTGGGTGGAGTTGAGGTGCGTTTTAATCCAAACAATAATGATAAAAAATCATACAACTTGCTGAGTATTTTTGAAGTGTCTGTGAACGGGTTCTACGATGAGCATTTTGAGGTTAGGGGATACGACAATAACACTAAAAAGCTTATCAATATGAGGACAAAGAGCATTTTGAACATAGCAGAAGTGAAATCAGAACTTACATATCCGATTCTTCAAACTTTGATTGGTGTATGTGAAGATTTCAAAGAAACAATATCTACTATAAACAATAACCAAAATGAAAAAATAGAAAAGAAGAAGAAAAACCAAAATACAAGAATTTCAAACTCAATGTTATTTAAATCTCATGTTTTGAATTTTCATTCATGCATTAAAAAGGCATCTTTTGAACTTTCAGAGATCAATCCTGAATTTGGTGGTATTTTTGCCCAATTGGAGAATGTATGTCTTTCATATCACAAAGAAGGATTGTGGAATGGATTTATTACAAGCTTGAAATTGAGTAGAGTACATCTTTTAGAAAATGAATCATTAATTTGCCGTGCTAATGAAAGTAATCTTAATTATCCAATGATTTTATTTTATTTTGCATCGGGCACTCCTAGAATTGATTTGATAAATTGGCAAGTCGAATATTATGGATCCATGCTAAAATATTTTGATCAAAGTGGAGCTGATAAATACGAGCCAATTATTCCAATTAAATTAGATATCCAACAAGCGGTTTATGAGAAAATTCAAAAAAAAGTGAGATTTGATTTGTTCCTATCATTGACTGATTTTGTAATTGGGTTGAAGCCAGTGAATTTGAAATCAAAGTTACTTTTTGTTTTAAAGAAAGGAACATGCGATTTAGTTAGTTACAATGATACCACAACAGTATGTCAACTAAATTGTGACTCTTCATTGATTTATTTAATTGATGATATCAAAAATGTCCAAATACTTAAAGCTGAAAGGCCTTGGGACCTTGATGGTTATTTAAGAAATATTGGATTTGTACAAATAGGTTCCATAGACTCTTTGAATATAAAACTAAATTTAGACACTATCAAGTCAATGATAAAAACAGGAGGAGAAGGGATTAAACCATTGACCGGCGCACACATAAATGTAAATTCCGCAGAGCTTGGGATATGTTCAGACTCTTTACAATGTTTTATTAATTTGCTGAAAGATTTAAAATCTCCAATTTTATTTTCAATGGATGATAAATATAAACCAGAATTGAATGAAACCTTGGATATTTTCAGAGATATAGACAATGAAATGTTTTTACCGGGAAATACTTCAAAATTGAATGATTCAAATATAGAGAGCAAAAGCGATGCATATGAGGAAGAAAGTGAAACCGAGTTATCAATCGTTGATGATTATTATGATTCCAAAATGAACAATAACAGAATCAATAGCAGAAGTAATGAATTGAAGGTTATTCCAATTGGTATTTATTTTAGTATTTCAAAAATCAAGATTTTGCTATATGATGGTTATGATTGGAAGGAGACTAGAATTCAAATTTCAGATGCAGTTTCGAGAGTAAGCAACAGAGCAGCTCAAATTGAAAATAGTGAAATGAATAATCAAAAAGAAAACCAACCAATTCTAGTTGAGGAGACATTATACCAATCTATATATCTTGGAATGCACACATCAGTCTCCACAACAGAGTTTGTCAAAAATATTAATGATCGGCTTGGTAGTCAAAATGAAATTACGATTGAATTGGGTAAATTGACAAAACAAAATTCAAAAGCCAAATCATTAAAATTAAAAAGATCAAAGAGCCATAAATTGTCCATTGAAGTAGAGGGTTTAGTTGTTGATCTAATGATAATGAGCAGCAATGAGCCACATTTGAATAAATCCAGACCTGTTGAATTTGAGGAATTTAATGCTGAGTCAGTTCAAAGACTCACCGTTGGAGTTGAAAGATTCCAAGTCATTGACAATGTCCCCAGCTCTAACTGGAACATGTTTGTAGGTTATTTAAGAGAAGCAGGGGAAATCGAAAATGGGAAAGAAATGCTTCACTTAGAAATTGAAATTGTAAGACCTATATCAAGGTTAGCAGCAATGGATATGATTATGAAAGTACATATTTTGCCACTAAGACTACACATTGATCAGGATACATTGGACTTTTTGTTGAGATTTGGGGAATTTAAGGATACGAGATTTTTACCACCCATTTTAGATGAAGATGAGATATATATTTCCAAATTCAGTATCAATGCCATAAAATTGAAATTAGATTACAAACCTAAAGTCATTGATTATGCAGGGATTAGATCCGGGCATACTGGCGAGTTTGTGAATCTCTTTGTTTTAGATGAATCCAGAATGACTTTAAATCAGATCACATTATTAGGTATATGTGGATTTCAAAATTTAAATAAACTATTGAATGGTTATTGGTCACCTGATATCAAACGAAATCAATTAAGTGGAGTTTTATCGGGATTGGCATTCATGAGGTCAATCGTTAATATCGGACAAGGCATTGAGCAATTAGTTCGAGATCCGATACGTAATTACCAAAATAACGGGCAAATCTTTAGAGGCGTTCAAAAAGGTGTAGTAAAATTTGGTAAGACCACTGGCGGTGAACTGTTGAAATTCGGTGCTAAGCTTGCGACAGGCACGCAAGTAATTCTAGAAAATACAGAAGAATTGTTGGGTGGAAATGGTCCATTACGGGCTAATGAATATTATATAAACAGAGAGCGTGAGAGAGAGGAGGAAGATGATGGTTTTCTACATAGCGAAGAAGAGGATTCACAAGAGATAGAACCATCGGATGAGAGTGGTGATAGAATCATTAGCTTATATTCTAAACAACCTGCAACATTCTCCGAAGGTCTCAATGTTGCATATGGATCCATCACAAAGAATATGACTACTATGAAAATGGCTATTGATAAAGCTAGCGATGGAGTCAGTAGATCCGAAACCATGAGCGCTGCACTAGGAGAAGTCTTAAAAGCTACACCTGTTGTCGTAATACGTCCATTGATTGCCACAAGCGAAGCTATTTCCAAGACTCTACTTGGTGGAGTCAATGAAATGGATCCTGAACAACTAGCCAAACTTCAAGAAAAGTACAAATAAAGAGCTTTGTTATAACAATTAAATGGGATTTGAATAAAGTACACGATTGACCTCCGAAATAGGCAGGTCCCATACTCCATTTGTTGGTGTATGTAAATGTAGGTCATAATGACCGTAACCTCCTTCCCCTTCAGTTACTACCACACCTGAATCGTCTACAATAGACCTAATATCTTGTAAAGACAATGTCACCTTCTCGGAATTAACTAGCGCCAAGCAAACGTATCCATAACCCATAGCGACAAGTATCCAAGCAGGGGATGCGACTGCCCACCATTTGGATGGATAATACCATATTCCAATAGCGTTTAAAACCCGGTCTGGCGCCAATGCCCATAGCGTCCATATTGTTAGTGCAACAATCGATACAACGTGTGCTGCAAACCCCTTATATTCTGCTTGTGGCGTTCGGATTGTCGCCACTGTAAAATCGGACACTCGGGCGAGATCGTCATCTGGCCTTTCTATCATCACATAATAATATTATTATTGTATTAATGATATTTTTTGTTGATATATTTAATATATTAAACAAAATGGGTATGTTGAATAAGACAAAGACGCGTAGAACATGTACTAACAAGACACAGCAACCAAGAGAATGTCCTTAGGGGATTTTTTGAAGGATGATAGCCTAGGAGGGGAAGTTTCGTGGGCAAATGATGATTTCGATATAACGGAACTTAGTAAAGAGTTTCCAGGTGCTTCAAGAAGTATGAATAGTAAAATAAATGGACCAATGGTACTTGTTGTTAACTTACCAGGAGATGCGGATACCAAATTGGTGGATGATTTGTTCAAATCACGGTTTTTAAAATATAGCGATTGTAAGGTGTTAATTGACCCTCAAAATCCCAAATTTAAAGTAGCAGTGGTGACAATGAATTCTAATAAAGATGTAGAAACAGTATTAAAATGGAGGGTCATTCCATTGGATGGAATGAAGATTTCATTTAGATCATGTGATCAAAAAATGTTGAATGAAATTCAATATTGGAATGATAGGAATCCAGTGTCAAAAATTGATCAAAAAGAAACAAACTCATCGATGAAAATAAAGGCCAATCCTTTTGGAAATGCTAAACCAGTTAGTAATAGTCAATTGTTGGATATGCCAGTTGTCAGTGAAAATACAAGCGAATTAAAACGGATTTCTCAATTACATTCAACAGAGAGACAGGGACCAAAGATATTACAAAGAAAACCTGCAAATGAAATACCAGTGGTCAATAAAGTAAATCCATTTGGTTCCGCCAAACCTGTGGATACATTAAGTAGACAAATTGAAATTGAAAGAAAATTGAAACTGGGTGTTGTGAATAGTACTACTATTTCCACAAAGAAAATCCACGATTTAGAACTAGCCGAAATGAAACAGCAAGAACATTTAGCCAAACAAAAAGAAAAATCTAAGTTAGAAAAGGAGAAGCTAGAATCTGAACGATTAGAAAGAGAAAGAATAGAAAAGGAAAAGTTTCAAATGGAAAGACAAAAGCTTCAGGAAGAAAGAAAGGCACAGAAACAAGAAGCCCAAACTAGCAAACAATCTCAAAAAGCAGGAATCAAGATTAACAAAAAGCTGCAAGTGGAAAAGAAAGAAAACCAGAAGGCTGCAGAGAAACCTACACATAAGGAGAAACTGAAGCAAAAGGTTTCTGATGAGGCTAAAGTTAAAGAAAATGTGAACCACGAGACTACTGATAAGGTCTTAGAAAAGGAGAAAACTACAGAAAAGTTCACACATAAGAAAGAGCAAAGGAAGATGCAAAAGAGTATGAAAAAAGAGGGTGACATTGAGAAAGAGAAACTCAAAAACAAAAATACCGTAAAGAATGAAGAGAAGTTAAAGCAGAAAGATACAGGAAATAAGAAAAATAAAGATTCAGAGAAAGATACGAGTGGTATTGCAGAGGATGTTGAACCTGCGGAATTAAAATCAAATAAACCTTCTCTTGATGAAATCAAACCTGTACCACCAACAATTGCAACTACTAAGGGAGTTAAAGCAAAACAGAAACCAAAGCAAAAAGGAAAAAGCAAAGTAGCACCAGAATCCAAACAAAGCTCCCAACCGAAAATCAAGCAAGAAATCAAAACAGAGGATCTCCCTCTCGCGGTAACTTCTGAACCTGCAATGGTAATAAAAAAAGGTAAAGTCATTGAAGAGAAGAATGTTGTTTTCAAAGGAAAGAAACAGGAAAAACCATTCAAACAACGGTCACCACAGAATGAAACCGAAAACAAACCAATTGACATACAAAGTGATGATAACGTTGATAGTGATCAAAATTTACCGAAGAAACCGTTAAATAAGAACAAAAAGCGAACCGGATATCGTGGCAAGAATTTCGATCCTAATTATAATAAGAAGAAGCAATAATCTCGCATAAGGGTATATATACTATATGTATAATAATATAATTTAATATTGAACTGAATGTGTTTATTTTCGAACCTGTGATGGAAAAAAAATAAAGTGCTCTGGGCAGTTGGTTTCGTTGTGATCGGTATCGAGTTCCAGCTCCCTACGAGGGGGAACTGGTCTGCACATTGCACTCAACAACTTTCTCGTCAATCGTCTGCAGTACGCTGCCATCTCCCTGGTCTTCCCATTACAGGAAGGCAGGAAGTGTTTTGCTTGTGGTACCGCCCAGCGTGCAAACGCCTAGGAGTTTGTGCCCCTCAAGGGGATTTTTGGAACGACGAAGTGAACCACCGAATTTCCCACTGGCATGAAATTTATTAATGGTACGGAATGTACCCATTTGAAGACCAGTACGTGCAGACAACGAATCCAACTGTTCGGTTGAACTCTGTGTTTAACCACTGAGCCACCAACGCAGATCAAAGAAAATTTTATTTCATCACCACCAAATCCAGAAATGCTGGATTACGTAATATCACGTGGCGCTGACGTAAGCGATGATATTTTGCGGTTCCTCAAAATAAAAATATATAGGTGAAAATTTTTTTTTATTATCACCATTCTGTGCTATTATAAACTACTGAAAATGCAAAGAAGAGGAGGATTCAGAGGCGGTAGAGGTGGCAGACCAATGGATAATGGTCCACCAGATCGTGTATTTGAAATGGGAGCATTTCTTCATGAATGTGAAGGAGACATCGTTTGTAAGTCAATCAATGAAAAGATTCCATATTTCAATGCCCCAATATACTTAGAAAACAAGACACAAATTGGTAAGGTGGATGAAATTTTGGGTCCACTTAATGAAGTGTTTTTCACCATCAAGACATCTGAAGGTGTGAAGGCCAGTTCTTTCAAAGACGGTGATAAATTCTATATTGCAGCAGACAAACTTTTGCCATTAGATAGATTCTTGCCAAAGGCCAAACCAGTTGGACCAAAGCCAAAGAAGAAGTCAAGCGGACCAAGAGGTCAAACTTCTGGAGGTAGAGGTGGAAGAGGTGGATCCAGAGGAGGATTCGGCGGTAGAGGTGGATCCAGAGGTGGAGCAAGAGGTGGATTCGGTGGCAGAGGTGGCTCAAGAGGTGGATTCGGTGGTCCTTCAAGAGGTGGACGTGGTGGATCAAGAGGTGGATTTGGTGGTAGAAGATGAATACATATAAATATGAATTATAAATAGTATTAAATAAAATAAAGAACAGCTCGAAATTTTGTGATTAATGATGTATTTGGTTGTGAGAAAAAAAGGCTATAAATGATTTAAGTAAAGTCTTCTTCGATTTGATCCATTGAACCAGGACCACCGCCATTTTGAACGTTTGTTTTGATTAAATTAAGTAATCTAACTTTTAAGGAATCTAATCTTTGAAATTGATCAAATTTTCGGGATGAACTGCTTATTCCATCTACGTCACCATCTTTAACAGCTAGCACAAGTTCTTTGCAGAACTCAAACTCCCTCGTTTGTGCAAAAGATGGATCCCAGGAACTGAATCTTGAAAGTAATGCTTCACCACTTGCATAATCATTTTTCTCTGCTAAACGACATAAAACTGATTTAAGGAAGTATTCTTTAAGTGACCATTTCGCCAATGAATTATTCACAGACTCTTTACCAATCTTTTCGAAAATTTGGGAAGCTTTTGAAAATTGGTTAACAGATTCATCACAATATAAATCTGCAGCTTTGAGCATAAACTTATTAGATAAAGCGTTGGCTGAATCTCCAAGATACCAATCACTGGCTTCTTCATAACTTTTAATTGCCAAGCCGACATTATGTAATTGATTTTCATATAACTCTCCTAATTCGGATTTGAAATTAGCAGCTCTTCTAAACTGGCCTTTCTGAACAAACATTGCTATAGCTTTTTCCAAGCATTCCGCTGCCCTTTCTGGTGACTCAATCTTGAACACTTTATAGGCTTCCACGAGAGTATTAGCGGCTTCATCTTTAGACTCGGTTTTCAATTCACATTCCACCTGTTTTAAAAATGCATTCCCTGATTCGGTGTACAATCTTTGTGCTTTGTATCCAATGGCTGCAGATTTAAAAAGATCGGCTGCTTCTTCAAAATGGGATGTTGACGTCCCAAGAAAACTGGACAGAAATCCTGGTTTCTTTGTAAGTAATTTCGAGCCCTGGGTTGTCATTCTTTGTTAGTATCATATCTTCAATAATCTGCAATTGATAAACTTACTTCTTGAACAAGCTGGTCTGGGTTCGACATTTCTTTGTATTAGCCAATTTGTTCTAGAAAAGAAGTGAAGATACCATATTATAATATTTTTGTATTCCATGGCAGTGGCGCATGTAATCAAAGTCATGTGACATGCATAGTTTTTTCTTTTTTCTTATAATGCCACTTTTTTGAAACTTTTTCATCTGTAACGGATTAGTGGAATGGTTTAAATCGCGCTATTTGAAATTTTGTAAGGGGTTTGAAGTGTCCGGTTCGATCCTAGCGGGTCCTTTGAAGAATCTGTGGGGAACCCAGCTCTCTCTTTGGGGATTAAATCTAGTTGTACAACTGAGGGTAGAAATACAGCAAGTAGCAACTAACCGTTAGCGAGGCGAGTGGGATATCACTTCGCCATTTATCCTCCTAATGATAATAGCTAGTTAAACTAGACTTCTTTTTTTATTCTACTTTACCATTAATCCTCCCAATGATAATATCTAGTTAAACTAGACTCTTTTTTCAAGTTTCGAACACCAGACATGGATCAATAAATAGAAGTCCTTAATTATAAAATTTAAATACTTTCAATAACAATGGCACTGGCTCCACCACCACCATTACAAATACCTGCAACCCCAATTTTACCACCTTCTTGTTTCAAGACATGAGCTAACGTTACAACAACACGAGCACCTGAACATCCCAATGGATGACCGATAGCAACGGCACCACCATACACGTTGACCTTAGCAGGATCAAGATTTAATAACTTGGTATTTGCCAAACCGACAACAGAAAAGGCCTCGTTTAATTCCACGAAATCGACATCATTGACGGACAATTGTGCGTGCTTCAAAGCTTTTGGGACTGCCAAAGCTGGGGCAGTTGTGAAATCAACAGGTGCGTGTGCAGCATCCCCCCAACCACGAATTTTGGCAAGTGGGGTAATACCCAATTCTTTAACTTTAGATTCGGACATCAAAACAACGGCCGCACCACCATCATTAATTGGTGAAGCATTTGGTGCAGTAACAGTTCCGTTTTCCTTCTTGAAAACTGCCCTGGCAGATCTCAACTTTTCCTCGTTTAATTTGGAACATTCTTCATCAACTGAAATCACAACATCTGGCTTGCCTCTGAACCCTTTAATTGTAATTGGTGAGATTTCATCTTTGAATTTTCCTTCTGAATGTGCTGCTTGTGCTTTTTTATATGATTCAACTGCAAAATTATCCTGATCTTCTCTTGAGAATCCGTGATCGCTGGCACATTTTTCTGCTGCAACACCCATTGCTTGGCCATCATAAGCGTCGTTTAAACCATCTCTTTGAATACCATCAACAATTTGGGAATCTCCGAATCTTAATCCACCTCTTGCTTTTGGAATATAATATGGAGCATTAGTCATGGATTCTGCACCACCTGCAACAACAATATCAGCTGTACCTGTCAAGATGGCCTGAGCACCAAAAACAATAGCCTTCATACCTGAAGCACAAACTTTGTTGATTGTGGTAGCAGGGGTGTCTTCACCTAATCCTGCTTTAAGGGCAACTTGTCTAGCAGGTGCTTGACCAACGTTCGCTTGTAAAACGTTTCCAAAGAAGATTTCTTCAACATCTGTTGGTTTGATCTGTGGAACTTTTTCTAATGCTGCTTTAACTGCATGTGCTCCCAATTCAACGTATCCTAATGAGTTAAATCCACCTTGGAATGATCCAATTGGTGTTCTAGCAGCTGCAACAATGTAAACGTGTTCTCTTGACATTCTTTTTTCAACAACAAATAAGAAAGAAAAGGGAGTGATGATGGCAAAAGGAAAAATTGTACACTAACATTATATATACGATCGTTTATTTTGAAATGCTCAGCACTGGGCTTCTTCTACGACACGTGATTTGTCGCGCTTCTCTTTAGCTTGAAAGGCTTCTAACTGCTCCAGGGTCCATACGGAAATACCATTCTCAGAATCACGAGGATCTACCGGTTGTGCACTTACTCTGAGAAATTTTTTAGCACTTGCTACTGCCATATCCGTAGAAAGATTACAGTCAGCATCCAGTAAACCTTGAGCAATCCATTTAGGTAGTTGATTTTTCCTTCTAGCAAATCTTCTATCTGCTAACACCATTACACCATAATCATCTTTACCTCTCAAAACTCTTCCTAGACATTGCGCTGCATGTCTCATAGCATCGAAAGATAAGAAATCGTTTTCCCTGATTTGATAGTTATCTCTCAAAAACTCTAGTCTTGCTTTAAGAACACGAGACTCGGTATATTGAAAAGGGATCCCAATCATTAAAACTGTACGACCATACTGATGATCAAAATCAATTCCTTCTGAAACTTTTCCTCTAGCAACTGAAAATAAAACCGCACCTCTACCATTACAGCATGCCTTACGATATGTCTCCAAAGCTAGGGATGTCTCCTGTGCATCGGGAGTCTCCACTAAAATTAATTTGTATTTCCAAACTTCATCTAAAATACCCATTGTCTGCCATTGAGAAATGATACTTTCCATGTACAAATATGAAGGAAAGAAAACAACTAATCCATCTGGTGTTATTTTAGAGAACTCAATCAGCAATGTCCCATAGTTTCTAACCACACTGGGATCATTTCTAATTTCCAATCTAGATGAAATACTAACCTGATCAGAACCTTTAGTGACAACCAATGGTAAAAATGTCCTACGATCTAAGGTCATTGTATATGATTGTTGAACAACAGTGTCAAAATTCAACATTTTTGGATACATATCTAATGGGGAAATGGTCCCTGATGTAATAATAATTGATGAAAATCTCTCAAAGACGGGTTTGATTGCAATAGAAGCATCTAAACAAGATAATCTCAAAATAGGATTAGGGACTGTGGCATTTTCTGTTTCGAAAGGTTCCAAAATCAATGTGAACCCTGATTCATAAGTTGATACCAATGTTGCAAACGTCACAATGTCTTTCAATGCCATAAAATCATCAATTTCGCTTATTTCCAGTGTCCTCACCAAAAGTGATAATCTTTCTGCGCAAAACTGTAAAGGCTTTTTATCAATAAACGTCAATTGTTTCAAGTGCTGTAAAAATGAAATTGGTGTCTCTGATATAACGTGTAAAACCTTCATTCTTGTTTTCAAGTATTCAATAAACCTTTTAATAAATGAAATGAAATGCTCTGCTCTTCTAATACTACCTGGAATTGCCTCTTGAAGAACATCATTTGACAAAACTGGATTTGTAACAAACGTATCATCAACCTTGGATAACTGTGATTCCCTTAAACCTTCGACTAATTTTTCATATTCATCTTGTAATTTTTTGCTATCTACTTGTTTCACCAGATCAACTTTATTACTTAATGCATTCGCACCTTTAGTTGCTTTTTTTAATATGTCTTCTGTTATATCCATTGACAAAGATTCAATACAAACGTTATCGATATTATGCGCCTCATCAAAAATAACAATTGAATCCCCACTCAAATCTTTAGAGACTGCTTCTGCAACTTTTGGATCCAGTAAATAATGATATGAATAAATAATTACATTACAATGAGGCATCATTCTTCTAACTGTGAAATAAGGACATGTTCCTTCACTTTTACAGTATTTGATTAATTCTTCAAATGAATAAACTCCTTTGGGTATTAAATCATTTGGGTCCTTTTCATATAGTTTCTCGTGAAAAGAACATAAATCTTCGATATCTGCACCTTCTTCGCCATCCTCAATTTTCTTCTTTAAATGTCCATTTGTTTTACGTCTACACTTTTCATCGACAAAGACACCCTGTCTTTCTTGCCCAATAACAGGATGGATACATAAGTTTTTTCTACTTGATAATCCAAGAGCACGGAAATCTTCAACATATCCTAATTCTTGAGATCGGAATGCCATCAAATTTGTCAATTCAATCAATGCTTTTTCAATTTCTGACTGAGTACGTGAACAATAAATGATCTTTCGGTGTTCTGGGTAATGCATTTGATATGCCACTGTCAAGGACAATAACGAAACAGTTTTACCTGTTCCTGACGGCATTTCTAATATACAATTCCCTCCAACATCTAAACTCTTCTTCATATCCGCCATATAAGCATACTGCTCTGGATAGATCTTTGGGTATGGAAAGATCACTGGTAAATCATCTATGAAAAACTTCATCGATATAGATCAAAAATGCAATAAAGAGATTATTTAATTTAAATCATGAAGTAATATTTTTTTACACTTTATAATATGTATATATTGTACACTCTTTTGTTAATGAAAAATTAACTCACCAATTTCTATTTGCTTGTCCACATTAAGGAAAGAATCTGAAACACACCACAGTGTTAATTTTTGAGGGCCCTTTTCGGGGATCGTAAACCTTAATTTAACCCTTTCATTTTCTTTCAGCAATTCAGCCTTTTTAATTGAATACAGCTTCTTGTTGATAGCATCACCCAGAACAATCCACCAACCCTCATATTTATTCAATGGATAATTTATAGATTCAACAAGATTATCTTCAACATCTTCATCCCTTTCAACACCAACAATAATGTCACAAACTTCTCCTGCCTTCAAATCATTCTCTCCCAGTTCATATGAAATCTCCAAGTTAGGGTACTTATTGACAAAATTAGCTATTTTTTCAACCTGGGATTCAGTGAAACCTTCAAGTATTTTTTCTCTTTGTTCTTCTTCTAATTCCATAAAGTCATAAACATTTTCAACTTGTAATTGTTTACACCTCTCATCAATTATTGATTGAGTGAAGTATGGTATTTGCATCAACGGGCTTTCAGTACTCCATATTCCTTGAACAATCATTTGACTCAAATCCATGGCTAGCATGGCATTTAAATTTCCTTCGCTAGATAAAATGTCAATACATCCATTCAAAAGATTCATCACTCTCCGCAATACGAATTTCAAATCTGATGCTAAATCAGTATTTAGGTGTAGCTGCGAAATATGGGCTTGAATAAGAATAAATGCCTTGAAATTCGGTGAGGTAAAATCATAATCCTCTTCCTCGCTAGATTTTTTGATTGGAACTAGATTGTAAAGCCTTGATAGAGTATCTTCCTCTTTAAATCTGATTGGTAAATCACTAAATTCATCAGATTCAGAAATTATATTCAATAGACTTCTCAAGTTTGTGTTTTCTGTTAACGATTGAATCAATATTTGTAAAGAAACAAATGATATATTGTGATGAACTCCAATCATACAGTTTGTTGTTGGAACTATCTCGATGACATTTTCGTCCTCCAACTCCTCTGTTTCTTCTTCTTCTTCTTCTTCATTCAAATTTAATTCAATAATTTTACTCTTCGATAGATCATTCAACGTGTTTTCGATCAACTCTGATAAATATTCACTCAAACTCTCGTCATCTGAGCCCTTGACTCCATAAAAACTTGGATTCATTTGTAATCTTCTGTAAAACAATGAATAAGTCAAAATATCAATTGCATCTTGTCTATTTTTGACGATTTTAGAGTTGATATCAGATAATATCAAATCGTGGAAATAGAAATTGACGTGACTCTCTAGTGGTAAAGACATGCCTAAAAATCTCTTGTAATAATCTAACTTGGATGAATTTGTTAAAATGAGCACCTTCGAGACTTTCCCATTTGGCAATCTTGATAATCCAACCATCTCTAATAAATCATTGATCTTATAATCAATATATTTATGTTCTACCCCATAGTAATATTGTGTTGTTAACACGCAAACAAAATTTGCTGATGGGCACCATTGGCATGTATCTTGAGTAGCTAATAAACACGATAGAGCACCAGCATTAAATAATTTTTCAATTATAGATTTATCTTCACAATCCATGTCTTTGTAATATATCCCAATACCAAAATATAAAGTTTCAACTAAACTTTGATCCTTCAACTTTTTGAGAAACGGTTTCAGTGATGACTCTTCAGTTTTTAACCAACTTCTATTATCTCTCTTTAATTTCTTGACAAACTCCATATAAACTTCAATAGCTTGTTTTTTAGTAGGAACAAACACAATCGCTTTTTCTTCACCATTATTTTCATTCATGGCAATAATAGAATCATACGCAGGTCTCACGCAGCACTTTAATAGAGATGGAACATGTATTATATCAAATTTTTGGAATTGAACTTCGACTGGAAAGACTCTTTCCCTTGAATCAAAATTGAAAACAGAATGCTTAGGAACATCTAGCCAATCTGCAAAATCTTTGAAGCTTGTTAGTGATGATCCCAATGCCACAAATCTAATATCTTTCTCCAAATTTACTTGGATGAACCTCATTCTACTAATCAGGTTCTCATAAACAGTGCCTAACTTTCCATCACCTATCAAGTGGATATCATCAGCAATTACTAATTCGATGGATTGAATGTTCTTTCTATTTTTCCAACGTTTGGTTAAGGAATCAAACTGATCAACTGTACCTAAAACCAAATGAGATTTAGCAAGTAATTTCAAGTCCACGTTCAAATCCCCTGTTAACTTGGATATCACCTTTCCACCTGCTAACTCTTTGAATCTCTTTTTCCAATGTTTCAACAATGAGTCAACTTGTTCTTCAATTGGAGAAATATAAACAGCCCTACCCTTTTCATTTTTCCAATGATTTAACAGTGATAATTCAGCAATTACAGTCTTACCATTCCCTTTAGATGTAGTGAATAAAATATTCCTTTCTGTATTGTAGACGGCATCAAAAGCGTCAGATTGGAACTTGTTGAATTGGTCAAAAGAAAAAACATTTTTGAACTCCTCAATGCCAAGATCTTCGGTTTTAATTAGTTGAGCATCATCATTAAGTAACGTTGGTGCTGGGAATTTTGATGGAATAATCATGGAAGTTAACATCAATGGTGATTTCATTTGGCAATGCAACCATTTTTCACTTATTATGGAAATAAAGTAGTTGGGTTGCGATATTTCAAATATTGGAACGGTAAAATCAATATTATGAACTTCACCAATATGTTCTTTTTTAACAATGAATGAATCAAGGTAAAGAATCTTTTCAGAATCACAATCCTCGACCATTATAATAAAAGATTCACTGAAACCATGACAACTTACATCCCATTGCCATTTAGGGATAATCTCTAATTGAACAATCATTAAACTGGGAGTAATAGGTTGAGCTGATTGAGAAAAGGATATCTGGGGAAATTTTCTTAATAAGTCCCATACTAAATTTCCAAATTTCCCAGCTTTGAATGCTTGAATAGCCAATTTTGGTTCGTCCAAGGCCAAATAATATTTCCACGGAATCATTGATCGTTCAGAAACTTGAACAATCTCCTTTGGCACATCTTGAAATTGTCTTAATGGCGAATGAGTTAACCAAAGTCTTCTCTCAATCATCTTCGAAAGATTTAATAGATTCTTTGCCAGCCTGGACCATTTCCTTCTCAATGCCAAGTCATACATAGCTCTAAATAATCTACCAGCTGATTGAACAATATATAGCATATCTGCCATCAATGCAAATCCCTCTAACTTCAATTTAGAAATATAGGTCTGTAATAAAATATTAATTTTAGATAAGGGATCATCAACGGCTTCATTGATTGGAATAGGAGAAGTTTCCATTAGTTTCTGGAGCTCAACTTTTTCTTCCCGTCTAACTGGAATATATTTGAACTCCTCACTAGTTGCAAATATTCTAAATAACTCAATTTCACCAAAATGAGGCTTCAATTGCTTGTTATAGTTTCGAATGCTTGAATAGCTAATGTAATAATAAGAGGCAATCTTTCCGAGGTCCGTGGAATTAATTTGATCCTTTTTGAAATTATATCTAATAAGTCCATTCTTTGCCAAAATAACCAAGGCAGAATATGCTAAGTCCCGTCTCCATCTAACCAAGTTTAAATCATCGTCATAATCAGAGCTGACATGATAAATTGATCTTGAGTGAAGCATTCTAATGTAAAGATAGGTATATCCTAACCATTGTATACAATCTTTCAGTGATTTAATTGACCCTGACACAATTTCAGCGTTTAAAGAATCGGCCAACAAAGAATACATTTGTGATTCAATTGGTAATTGTTGGTTTAAAATCGCTAAATAATATTTGACTTCATCTTGATCTGTAATAATAATACCTTCACCATGAGTATCGTATCTCGGTCTACCGGCTCTTCCTAGCATTTGTAAAATATCTTGAGGGGATAAATTTACCCATGACCCCTTTTCTGGTGAATAGACGCTAGTCCCTTTGATGATAACTGTATGGGCGGGTAAATTAACACCCCATGCCAATGTTGCGGTAGAAACTAAAACTTTAATATGGCCTTCCGCAAACAAGTCTTCAGATGTTGATCTATCTTCTCTTGTCATACCTGCATGGTGGATTCCGATTCCCATTTGTAAAACCTCTTTCAAGCCTTTATTTTTCGATTTTTCACTTTCAGATTTCAATATTTCCTTGACACCAATGGAGAACTTCATCAGATCTTTCAACTGGTCATTTTCAAGGATTTTATTGGAAATCCATTTGGCAGTTTTCTCTGTTTCTTTTCTCGAATGAACAAAAATAATTACTTGGTGTCCATTCTTAATGTTCTCAATAACTTTTTCGTAGCATACTTCATTCATTGCTTCATATTTTTTAAATGACTTCTTCTCTGTAATACCAATAAACTGTTGTGCTAACGGACAAGGCCTATATGTAGAATCAAAATAAAACAAATCCTTGGTTTTGTCAACTTGTAAAAATTGAGAAACATCCTTATAATTTGGCAATGTTGCAGAAAGGCCAACAAGTCTCACATGATTTTCTTTTGATTGATCTTCATTCATCAGAGATCTAGAAACAATACTTTCCAATACTGGACCTCTTTCATCATGTAACAAATGAATTTCGTCAATGATTACAAGTTTAACCAGCTGAACAAACGAAGCGTCGTTATTTTTTCTTGTTATAACATCCCACTTTTCTGGTGTTGTAACTAAAATCTGAGTTGTTGAGATTTGATGTTTAGTTAAATTTGAATCACCAGTTAACTCATTGACTACTATCCCAAATCTACTTAGTCTTCTATCGAATTCCCTAACTTGCTCTTGAACTAAAGCCTTCAATGGAGCAATAAAAACAATTTTAAAATTATTCAATTTGAATGAACCATTGGAATTTCTGAACTTTGAAAGAGTATTTAAAATAGTTAACATGGCAACATTTGTTTTACCAGCACCTGTAGGTGCACACATCAAAATATTCCCATCGTCAAGAAATGCAGATGGGTATACTTTACTTTGAATCCTATTAAGAGTCGAAGTCTCGCCTGATGGGAATGCTTCTTGAGCCCAAGCAGGTAATTCGGTTATTGGGATGAGCCTTTCATTTTCGCCCATCTCGGCTTTTTTGGGTGGAGGAATATGAATCTCTTCCCAACTTTTACGAACTCTTTTAAATGAACCATCCGGTAACTGAAAAGTTGATGTAGTCATCAAGTGTGAGCCTTGGGTGAAGGCTAAATTTTTCAAGTTGAGATATTTTGGATAATCTTGGTGTGGCGAAAGCATTTTTTGCTCAGACATAGAAATCTTTTGTCTCTTCATTACTGCATCATCTTGGTTATTTTCGATCTCTGATATTGATCTTTTATTTTTGAATTGATTTATCAAAGTCTGAAAGCCATTTAATTCCATTTCATCAAAAATTAAATCACGTTCAGCATCATCTTTTGCTTCCGATAATTTAATGGCATAATGAATTTTGGAATAGTTTTTCATAATGATGGTAATTAAATCTCCATTTTCTAATTCAACTATATCTGACAATTCACTTTCTAAATCTTTCATTGTAATTTTTTTGGAAAGTAAATGATCTAAACTTGTTATTATTTGATTCAAAACATGGGATTGCTTTATTGAGTCAATATTAGGATTTTCATCCAACAGCTTACCAGCAAGCCAATGCCTATTTATCAATTTAAAATCTATATTTTGATGTGATTCATCCGAGGTTATTAGCTCAACAATGTCATCTTGGTCAATTGTGTCATTTTTAAAAATTTCCTTAACGTTTACATCATTGTCGGGTTCATTATCGGAAATATTAGTATCTGAGTCATCAACGTTGGTATCTTCTTCTTCAGTACCCGCATCCCCATCAGCTGAGTTGTCTTCATCTTCTGAGTTATCAGAGTCTATTATAACGCCAACACCATCTTCATTTTCTCTTGAACTTGAACTTTTATCCGAATAATCTGAAATTTTCTTAACTAAATCATACAACTTGAGAAAGTCTTCATCGTTCAATTCTTTGTTTATAACATCTTCAACATCTTTTTTCTTTGAGAGATTATTTGTATCATCTGATTTCAGTACTTCAATAATTATATCCGCAAGAGAAACAATAACATCTTCTGGTAAATCATTTTCCATTTGTTTATTACACCAATCTAAAATTAGTGAATGCGTGTAAACATTGGATTCTGTGGTTGGAATATAGTTTAACTCTTGAACATTAGAATCCAATAAAGTCCCACCAGATCTATTCTTCTTTTTATTTTTATTTGGATTCGTTTTCAACTTCATTTCTTTCTTTTCAAACTCCTCCAACTGGGACTTTACAAGTTCTTCTTCGTTTTTCGTCCTTTTTGTCGTTGATACTTTGGATCCGAATTCCATTAATGATATTTCTTCTTTTATCGATTGAGGATTTGTATTGATATTAGGGTTATCCGTTTTGTCATCCATAAGTCTTCTATCTGTCTGAAGGACTTTACTCGCCATTTCTTCATATTTGTACATATTAACATCATCCCCCATTTGCTACTATATGTTAATAATAATAACAATAATAATAAGCACTATACAAATTTTGCCCTTCTATAAAATATACAACTTACGTAATCCTTTCAAAAATTGCAACAACATTGTTTGTCATGTCACAACGCCCATGCTGTTGTATTTCTTATTCGGGTTTTTTTTTTTTTTTGGTGGAGTAAAAAAACGGCCTTTAGAGTTCCTTTCATTTTCACAACTCCATCTCTTCCTCTTTTTCAATTGACATGTTGAGACAACTAGCTAAAGGCTCTGTTTTCAGACCAGTTCAAAGGACTTCTGCCAGAATGTTGGCTACCTTGCCAGATTCTAACATTACCTTTCCAGATATGCCAAACGGCCATGATGTATGTATTAAATTAGGTTTACATGTTTACAAAGAATTCATACTAACAAAACTTCTATAGTCCGTTACCATTGAATTGCCACAAGACTCATTTGAAGGTTACATGCTTGAACCACCTTCTCTTAACTATGAAACTGAAAAGGGTACTCTTATGCAAATGTACAAGGATATGGTTATTATCAGAAGAATGGAAATGGCAGCCGATGCTCTTTACAAGGCCAAGAAGATCAGAGGTTTCTGTCACTTGTCTGTCGGTCAAGAAGCTATTGCTGTTGGTATGGAAAATGCTATCACTCCAGAAGATGACATCATTACTTCTTACAGATGTCACGGTTTCACTTACATGAGAGGTGCCTCAGTTCAAGAGTGTCTTGCTGAATTGATGGGAAGAAGATCAGGTGTTTCATTCGGTAAGGGTGGTTCCATGCACATGTATGCTAAGGGTTTCTACGGTGGTAATGGTATTGTTGGTGCTCAAGTTCCATTAGGTGCCGGTTTAGCTTTTGCTCACCAATACAAGGAAAATGGTAAGTGTACATGGGCTTTGTATGGTGATGGTGCTGCTAACCAAGGTCAAGTTTTCGAAGCTTACAACATGGCCAAACTTTGGAACTTGCCATGTATTTTCACTTGTGAAAACAACAAGTATGGTATGGGTACTGCCGCCTCAAGATCCTCTGCAATGACTGAATACTACAAGAGAGGTCAATACATTCCAGGTTTGAAGGTCAATGGTATGGATATTTTGGCTGTTTACCAAGCTGCCAAGTTTGCCAAGGACTGGACTGCTAACCAAAACGGTCCATTAGTTATTGAATTCGAAACTTACAGATATGGTGGTCACTCCATGTCTGATCCAGGTACCACTTACAGAACCAGAGAAGAAGTTCAAAACATGAGATCAAAGAATGATCCAATTGCCGGTTTGAAAGCTCACTTACTCGAATTCGGTGTTGCTACTGAAGAAGAAATCAAGGCATTTGACAAGTCAGCCAGAAAATACGTTGATGAACAAACCAAGTTGGCAGATGCTTCTCCACCACCAGAAGCTAAGATGGATATCCTTTTCGAAGATGTTTACGTTCCAGGTTCTGAAGTTCCAGTTTTGAGAGGTAGAATTAGTGATGACTCTTGGTCCTTCGAAAAGAAGGGATTTGCTTTCAAATAAACAATTTCATTCTAGTCTTAAACTTTATAATAATGTTATAGAAATAACAACAGATCTCAATTCTTCAATAATAAACATTACAAATAAAAAATAATAGTAAGTGTTAACAATAGTAGCAATATAATAATAACAGAATGTCAAATAATTAATACAGCAAATCTGAATTATTTCTTGACGACCATGTAGTCTGGGTCGTCTTTGTGGGCTCTGTATTCAGCTGAATCAATAGTTTCCAAAGTCGAAACCTCAACAAATTCATCATCGTCGTATTGATGAGGATTCTCTTTATCGCCAGTAGCATCTGTAGCGCCAGTAGGACTAGTTGTTGAGCCAATAGTTTCAGTAAAAACAGGCTTGGGGGTCTTTGGATCAGAAAGAGATTCATTTTCCAATGAGTCAACTGATTTCTTGGTTTCACTTACTTTTGGAGATTCGTTAGAGATGGCAGTAGCAATTTTAACCACTTCTCCAGTTGGCTCAGAAGCTTTCAAATCGACTGCTTTTTTTTCCAGTGCTGGACTGGTGGCTTTTGCTGGTGATGCAAGAACCTTTTTATTAGCAGCGATTGTTGCTCCTGCTGCTGAACTAGTGGATTTCTTTAATGAACCTGTCTTGGACTTCAGTTTTTTGAAGAAACTTAAGGAACCCGATTTGGATTTGGAGCCTGAACCGGCAGTTTTAGCAACAGAAGGAGTTTTATTTTGGTTGAGAATTGGAGCTTCTGCACTACCATTGACTTTCTTACTCTCTTCGGCTTTTCCTTTCAAATGAATTTCGTTATCTGTTGCTTTGGAAATATGGTTTGCATCAGATGGCTTAACTTCATTTTCATTGGCACTTCCATTATTAGAGAAGTCAGAAAATGGATTAGTGGCAGCAGATTTTGAAACAGCCGCTTCACCCACAGATTTAGCTGCATTCGATGCACCTACAATTGTGGAACCTGCAGCAACAGCAGTAGCTGCGCCTATACCACCAACAACAGCGCCAATACCCTTAGAAGATTCCAATTTGTTCGCTTTGGCTTCTTCCTTTTCAAGCTTGAGTTTCTCATCACGTAACTCTTTCAGTTTTTTTGATCTTGCAATTTCTTCTTCATGGAGGGCAATTGCTTCCTCTTCGGCCTTCTTCTTATTCTCTGCCGCTAACTTGACTTCTTCTTCTTCCTTGGCCTTCTTAGATTCTTCTTCGGCTTTTTGTTTTGCAATTCTAGCTTCTTCTTCTGCCTTTTCTTGATCGATTCTCTTTCTTTCTTCGTCCGCTTCAATTTTCAATCTTTCTTGTTTCTGTGCTTCTTCCAGTCTGATTTGCTTTAGCTCTGTATCCCAATCATTTTTAGCTTCAGTAGCGGCAAGTTTCTTGGATTTCAGGTCCTGCTTAGCTGTAGTATTAAGATGATTGATCTTTGTATCATGAGCAGCCACTCTTGAATTCATCAAACCAATCTGGCTGCCTAAAACAGCAACATTTGAAGATAATTGAGCATGCTTGGCACCAATAATACCAAATTCCCTATCATTAACCTTTCTTTTATGAGAGATTGAACGAAGAGACTCTTTCTTCTGGGTCTTTGAAGCAATCAGATCTTCCACTTGTTTGATTTTATTTTCTAATTCTGCTTTCTTGGCTCTAACTTCTTCTTCGAGCTGATCAGCTTTAGATTTCAAAGATTGAGCTTCAGAATCCAATTTTTCAATAAGTTCAGTTTCTTCTGCTTGTTTTGCTTTTGTAGCTTCCAAATCCTGAGTTGTTGATTCCTTCAAATTAGAAACATTGTTGATTAATTCATCTTTTTTAGCGGTGTGTTTTTCAACAGCATCAGCTTTGGCCTTTTCAGCATCTGTACCGTCTGTTTCAATCCCTTCGGTTTCTTTTTGAACGTATTCTTCTGCTTCAGTCTTAGCAGTTGAATCTTTCAAATCTAAAGCAGCAATTGCATCATCATGAATTTTTTGAACATTTGAAGTTTCACCGTCAATACATTTTTTATAGGAAGCTAGTTGACTTGCAACTACACCCTCATCTTTAGATTTGATGTTTGCTTCCATTTTAGCGGCAGCTTCTGCATCTCTTTTCAAATTTTCCGCAACTCGGTCATCAATTTGGCCCATCACAGGTTCCAATTTCTTCCTGGCCAATTCGTAAATTTGATCTTCAGTCAGAATTAATCCAGCACCCAGATCGATTCTTCTACCTGCGTTTATAACTTTATTCTTGTTTAAAACTTGGGAAGCAATGTTCAAGTTTTCGTGGTACTTACCAACCAACTTTGGTTTTGACTTAATCACTTCAGGGATCGCAATTGAAGGTGCAGCTAACGTAGCAGTTGGCGCGTCCTTATTTGCAGGAACAATGGCTTCTTCTGCGGTTTCAGTCTTCTCTTCAAGATTTTTATCAGAAGTCAATGGTTCTTCGTCTTCTTCCTTTTCTTCTTCAACAAGGGCAGTTTCATCAGCTTCTTCATTCAATGGCTCTTCTTCAACTTCTTCATTTCCTTCACCAACCTTTTCTGCTGCTTCTTTGTCTTCTGTTTCGTCTCCTTCTGCTTTTCCCCCTTCAACAGCGTTTCCGTCTGCTTCCGTTGCTTCCTCCGTATCTTTCTTTGTTCTGGCTTCCTCAGCCTTTGCAATATCGGCTCTCACTTTTGCCACAACAGACCCCAATTGTGCTGGGGACTGTAACTTTGGGGCTTTCTTTGGGCCCGCTTTCTCTTCATTATTTGACGCTTTAGATAATTGGGATATCTTTGCAGACGTCTTCTTGAAAAATGACGTGCTCTTCTTGGCAATTGGGTCTGCTGATGTCATTTTACTCTAAGAAAGAAAGAGACAAGCAATATTGATAAATTAATCTTTCTCACAGCCATTCTTTTCTTCTTATCAAATAAAGCGACAAATGTCTTGTTGTGGAAAAGGAAATGCCAGTACTGCAAACTGTTGCGGGTCTCAATGTGGACCTAATTGTTCTTGTGGGAACTGTATGATGAAGAGGGCACAGATGGCTGCTGCAGAATCTCATAACTGCCGTTGTCAGCCAAGCGCATGTCGTTGCGGTAAAAGGAAAAATGGGGAGGCAGGATGTGCATGTAGTACAGGGCAAAATGCATTCAGAACGCATCTTTAGACTTAAAATTTAATATGCTATACATCAGGCAAAGCTTATATATTTACTGCTAATACTTTATCTTCGATTGATCAGCAAATGAATTCTAAATTATATTTAGTGAAACGGCTGTACCGACATGAACCCTTGAAAAGGGCTGAAGGTTTGTTCAAAAAAGGGTCTATGTTACTGACCTGTTATTACACACACCTTATACTGAACTTAACTATATAATAACCAAATAATGAAGATTCATAAATTTCCTAATTTAGAAGTTGCAAACGATGGTATTAATTTTTTTCCGGTGTTTCAAAAGCTACAGCTCCTGCTGCTTGAGCAGTAGTTGAAGATGGAGCAATTGAGCTGATAAAAGGAGAAGGAGCTGCGTTGTTAGCATTTCCAGTATCAATGACAGTTGGAGTAGGAGCTGCGGAGTCTTTATCTAATCCAGACAATCTCAAGGCTTCTTCGTGAACATCTTTAACATCAGAAGCTGTCTTCTTGTAGAAGTCATGGATTTGAGATCCATATTTGTCATTCTTAAATTTATCAACGTATGTAGCCCAGGTTCTTTTACCTTGCTCTAGTTTGTTATCCCAATCGAAATTAGCATTTGCTTGGTCGTGGATCTTTTTCAGGTTAACATCTGCACCTTGCTTGAGAGACTCGTTATTTTCGTGGAGGTGATACTTCTTATCTAATCCTGCAATAAAATCGTTGAATTTAGTAGAAATCCCTTTTTCCTTATCGAATTCAACGGCCTTATTAACCATTTGGTCACTCAATTTGTATCCTGCTGCCAAGTATTCCGCAAAAATGGCGGATTTTGGTTTGTCCTCTTGGTTAATATCTCCATTGCCAGTACCGGCATCAACTGAATTGTTTGATTTTTGGTCTGCCTCATTAGACAATGGCTCCTTTCCTGTAACACTTATAGTGGAACCTTCTAATTCAGCTCCATTCAAAAGCAATGCAGTAGAAACTGCATTTGGGCTAGCAAATTCAACTGATATGTCTTTTGTTTTCTCGTTTGTGGCAATTGTCTTGATAGACTCAACTTTCCCACAGAAGGAAAAGAATTGCTTAATTTTTTCATCGGTGACGGTTAATGGTATTTGTGTTGCTTGAACTGAAGACATTTTGGTGGTTTAATGGGAAGAAGAAGTGAAGGCAATAAAGCTGGAAAACACAGCCCTCTTTATATTTATATATCCATATAAAGTCAAGAGCAACTCCACCCAACTCCGAATGCTCAGCATGCTCAGCATTTAGACTGAATTTTAATGGATAAATATGATGAAATGCAATTACTTATAAAACTAAGCCTTTTCTAACAGCCAAAACACTGTCTACAATAACGGCATCAACACCGGCTTTAATTTCCAAACGCGCAGTCTCCGGATCGTTATTAGCAGTTCCGTAAGTAAAACAAGCAAGACCACTTCCTTTGACAATATCAACTAGTCTAGGACATAATACAATAGGAGTTGCTTCGGAAACAACACCAAATAAATTCCACATCTTAGCAAATCTCACACCATTTTGAAGCGAACTTGCTCTTATGTCTGCCATAAAGGTAGTTCCAGATTCTGTCAATAATAAAACAGGAAATGTACCCTGTTTCAATCTCATCATCATACAAATATCAGGATGGAAGGAAGAAAAAATGATATCACGACCATTGAACTTGTCATAAACTATTTTCAAAATTGTATCACAGAAGTAGTTCATTTCGAATGCAATTTGTCCAATATCGTCTAATTGAGATTCGTCCAACATTGGATATTTCAATTCTATATTAAACCCTGTATTGATTGGAACTTTTCTGAATAACTCTTCCAAGGTTGTGAATGATGATGCAATAAAGGAACCTCTAGTGTTTGCTTTAAACTCTTTTGCTTTCCATGTTTTGGTTAATTTCATTCTCTCTTGACTTGGATTGAACTCATGCAACAAACTTCCCACATTACTTTTTTCAATGCTATTAGATCTCAATGAAGATGGCACATATGAATCATCTTTATGAGTTTTATTATCGTTATTTTGATTAGATGTTTCACTCAAGTGAAGGAATTGCTCCAATGTTAATTCTTGCATTGGGATATCCATTCCCGTTTCAGCAACAGTAAAGTCATGATAAATGACTGGAATGCCATCTTTTGTCAATTGAACGTCAAATTCTACATATGAAGCACCCAATGTTGCTGCTGTAATAAAAGAATCGACGGTGTTTTCACCTAACTGTAAAGATTTTTTGGTTCTTTGATTCATACCATTTCCTCTATGACCAATGACTGTTGGAGTACCTAAAGCTTTAAAAACCTGTGGTGCATCAACTGGAATTTTTCCAACTTTTTCAAAAGATGTGACGCACATGAATTCAAATTTGATATAACCTAGAATATCCATTGAACCTGATTCCAAAATTGGGATCTTAACACTATTGTAAAGAGATCTTCTTTTTGTTCCAACAACTGTGTATAAATCTCTCAGTCTTGCTACACCACGTCCAAGAACCCTTCTGTCATTACCATCTGTAATAATTTCAAAAGTCGGAACAATATCAAAATAAATAATAACATCCAATGGGTCCATATCAGACACATGAAACTTGATAGGATCACTGGCAATACCATGATTATCATCCAATGGCAACTCCAAATTGACAGATGGGTTATCTGGTAGATTAGTTGCTTTGACAACAAGTGTAAGAGCTGTATCTAATTCAGTAGTATGAAATTTAGAAGATGGACTTGTTTTGAAGTCAATTGCAGCAGTTGTGTCTCTCATGTCGGTTGTTCCGATGCTTAAAAGTAAAACAGACTCATTTTCCTTGAGATGACTATTAGGTATTTTTATAGCTGGTTTATGTCTTTTTTCAGTGTTTGCACTGACTAGTGATTGAGGTAATGGTGATGGTGATCTTGTTGGTGATGCATACCTATTTGAATCCAAAATTGTTTCAAAAGGCATGAAATCGGGTGGTGTCAACATTTGAATTATATCAATGTGGCCTCGTAGGGCGGCGTGTTCTCTTGGAGTCCATCCACTTTGATCAAATAAGAAATATTTTGCTTCATTACTAAGTAGCAATTTGATAATATCTTTCAACCCATTTGTGGCAGCTATGAAAATTGGAGTCCAACCAAACGACGTTTCTGCAATTTCAGTATCAGCACCATTCTTTAGTAAACACTCTACAGTCTGCAATATATTCAACTTACAAGCAATGAACAATGGAGTTTCGTTATCAGAACCGGTATCACAAAAATTAATATCAATACCAGAATGATCAATAAATGTTTGTAACAGCTCAGGACAATTTAGTCTTGTTGTCACAGATAAAAGACTTGGGTTGGACAACTTCACTGTTTCCGAGGTACATTCAAATAAAACCTTCAAAGTCTTTACATGCTTTCCAAGAATTGCTAAATGAAGCGGCGTTAAACCTTCTGAGTCCCCCCAATGATCAATGTGATCAATAGGAAATTCAAGATTAATTAAGTCCCATTCTTTTAAAAACTTCATGATTGTCTTGGTAACTGAAGCCATACCATATTGGCATGAGTAATGTAAAGGAGTTCTTTTATTGTTGTCCTTTTGTAGAATTGCAAATTTCAAATGGGTTGGGAGATTTTCAAAAATGTAAACCAATCCAGTTGATAAACTTTCAGAATTTGCGCCATTTTGATCTTTCAATCTCTTTCCTAAAGATATTACATGATGATGAATAAAATTCTTATTTGTCAAATCTGACGAATCTGATAAAACTGGAATAATATCCAATAGGTAATCAATACATTTGAAGCTCAAGCTCAATGTCGCTTTATTCAAAAGAGACAATAGAGTTTTCAATGGAGTTAAAACAGGAGAAATAAATGAATCCGTCAATAAAATTGTCAATTTCTCAGGATCATCATTTTCAACGGACTCTTGATAAATATCAGGCATTTTTTGATTTTCACTACTCAGAGTTCTCAACACTGAAGCAGATGAAGGAGGTGGCAATTTTGTCCAGCTGTAAAAAGATGAATTGTGCTCTTCTAATTTTGATAACATATCAATCAAGTTGTTGGTATCTGACAATAATTTTACAATTCCTGCTTCGTTACAAAAAAGCATTGGAATAATTTTAGATTTCAAATAAACCTCTTGCAATTGGGTACCTGTTTTTTTGTCCAACTTTTTCAAAATCTTGACAAAACCTCTCTTATTCAATTCGGCAAACCATTTTAAGTTACGTAAAGAATTTCTCAATTCCACAATAACAGATAAGATATCTTCGATCTCTTCTTCGCTTAAATTTGATATGTTGAGTGGAATTGCTGACATCACCTTTTTCACCCTCAATTCATAATCAAGAAACTTTCTGCAATAAAATGTATCCACTCTGTTCAAATTTTCATCTAATTTGAATAGAAATAAAGCTTCATCTGTTTCGATTTGTTCATGATCAACATTCTCGCTTTTCTCTTTACTGATCTTTTTGATGATCTGCTTCAACGTTTTGTAATCCATATAATATTCTTGCCATTCAGGAACCTGATGAGCCTGCAAAGTATGCCCAAACTTCATTTTTCGAAAAGAAATAACATTCAAACGTTGCAGCAGTTGAGAACGAAGGTGCGTGCGTCTTATTTATTTACTTTTTTTAAGCACGTTCCTGCTAACGTAATTGGCTTACGTGATTCTCACGTGACCCCGATATACGAATCTTATTTTTCCCTTATTTAATTATGTTCTTCTCTTCTAGCAAGATTCATTGAGATTTAATATAATTTACCATGAAACTGATATTTGGGGTTTCTTTCTGATGTTCCGTGCCCTGAGCCTAAACCGTTGACATCATCATTTGAATCTAAGCGCGCTTGCCTAATCTGGTAATTTTCAATAGCGCGCTAAATATTTATTGTGACTCAACCAATTTTGCTGAAAAGTTTTCCTCCATCTACTCTTTTCTCTTAATCAAAAATGTTGGCATTGCAATCATTGAAGTCCAAAGTCGGGACACAACTCGCTAAATCAGTTAGAAACGCTTCCTCCTCATCTGCCTCTCTTGAACCTGCTAAGTTGACCTTGAAGGGTGGGCCAGTTTTCAATGGTTTATCTTTTGGTGCAGATAAATCAGTCTCAGGTGAAGCGGTTTTTACAACTTCACTTGTCGGTTATCCAGAATCAATGACTGATCCTTCTTACAAAGGTCAAATTATTTGTTTTACACAACCTCTTATTGGTAATTATGGTGTTCCATCAGGAACTGCCTTAGATCAATACAACTTATTGAAATACTTTGAATCTCCAAATATTCAGTGTGTTGGTGTTGTTGTCTCAGATGTTGCTCTTGAATATTCTCACTGGACTGCTGTTGAATCCCTTGCGCAATGGTGTAAGAGAGAAGGTGTCGCTGGTATCACTGGTGTTGACACCAGACAATTGGTTTCTTATTTGAGAGAACAAGGTTCCAGTTTAGCTAGATTATCCGTTGGTAATGACCAAACACCAAATGAATACTATGATCCTGGTCAAGATAATATGGTTTCAATTGTTACAACAAAAGAACCATTCTATGTTCCAGCACCAAATGCTAAACACAATGTCTTGTTAATTGACTGTGGTGCTAAGGAAAACATTATGAGATGTCTTGTATCTAGAGGAGCCAACATTACTGTTGTTCCATATGACTACCCAGTTCAAAAAGTTGCTGACAAGTTTGACGGTGTCTTCATCTCTAATGGTCCAGGTGATCCAATCCACTGTAGTAAAACCGTGGAAAACTTGAAGGTTTTAATTAAAGAACAACCAGACTTACCAATCATGGGTATTTGTATGGGTCATCAATTGTTATCATTGGCTGCTGGTGCAAAGACTTTGAAATTAAAATACGGTAATAGAGCTCACAATATTCCAACACTTGATGTAACCACTGGTCACTGTCATATAACTTCTCAAAATCATGGTTACGCTGTGGATGCTAAGACTCTTCCATCAGATTATAAGGAATACTTTGTTAATTTGAATGATTTATCAAATGAAGGTATGATGCACAAGGAGAGACCAATATTTTCTGTGCAATTCCACCCTGAAGCAAAGGGTGGTCCATTAGATTCAGGATTCTTGTTTGACAAGTACTTCCACTTTTTAGATCAATACAAGGTTGCAAATAAGGCCACTAACTTGGGTGATTTGGCACCTGAGAAGTTGTCTAGAACCAGAAAGATGTAGAACTAGATTCACACTTTTATAAATTTATAATATACACAGAGAGTAAGAGATTTTTAATAATAGATCAATAATTTGGACATAAACCATCGGACTTCACCAATTTATAAACATCATGCGAAGATGCCGTAATAAATTGCCTGACTTCAAATGTTAACCAAACTTTCAACATTGACAATTTATCAGAGTTTTGGAAGATTAGTTTTCCCTCCTCAAAACTGATCTTTCTCAAAATTGGAATAGATCTGTTGTGATGTTAGTAACGAATTTTCTTCTTTATTTTTAAAATTGCATGGTTGGGAATCCAATTGTCCACGCAAATACATACCTTGCAAATAAATCAATATTTGGATCAAGTTGTCTGCAAATACCTTCAAGAATTAGAATGGCAACAACTACGCTAACAAAATCACCTTCCATTCTGACATGATGTCCCCTAACCATACTCAGCATTTGATCAAGTAAATCACCAATTGAAACAGCTCCTAAAGTAAATGTTCTTTCCTTCACTCTCTCTACTAATCTTGATACACGTAACTTGAACACTTCTTCGTCAATAGCAGTATCCGGAGTTTTAGACCTTTCAATCATAAGTTCACCAGCCCTGTAACCATCAAATTGAGCAAGGGCATTAAACAAAGAGATGAAATTAAATCTATTCTTATCGTCAAGCTCAGTGACCAAGCCAGCATCGATAAAGCACAATTGAGGATGGTATCCGTCACGTGCTAATGATTCCAGTTTATTTACCAATTGATCAGGCTCAAGTTTATTTAATTCATCTGTTAAACCATCGATTTCTCTTTCATCCTTATTTTCCGGTTTTCTAAATCTTACAAATATATTCCCTGGGTGTAAATCCGCATGAATAAAATTATCAAGAATCAACATTTTCAAGAATGAATCAATTAATTTATCACTTATTTGTTTAAGCATTTTCTTTCCTTCCAAATGCTTCAGTTCCAAGATTTTGTTCATATTAACCCCATATATTCTTTCTTCTATTAAAACTTTCTTTGATGAATATATAGAGCCTGGAAATTTAATTTCATTCACGTTTGGGAATTTTTCTTGAAATCTTTTCAAATTGTAGCTCTCAATTCTTAAATCCAATTGAAGTTTCATAAATAATTCAAACTGGTCAACCTCTTGAGGAAGACTTAGCCATTCCATCGTTGGAATCAAATCAATTGTATTAGCAAAAAATTTCATAATTTTTAGATCTCGTTCCACAGTCTGCTCTACATTTGGATGAACAACTTTAACCGCGACCAATCCATCGCCAGATGATTTCCTAAATTTTTTATCTAGCTTAGCCAAATAAACCTGAGCAATTGCTCCACATCCAACTGGTTCTTCGGGAAAATATTCGAATATTTCTTCAATATCTTTACCTTCAAAAGATTCCTTCAATATATCTTTTGTCTTCTGGAAAGAATGTTTTTTGGCATTGGAATGTAAATTTGATAATTCGTCGCACATAGCCTTTGAGAAGATGTCTGTTCTTGAAGCCGCCCATTGGCCTAATTTGATAAAACTTGCACCACCCAATTCTGCTGCAATTCTGAGAAATTTGTACCATAACTTCGCACCTGATCTTGACCCGTTCCTTGTTTTCCCAAAAAAAACTATTGGATATAAAGTGAAAACAGGGATGAATATCATTGATATTTCAAAAAATCTACCCAATGTTAAAATTGGTTCATAAATGTAATCAAGAAAATAATATCCTACACCATAAGCCCATCCAATATACCTCCTTTGACATTGTATTTTCCTGTGGTTTTGTTTCAATTCCTCTTTCTCTTCTTGTGATGCACAATATAAGCCCAATTCGAACGTTGGCTGATTCGGATCTGGTGTCAAAGAATTATGAGGTTGTGAGTCCATTTTTGAGGCCCAATCATTCTCAATGAACGGTTGTGGGCCTTCAATTTGCTTGCTATCGTTCAACAATGGTTGTTTGAAGTATAAATACGATGACGTCGATGATACAATTCCTATTGAAGACGCCCAAAAAACCCATGTTGATCCCTTTTCCATCACTCTTGTCGTACACAATCGTTTAAAGGATCCCATAGTGCCGCTTGATGCTTTCAATCGTCCCACATGTCGTACTGAGGGGGCAAATAATTTAAACATTTTATACAAAGAAAAGAAATATCAAGGATAGGGAAGGAAACAAGAATAGGAATACTAAATCTAATCCTTCTACTTTCTACAAAACCATCAACATTTCAAAATATACACTCAAATCAGGGGATTTGTAAATATTTGATTACACAAAAGTTCACGGCGGGCATTTTTGACCTATGAAGCATTAACCCTTGTAAAGGTAAAGTAATGTTCAGTGCCACAGATTCTAATTGATAAATATTTATTAATGGTATTAGGTCAGTCAACTAATCCATCACATCTGTTCATCCTTTATGACATCCACAAGCCAGTCTAGACCCTCTGTTAAACCTTCACCTTTGATGGCACTTGATGCAACAATGGACCAACTACGATCTTTCAATTCGACTAAACCCAGTGCTTTACTGACCTCTGCTGCAGTCAAGGCACCCTGTTGATCCTGTTTATTAGCAAATACCAAAAGAGCACTATCTTGTAATTCTTCTTCATTCAACATCGTACGAAGTTCCTGCCTTGCAGTCTCTAATCTGTCTTTGTCAGTTGAATCAACAACAAATATAACAGCAGCAGTATTTGCGTAATAACAACGCCAGTATGGTCTAATAGATGTCTGTCCTCCTAAATCCCACATGTTGATGGATATATTCTTGTATTGAAGTGTTTCGACATTAAATCCAATGGTAGGCTTTGTTTTAATGACTTCTCCCAATTGAAGCTTGTAAAGAATGGTAGTTTTCCCCGCACCATCAAGCCCTAGAATAAGAATTCGAATCTCTTTATTTACCCCCCATAGACGGTTAAACATTCCACTGAACAAATTCCCCATGATAATAGTCGATTTGATTAAATCAACTAGTTGTGGCGAAAAGTGTAAATTTTGGATATAGTTGAAATACACATCTAAAATATGGAATCTGTAATTTTTTTGTACAAGGGTTCAAGCTATAACTAATATAAATATACTATTGCAATCAGCAAAGAAATTACTCTCTATCCTTGGCCCTTTTCAAGATTGTTTTGATCATTTCGTTACCAACTTTGGTAGCTTCAGGGAACATATGTTGGAAAAATATTTGAGTTGATTCGAATTTGGACTTGTAAAGGTTGAAATCACCATAAGTAACAACGTTTGCCCATTCTCTAGATGCCATAGTAAATTGTAAATCATCCTGTCTGAAATTAGTGTCGCTGGCAGCAACAGCAATACAATCTTCCAATAAACCGGGGGTACAGAAGAGATACTCAGTAACCCCAAGAAAGATTCTGAACAATGGAGTTGAGCAAATAATATGATCATAAGGAACAATCTCTAATTGAGACCAGGAGTCGACAATGGAAAGTAAAGATAAGTGTGAATTTCTTTGTGCTCCACCAGGAGGAGTTTTCCCCAAGGAATATTGTTGGAGAATATCATCGTCTAATAACAACTTATGGTCATTTCCTAAATGGCCAAACACTTTTCTTTTAGCATTTAAAACCCTTTGCATTAATTCGTCTTTTCTATTTTGAATCATCATTGTGAATAATTCTTCACATGATTGTGCATATTGATTGATTTGTTTATGAGCACTCGGGTTTGTAATTGCCAAACCTGCGTAAACATGCCATTTATTCGAATAGATTCTCATTGAAATGTTGATTTTGGCATTTTCAATACCTCCAACCCATTTAGGAGTTTCCCATGGATATTGATGTGAGTTATGCCATGCTACTCCCATTGATAAAAATGCTGCGTGTGTAACAGCTTGTGTATCCGCTGTAATTTTATCATGTTCTTCGTATGTCAAATAAACATGCTTGGATTCTAAACAAGACATGAGTGATTCCACAAAATCAAAGGTCGAATCACGTGACCGGTGTTGAATTAAAACGAGTGGTTGACCTCTAGTGTCAACTCTTGGACCATGAAGTGAATGAACTGACACAATTTCTACATCATTTGGTAAATGCTTTTCAAAAGCTTTGATTTCTGGAGATTTGCATGAAGTTTGTCCTCCTACTACTGCACCAACCTTTGTTGAAGGTCCATACATGGAAACGATTTTATCAATATTTTCCGCTTCAACTGAATAGATAATATAATCTGATTTACGGGATACATGATGTCCGTTGGCAAGGATCTCTACATCCGGTAAAAGTGAGGAAAGAGACTCTTTTAACTCTTGATACCGTTCTTCTCGGTCACATCCACAAACTGTCCATCCTTCTTCCGAAAATCGCCTGGCGTAAAGAAGCCCCATGTCCCCAAGTCCAATAATCCCTATAGTTTTGGTAGCCTTTAGCCTATTAATGCTTTCGCTGTCGAGAATCATCTTTATAGTTACTTTTTAATATATAATAGTAGGGTTCTTATAGGGGAAAAGAAATAGGAATTTTTTTAACTTGTTTTATTGTATTGTGTACTGATTGATCCGTGTGGATATTGTTGAATTGAAGAGATTTCGGGGTGGAATTATGACTTCGACATCAATAGAAAAAGATACAATAAGGAAAACGGGGTTTGTTTACTGTCCAGGGTATTCGGAGAGAGAAAGTAATGGAATGATGGAGACAATGAAAAGAAAAACAGATGCGGAATATGAGAGGAGCAAAGCGGAAGAAGAACAGTCGTATGAAAGAAAACATTTGAAGGACATTATTCATGTTTTGACATCAGAAATCAAATCAAGGGGTACCAAAACTCCATTAATTATTCTTCCTTTCAGATCTCAGGTAATTGACGATGAGGATAAATTGAAGCAATTGATAGACCGGCTGGTAATAAATGGAATTCCACGAGGCATTGCGGATATTGAACAGGCCATTAAATCAACTGAAGATGTATTTTTATTAATGTCAGCATTGAAGTATTTTTGGTGTAGACTTCCAGGTAATGCTATTATTGGTTGGAAAGTTTATACAAAATTTGTTAAAGCAGAAGAACAATCGGGATTCAATAAAAGAGCATTCTTAGAATATATGCCAAACTGTTTGAGTTCAGGGGCACATGCTTCAATTGTTTATGATTTTTTTGATTTGATTGTTGCGTTAGTGTTGAATTCAAAAAAAAATATGATGACCACAAGGAAGTTGTGTCGTATGATGGGATTATGGGCGTTCAATCCAATTAGAAATGCACCAACAGGGGAGCCATCTTTTGAAAGAGGACTTTACGAGTGGATTCCTTCAAGTGACGCTATGTTTCATTTATTATTATCATTTTTAAGGTCTATGCCTCCAGGTGGAGATCTAAATAAATTGCCAAGCACCTTTCAAGCTCTATTAAAGACAAATGAATACCCACCTGAATCAACGTCTTCTCAAATGGAAAACTCAAAGACTTTGGTTGATGTTCCTGTTATCACGTTGAAAGCTAACAATCCTTCAAAAAATCCAGCCGAATTGATTTCTAAAGTTTCTAAAACTTTGAAGTTTGATGACCCCAATCTTTTTACAACAAGAGAAGATTATCTTTTATTGAAGAGAATTTTCAAGGAATCGGATGAAGTCATAAAAATGTTAACTCCTGAAGGTCAAAGGATTTTAGAGAATTTATGTTTAAGTGAAAATGGTTGGTCTAAATCAATGACTAGATATGGATCAAAAAGTTCCGATTTCTTTACTGCTGATATTAGTAGGCTTACAATTGATGATTATTTTATTTGGACGTGGATGGCATCATTAGGTAATGAACAGACTGATTTGAAAAGAAGAACGTTTGGCAAAAGTTATATTATGGAAGTTGAATTAGCAGAAGGTTTCAAAAAGTGGGTGATTTTAGAAGAGCAAGATGTTCACAGAGATGGATATGATATTGAGTTGGAATTGAAACAGGAAAAGTTAAAAGAATTGAATGCTCAGATCAAGCAAGCTGAACTGAAGGTAAAACAACCACCGCCGCCATTGCCAAAAGATTATGGTATACCTAAAAGGTCCAGCAAGAGGCCTGTTTCTATTGGATTAACAGATGATGTTCTGACCAAAGATATTATAAGACTACAACAAGATTACGCTCAGGGAATTAGAATATCTTTGAATAGTGACATTGATGATGATGATTTTTTAACTGATGATTTTCTTAATGCAGAGATTGGTAAGCTGGCTATTGATCAAGGTTCTCAAGTAGAAATCGATACAAAGGGAAGGAAAGATAACTTTGAAAAGCAAAGAATTGAGAAGGAGGTTAAAGAAAGGATGGAAAGTGAGAGGCTTGAAAGGGAGAAGCTGGAAAGGGAGAAGCTGGAAAGGGAGAAGCATGAAAAGCAGATGATTGAGAAGAAAGTTAGAGAAAGGATTGAAAGGGAGAGAATTGAAAGGGAAGTTAGAGATAGGATTGAGAAAGAACGGTTAATGAAAATAGAAAGCGAGGAAAATGAATTGAGAGAGTCACAAGCTCGTGAGGCCAAATTAAAAGCCAGGGATTTAGAGATTCAAAGAGCCAAAGAGCTGGAAATCAGAAAACGACAAGAACATGAAAGAAGACAATACGAGTTAAGAGAGAGAAAGAGGATGGAAATGGAAAACATAGAGAGACAGAGAAAAGAACAAGAGAGAATGGCAATGGAAGCACAAAGAGAAAGGGATATACAAAGAGCTAAAGAAGTTAGAGAGATGCAAACCATTGAAGCTAGAGAACGTGAATTGAAGGAACGTGAACGGCAATTAGCACTGAAAGAACAGCAATTGAATCAAGCACAAAAAATAGCTGCTTCTCCTATTGTTCCAGTTATTTCACCGCAACATCAACAACATCAGCACATTTACAATCAACGTACTCCGTCTCCTCAGCATCAAAACCCTCAATACAGAAATCAACACCATCCTGTTCAATATCAGAATTCTCCTAATGTGACACCTCAAAAAGTCTTCATGCCACAAAGCAGCTCCAGTAGTGGGCCATATGCTTCATCTAGTGTTTATTCAGCACAAACATCATTACCTCCTGTCGAAGTATTATCTCCTAACCCAGGGTATTATAACCGTCAAATGACTAAATCTCCAATGATCGGTAGACCTTCAGCGCAACCTCAATTACAACCAATGCAAAATTCTCCTGGAAAGGGTGGTTATTCCAGTGCTATTATTTCGCAGATGCCTACCCAGGCTAAAGTGAATAAAAAACAAGCCAGAAACGCTTTCATGGGAGCTGGGTTTGGTATTTAACTCATGAGCATATTTTTGTACTTTCTTTTATAACTTGTTGATGTTGGAATAATAATGAACAAAGTCAAAAAGGTTACATTGAAGCTATCCTCGGATACTTTAGCCAAACATGGGGGAGAAACTCAACAACCACAACAAGAAGAGAAAATTTCAACTTTAGTTGAAGCAACATCATCACCAGCCATTGACACACCAAACGCTACTCCTCCTCCTTCATCAGGAGGGAGAACTGTGGCTCCTAAGCTATCATCTAATATCAGAGTTGGGGTTTCTGGGTTGACTATGAACGCAGCCACCCAACGTAAAGTGGATCGTAGTTCTAAAAAGGTTACTAAGTATACATTTAATGGTAAATTTAAAATCAAGAGTTTCACAGGATTCGAAATCCCATTGAAGAAATGGAAGGGGGCAAGAGTCAAACAGGCATAAGGCCTGTGGTCCATTGATACGTTCCAACAATTACTAGAACCAAAGACCAACAACATATGAAAGTTGAAGCGAAATAAATATACCTATGTTTAATAACATCCATATGTTTGATTTCATAACACAAGGCAGCAATTGTTGATAGAGAACCCCCGAATCCGTTAGCAATTGAGTTTAGGACCCATTTGGCGTGCTTGTTTGTTATAATTAAATTTTGTTGATCCGAATACCCAGGTTTGTATCCATATAGAAGTATTTGTAAAACTGAAAGTAAGACTGATGCTGATACATTTGCTAGAAATGTACCTACAGGAAACCATTTCCATTTAACATTCCAAAACATTAGCTGATATCTAATTAAAGTTCCTCCTAATCCAAATATTATCGATAATGTAAACTCTTGCTTATACCAATTATCAAATGGTAGAAGAATTGCTAGTACAATATTGGCAATGTAAAATAATCCACTGAAAATGATCATGAAAGTTTCTAAACCCTTTCTTACTTTGACGTTTAAATATGGCTTCAAATATGGTACTATCTTAGCATCAAAAAAATAACCAGAATCTCTGCCGAGGTTTATTCCAAGAAAACATAATCCCATTTGACCAAGGACAATTGCAAAAAATTCCATGACTCCATAGCCATGGTTTGGTACTTTCAATTCGGTGTTGTTTGTTGTTTTGTAAAACAACTCCATCAATAGAGCAGAAAACGTTGACATACATGCACAGAATCCAGCTGTTATCCCACCATGTAATGGAATTTCTTTAAAATTTAAATATTTCTTTGATCCAAGATTAAAACAATCCCAAAATCTAATGCATGAATTGGCCCATCCCATTACAAAGCATGAAGTGAAATTTATCCAAATAATTGTCCCATGTTTATAAAAAACATATGCATTTTGATAAGTAATCAGTTTTTGCATACCGATTCTTGCCATATTCCCCCATGGGCTGAATGATAAAATAACCAGCACCGGTCGCACTCTTAAAGAATACGCCGTATCCTCCAGGTTCATCGGGTCCACATTTTCCACACGTATTAATTGTTCTTCCGGTATAAATACCTTGGCCAATTCCCGCTCCTGACGAGTTTCGAACCTAGGCATCTTAGAAGAAAAACTTCTATAGTTAAGGAAGGTATAATTTTTTCTATGTGTATGTAATTGTAGTGTATATGAATATGAATTATATAGAAGCAAAAGTATTAAGATTGAGTTCTTTCATGTTTGAAAGGAATTTGCCCCATGGCTGAGTAGTTGCTGTTATAGACATGATTTTGTGCATCTCTTCCAAGTAACCTCCTTGTGTCGATGTAAGACTGATCGATTTCTTGTAAGTTATTAATACCCAATAATCTCATATCCGCCTTAAGTTCTTCTTTCAACATTTTGATTGCCTTACGAACACCCTTTTCACCATAACCAGTATTAGCATATAAGAAAGGTCTACCTAAACCAACAGCAACTTTACAATCTTGTCCACCGATTGCTAAAGCTTTGAGGACATCAGTACCTCTTCTAACCCCACCATCAACATAGATTTCGAAGTCTTTATGTAATTTTCCCTTTTGTTTCAAGATTGGAACAGATTCGGCCATGACTTCAATTGGAGGAGGAGATGTGTCTAATTGTCTACCACCGTGGTTTGACAAAACAACACCTCTGACACCAATATCAATAGCACGTTCAATATCATCGGTTCTTTGAACACCCTTCAACATAACAGGTAATGTAGTCCAAGACATGATTTCCTTAATATCATCCCAAGTTAATTTCTTGTCAATAAAAGAAGGCATTGCACCAGAAGTTGAACCTAATCTAACGGCGGAGTCATCTTCCAATTCATCATGATCTTCCTTGATTCTCATTCTGATATCCTTTTCTCTGTTACCTCTAGTGGCAGCATCGACTGTAACAAAAATAGCTTTCATACCTGCTTCTTCTGCTCTCTTTAAAGTCTTCTTGACAACTTCTTTATCTTCGTTAACGTATAATTGGAACCATTGAGTTGCACCAGGAATTCTGTTTTCTGCAATTTCTTCAAGAGAGAATGAAGAGAATGAAGAAATCATTTGAATAACATTTTCTTTACCAGCACCTCTTGCAATAGAACATTCACCATCTTCGTGACCTAATTTAGCAGAAGCCGCAGCTGAGACATAAAATGGGACATCAGTCTTAGATCCAAGCAAAGTAGTGGATGTATCAACTTCTTGAACATTAACCAGACACTTTGGCTTGAAATAAATTCTTTGGTAAGCATAATGGTTTTCTCTCATTGTGATTTCATCATCACAACCACAGGAATAGTAAGCCCAAGCTTGTTCGGGCAAAACTCTCTTTGCAATGTTTTCGAAATCATAAATATTTTGAATACGAGAAAGAGAAGGTAAGTTATCGAGAAGCTTGAGTCTTTCCTTTTCCTTTTCATCAATAATGATTTGTAATTTAGGAGCTTCACCAACAAGCAAACCTAATTGTTTCTCTTGTGGTAGAAAGTTCTCAATGGTACCTTTTGGGTGAATTTTGTTATAGATGTCGGTGGCATCGTGACCGGCGTTTTGAATAAGAGGGGTTGTTCCACCTGGATGCATTTGAATGAAGTCAGTCAAATCGTAAACATTTCCGTTGACTGTAATCCAACAGTCATCTGCTTTGTTATGTTTGACAAATTCTTCGACGGTGATGTGACGGGAAGATTGGTATCCCATTTCTTCATTCTGAATTGATTCAGCAGAAAAGGCAATGCCTGCTCCGGAAACCACCATACCAATTGCTGTGGCGGCGGCTAGTGTTGCCATGGTATTCCTTTTACCTGCTGAGGAAAATGTAGATGAAAAGTTCCTCACTGATGGAACATTTCTCTTCAAAGATGAACGTCTGACAACGTTGTTAGATAATCTGAACATTGCTTTTTGATAAACAAAGTGACTTGGGATTTTCAGATAATGGAGAAATGGCATTCCTTTTTATATGAAACGTTAAAATTTTTCATCGTAATAACGATGAGTCGGAATCACCCGTGTTTCTACGGTCGGTTAAATGAGGATTTTTCCCGAACGCCACACCTTCTTAGCGGGAAGTAAATAAGTGTACAACAACACTTAGGAATTGGGCTCCAAAAAGACGTCAAAGTAAATGGATACTATACTTTGTTGATGATTAATTTACCACAATAAATTTGGTACGGATTAATTAAAGGTAGACAGATTTTCGTCTATTGAACAGGTCACGATATTAAAGGAATAATTCCCGGGCCCGGACTTATTGGAGCACGTAATTTTTCCCGATGATTTAAAAATTGAGTCATCGCGGAACGCCACTTGGCAGTGTCACAACAGAAAACATGTCGTGTTATGACCTAGAGTGATGTAATTTTCCCGAGCTCCAGTAATCTCGCCGGGGAGTGGAGATTATGCTTAGCAAATGAATGATTGATTCTGAACAATAAGTATAACCTCTTTCTTTCAACACTATCCATTGAATCAATTAAGCAACAATGAAATCTACTGCAGTCTTAAACAATCTTGCTTCTTACATCGAAACGGATGAATCTATTCAAAAACAAATCAACAAAAAGTTGAATTGTAATGTTAAATTCGTTGTGAGCGAAAAGTCGGATGTTGAAAAATGGATTTTGAAGGGTAAAAAAGACTCAGCCGTGTCATTAACTAAAATAGACGATGATCAAAACGCAGACATTGAAATCAAATTGAATTCTGCAGATCTACTCAAAATTGCAAATAAAAAATCCAGTGCCCAAAAATTGTACATGTCTGGCAAATTGAAAATTAAAGGAAACGTAATGAAAGTTTCTTTTATCGAACCTTTGCTTCAGTCCAAAGTCAAATCTAAACTTTAATTATTTTTTATTCACCCATATAATTTTATTTTTTATGGTCTCAATTTTTTTATATTATTATTGCTTGATTGCTGGTTATTATCGGCTTGTCCCCTTATTTTCTTTTCTTCTTTTCTTCTTTTCTTATTTAATAATATTGTGTCATGTCTTCATTCACTTTTACCTTTCCAATCACCTCCGGTGTTGATGATGTGTTATTAGTGGGTAGTTTCGATGACTGGAAATCCCAAATTCCTCTTATCAAGAATCCCTCTTCTGGTAATTTTGAATTGACAATCCCTCTTTCAAGTCAAACTGAAAAGGTTTTGTTCAAATTTATTACCAATGGTAATGACTGGGTTACCAGTGATACCTATGAGACAGCTACCGATGAATCCGGAAACGTCAACAACGTTATTGTACTTGAAACTTTACCAGAATCTCAATTCGCTGCTATTCCTGAATCCGGCGGTCTTCCAACCCCAATTGCTGCTGCTGCTGCTGTTGAAACTCCCGTTGATACTGTTGTTGAAACTCCCGTTGATACTGCTGTTAAAACTCCCGTTGCTACTGCTGTTGCTGTTACTTCCGACGAAACTCCTGAACAACATTCCAACGCTGATAGTGAAGATGTCAAATATGTCAAGAAAGTGCATAAGAAAGTCCAAAAATCCTCCTTTAAATCTAAGCTTAAGAACCTCTTCTCTTCTTAAGTGTGTTTCCTTCTTAGTCGGATGGGTCTTCTACGACTCGTTTTTTGTTGTATATCTTCCCTATATAATTAATTAATGTAGCTAGGGCATTTTTTTGCCCTTTTTTTATTTACAACTTGTTCTCCTTGTTGTAATATCCAAATCATGAATAACTTACAACAGAAACAACAGTCACAACAAGAAACGGGCAACGGATCTGCCAGTAACAACCGGATATATCCATCCGTGGTTCTTCCACCGCTTATTCATCCACTTATTTACTTCAATCCGGAATCACAGATACCAACTAGTGCATCAGGTTCAACACTAAAGCTTCCTGCACCGTCCTATGTCACAGGAAACACGCTGTCAACAACCTCAACACGGTCTTCTACTTCATCTACATCGTCAGTGTCTTCGATTACCTCCATTTCACCTACTTCTGCTACTATTTTAAGGCATTCATCAAACAATTATAAAACATGCTCTAAGCCTCTAAATAATTCCCCTCAGCAGTTATTGAACCGAGCTGAAAGCGTCCAAATTGATCAGTGCAGATGGGAGGAATGCCGGGAGGTGTTTTCCAGTCCTCAAATGCTATATTCACATCTTTGTGATGTACATGTCGGACGGAAGGCAAAAAACAATTTGGCATTAAAATGCAAATGGGGAGACTGTAAGGTGGAAGTAGTCAAAAGAGACCATATTACTTCCCATTTGAGAGTCCACGTTGCGTTCAAACCATTCCCTTGTTCATCCTGTGCAAAAAAATTTAAAAGACCTCAAGATTTAAAGAAACATCAAAAGGTGCATTCAAATCAACCTGTTTCAAACGCATATGCTTTGTCCCCCCCTCCTTCAAAACAACTACACTTCAAGCGCCCTCTAGAGGATAATGAAACGGCCGAAAAAAGGCAGAGGTTTATGTTACCACCACTGGAATCCATTCTCAATACGCCAAATTCTTGGCCTCTTCCTCCATCCAATAATACATACAATAACAGGTTTCAACTACACAATCATCAACAAATGGCAAACATTGATGATTTAGAATCTCTCATGAATTCCCTCCACTTGGAATCTCCTTCTTATGATCCCTCGATTTTAGAGGAAGGAGAAATCGTAGACGAAGAATTATACATATATCAATCCGAAACTGCCGCAAAGGCCTTTTCAGCATCCAACCCCCCTCTATACCCAACCATTGCAATTTGATTGTAATACCATCTGCTGTTCTTTCTTCCTTCGTGTCTATTTCTTTTAGAGCTTTTACTTTTTTAACGATATTTTCTTACATAATTATATATACTGTTTTCTTCTTTATTAACCGTATGATATGAAAAATAACGAAACGAATCAAACTCAGACTCAAACCCAAGTTCAGACATCGGTACAGCCGGTGCTACAGCTAAGATTGGATGGGGCGGTTGAAGACAAAATGGAACAAAAAGAACAAGAGAAGGAGAGAAAACATGTCCAATGGGAAGAAGATGTCATTGATAATGAACATATGAATAAGAAGAAATCAAAGAGTATGTTGATATGTATATATATAACTGAACAGATTTTACTAACATTAGTTACACACAGTTTGTTGTATATTTCATCCCCAAAATGAAGATGAATATGAACAGATTCAAGATTCGGATTCGGATTCGGATTCTTCGTCTTCATCGTCAGACTCTGATTCTGATGGAGATGTTTCTTCTTCAAGGCCCAATGCTTATGAAAGACAACCAAAATACAAGAAAAAGAAACAATGTGATCATCACCAGCATCACCATTGACTTGCTTCGACAACTTTTGAATAAACATCTCTTGGCATTTTATATTTAATTAAACCACAAAAAATCATAATACCATTAATAATTTCCTTCTTATCATCACCAACTGTAATTGACTTCAAAATATCAATTGTTATTGTCAAAACTCTAGGTAAAATCTTTAAAATACATTCATCTCCCTCTAATGAAGCAGCTAAATTTTTGATCTCGTTGATACTGGTCGAATTCTTTGTTGGAATTAAACCTAAGTCTTCAATTTCTTTCAAGAGAACACGAGGATTGATACCTCCCTTCTTCCATGCAAATTCGATTTCATACACTTTGAGGATTTTGACCAAATTCATAAAATTAACCTCGTTAATTTTTTGTCTAATTTCACTATTTGACTCATACATAACTTTTAAGCTGTATGCCATCTTCAAAACTTCATCTTGGTAATCTCCATCGATGCTTATAGTGCTGCCACTAACTAATAATCCATTAATCAATTTCAAAACGGTATCATATTGTTCACTTAATTGATAAAGTGAAATTGCATTCAAAATTCTACCCTCAAATTCCAATTTTCTACCTCCACTTTCACAAATTTCTTGAAGGTAACCGTTCATATCATCCAAACCCAAAAGCTTTCTACGTTTTTCAACGATACCACCATGACGCTTGCCTGAATTATCGATTTTACCTAAAAGTAAAACAAATTCATTACTTTCTAAAATCAATTCTTTGGTTGACTCCAATGCTTGATTTTTATCATCCATGAGGAAAATGTATTCTGCGCAAACAACTGGGTCGCTGAATTTGAAAAATTTAACATAATAACCAATCAATTGATTGAACGCTAATTCAGTAAAGCCTTGTTGAGATTCTTCAATCAATTTGAAACTGCTCAATCCCCTATCCTTGGCTGTCCTCAAAATTCCGTAATAGCTAAACAGAATAGCAAGATGAATTGAATCAATTTCATCCTTTTTCATATAATATTTAACTGCTTGTTCATTTAATCCAACTAAAACTAAAGTTTGCAAATACATTGGATTCATCTGAGAGGAGTTGAATGATGCTTCGCCGAATTCTAAAATATTTCTTTGCAGATCTGACAAGCTGTATCTTTCACTTAATATTTCTCCATTTGCCAGCTGCCCCTCATTAATCAATGACAATTGAAACCAAAGCCAGTCTTCAATTGATAATGGTAAATTTTGAACATTTTTCTTTGAAAGATCAAGTCTACCAATTAATTTGTAAATTGCAATTTTGAATGGGTCAATATCTGTTGAAAGCTTAAAGTATTGATTGAATTCGTTATTGATTCTACCCCAAGTTTTACTAGAAAGTCCATCATCGCTCAGGTATTCCTTAAGATATACTGGAAACATTTTTTCAATCTTATTAAATGAATCTTCTGAGCATTTTAGGAACTCCAAAGCTTCTTGAATGAATCCACCTCTAAGACAATAAAATAAAACAGCCCAAACAGGTGAACCATTAACAACATTCATATGTGGAATCTTAAATGCACCCGTTTGTTCATCTTTCAATGTTAAATTAATAAAATTCATAATCTTGTCAATAATTGTTATGTCTTTTCCGGATCTTGATTGTCTGCCCATCAAAGATTTCATGTATAGATCATTAACAAATTTATTAAATTGAAGCTCCAAATATTTTCTAGATTTCTTAACGTAGTAAGACCTCAAGTTAATACTTTGAAATTCATTTAAATCATTGGTTTTATATGCATCACCCAATGATCCATTGAAGTTGTCTTGTCTATCTTCACAGATTGATTTAATTATCTCAAGGGATTCAAGGAATTGATCGTTTGGTGAAGAGGAACCGACTGATTTAACTTTTTTGTTCAAATCAATAAATGATTGACATAATGCAAAATCTTCATTCTTATCTCTTGAATCGTTTAATGAATAGATAACTTGAGCATATGATTCAAACTTCTTTCTCAATTTAATTGAAATTTGAGGAGAAGGATTATTTCCAAGTCCATTTCCACTATCATTATCAACATCACTGAATTTAAAGTTAGAGGAGATTAAACTCTTACTGTTTCTATTCCCCCAAGTTAATTGTTTGGTAATCATATCTTTAGACTTTTTCACTTCCTCATTCTCAAGAGAAATCGATGAATCTCTCTTAAGGATGCCGTTCAATTTATCTTTCAGTTCTCTTTTTCTAACTTTCCAATCAATTTGAATGTTAGAGTTTACAAAGTCCTTAAAATTAGTTTCATCTTCATCCTTTGATGCCCCCTTCAAAGTGCTTGAGATATTAGTTGCAAACCCGACTTGCTGTTGTTGTTGTTGTTGTTGTTGTAATTGCAATTGAAGCTTTTGTTGCTGCTGTTGCTGTCTTTGCGCTTGGCCTAATTTATCCAATCTGCTCATAATATCTTCAACATTAATTCCACTGTTCATTAACAAATAATGTGCTTTAACTGATGAACCATTTGGATTTGTATTCAAATGCTTTGATCTCTCTTTCAACTCCTGTAAACTGAATCTCAACGTTTCAACATCATTCAAACGCTTTGGTAACGCATTTGATGAGTCCAATAACTCCCCAATCAACGCAACGCTTGTCTTCTCCTTTTTTGACGCCATTCTGAGATCGCTGTCTTTAATAAAGTAAAAGTTAGAGAAGAAGAAGATATAAATTTGGTGATTTTTCAATATTTTCTTATTACCTAATTTGTCTATAAAAATTATAAAGGCCGGGTAACCTCCAATAAATCCTTTAAATGATCTGTTTCGACATCCCTGATTTGTTTGTCTTTTGAACGATAAATATATTTAAATATTGAACTACGTGCCTTAACTTTGATACCTTTTGGGACCCAAATTGAAAATTTTCCATCTACTTGGTCAGGACTACTAGTTGGTTGGAAGGAAAAAATTCCATAATCTTGAATCACTATATCAAAATTACCAACGAAGGAAGGTAACTCATATTGAACCATATCATCTAGTGTTTCAGGTTTGACCAAAAATCGGCTTCCAATTTCTTTAGGTCTTGTCTCATTGATTTCTCTCAACCTTTTCATATTTTGGTACTTTGCTTCAAATTGATTTCCCTTTTTGTTGAACATATACCTGACCTTGATTACAGAATTCTTTGGTGGCTGTAAATAAAATACTCCTCCATATGTAAGTAAAGCTTTCCCATCAAACAGCTTTCTGAATTTGGAATTGATAGGTTGAAACAATTTCTTGACATCGTTTGGATTCACTTTTGGATACTTGAAATCCGATTTATATTCATCCAAAATATATTTATATATTCCTTGTTCATTGGTAAAGCCAGGAGTATCAATAATATCGAGTTTATCGGAAATTGAAAACTTCTTATTAGCTCGCGTGAACCCTGGCAATGATCCAATTCCTGGTGTAGGTTCTTTATGATTCTTACCATGGATCTTCCTCAAGATAGAGCTGATTAATGAAGATTTTCCTGAATTGGCACGACCGATGAAATAAACGTCACCGTCTTCCTTGATCTCTTCGATAAGTTCATTAGTGTTCCAATTCTTCAAAGCAGAACATAGAATAACCCTAGGATTCTTTTGTCCCGTATATTGCTGAATCATAGTCTCACAATATTTGACACCTAATCTTTGAGATTCAATATCTTTTGTATAAAACACATCAGCTTTATTAACCAAGTAAATAACATTGGATCTACCTTTAACGGCATCCAATTCAATTCCTAATGGAAAATCAATAAATGAGGTGACATATACTAGAGTCTTATATTTTGGAATCGGTTTCATTATTGAATCAATATCCGTGGTTTTGATTTCGGTTTCACGTTCAATAAATTTACATCTTTCACATTGAAACTTCATATCAGAAAGTGTTTCTTTGACAAGATTTAAATCTTTCAACTTAGACATCTCATCAAACTCTACCACTGGTGATTTATACCCCGGTTCAACTCCTGACATTTTTTTAAATTCATCAATTAATGCACTCTCCGAATCTTTGAATACTGCATCTTTGGCATTCTTCAATAAACCTGTTTTAACTTTGGGTAATTTGAAAAACCCTTCCGATTTAATGTCCTCGTTTTGGAGATCTATATTACAAGAAGAACATTTTAAATCGTTTGAATCGATTTTCCATTTGATTAACTTTTTTAATTCTTCAAAAGCGCCAGCGACGTTTTCATCTACAGTTCCCCAACTATCTTTAAACGCCAGTTTATTTCCATCTACTCCTACTATCACCTTCTCAAGTTTGATCCTTTCAAAATCTTCTTTTATTGAAAATTTTTCCTCTATTTGTTCTATAACTTTCTGCTGTGGTAGTGTTATCTTTGTTTCATACGAATACGTTTTTCCAATGGGATTTATTTTTTGTATCACAGAAGTGGTATGTTGAAATCTCTTGAATTGTGTTAAAAATTTCACTCTATAATTCATCAAAAAGATGACATTCACTATCAAAAAAAGAGTGTCAAAAAGTACTATCAAAAAATATTGATATATATAATTAAAAGAGCATTAAATTCTGTCTATAACAAATGTATGTAGATATGTAAGCAAATGCCTTAAATGTCTTGAAACTATAAAGAAAAGGATCTGTGACTGACAAACTAGAAAAAATGCATGAGTGTACGGACTTGCGCTAAACAGTAAAATAGATAAAAAACTCTTAGTCAGTCTTCTCAGAAATTAAAGTTTGATCGTCACCAGAAGTTGTTGCGAAGATGGTGATATGATTCTCATGTCTTTCAATTCTATTTTCATGCTTTTTCAGTCATCCAATCAATCTCTAGAAACTCAGGAAGTCGAAGTTGATGAAAGTGTAAATACCAAAAAAACATGCAGCATATCATCATCGAACCAAAGTTGATAAATTTATAGATGAACGCAACACTCAGAATGTGCCAATGTTTATTGCAATTAATTCCGTAATAATTTTTTTATTCGGAAAATGGATCGATTTACTGAAATGAAGAATAGAGCCAAATAACATCTGGACAAGATATGTGAAAGGTGAAACAGCATAAATAAAGATCCAAATATTTTGGTAAGAAGTTCTTCAAATAACATTAAAGCAAACAATCAGGGGTCGATCATTGAAGCTGAGGAAACATCAGAAGCAAAATAGGAGACAGCCTAAAAAGAATTGCCAGTTCTAGAGCGACAACAAAAGTTCTGTAAGCCTGACCAATCCTACCGTATTCCTTGATTTGAGCTCCAAAAGCACCTTGCTCTGGAGAAAAGTAAACCATGTTTCAATTTAATAATAGAAGGAAAAGCTTGTTTTGTCATGTAATGGATAGCATTTTAATAGCCCGACCAATTGAAACTTTAGTTTAAATAGATTGGGAACCACAATGCATAAAGAAAGAAAAAAAGAGTCCAACGTATCAGTACCTGTTTATTTTCCATGCCAATAGTAACAAACAAATTCACAAATAGACAAATCTTCCAACAATAAGAAATTTAAATTGAAAACACATAAAACGTGATATCCTGCAATCAGCTTTGGTAAAGAAGTAGAAACTATTACAAACCAAATCTGATCTATTTATCTTTTTGAAAAACAATGAATTCTTTGATCCATAAAATCATTGTAACAAATTAGAGCTCGGATTAAATGCAAAAAAAAATGGTATCTTTTGATTTCTTCTTCCCGGTGCATACTAAAATCTTATTTCTCTTCTATTGCAATGTTAAATCCTCGATTGATGTTTCATGTCTATTTTGCCGAGCAAATTTTGAGTAATTTAAAATGATTCTTCTCCATTAGATTACATTCTTCTTAGTTAGTCGTTGTTATTGTCTTAAATATCTTCTTTTTTGTGACATTTTATGGTTGCTCCTATTAAAATTGTGATGTGAATATCATCAATGTATCTTATTCTCGATTTAAAAATATCACATAGGTTTGGGAAAATAGGGAAATGCCTAAGAACTGTGCCTGTTAATACCACTGGAAAAGACAAAGCTTTCTATAATTTCTTTACTTTCAACCTTATTTCTTTCTTTTGTACGCGCTTCATCTACTCTTCTTAGATATCCACCAAAAATTACTGTTTCCGCAATAAGAACAATACCACCTGCTAGTAAACTCAGCAACATTCTTGCGCCATAGTTCAGTCCATCGATACTGGTACCCGACCAATACCAAATTGCATATCCCGCGGATCCTGTGGTTATCAATATATTCAAAATGGTGGTCAATTGATAATTGACTTCTTTGGTGATCTTTCCTATGCTAACTGGGTTACTTTCAGAATAGTCTTCGTTATCGATGTATGATCTGTACTCACGCTCTCGTTGTTCTGCGCGTAATCGTTTCATTAAAGCAATGTATTCTTCACTTTTCTCCTGTACAATCGGTGGCTCTATGAACTGAGGCGTACTGGTACTAAGATAGTATAATAACGACTTTGAATTGGAGGTGTTTTTGATTTTGGAATGCACTTGTTGTAATTTTTCAAAAGATATTAATTCCTCCCCCATCGATTTCTCTCCTACTTCCTCGATCAGTTGTCTTATCTCTTTACTGACCACGTATTTCATCAACTTTCACTCCGAATTGTAGAAAATCATAAAAATAGGAAGAGATGTTGTTTTTTTCCACACTATGGAGAATTTGCGACATGATTTTGGTTTTATCAAATTAATACGCCATCATTTACTTCAAATACACTACAATAAACACCACTGTATTTGTGTCAATTTTATCTATACAACAAAACAATTCTTGTTTTGATAACTCAAAAATAGTCTTTTTTGGATACTTTTATCAAGTTTCACTTTCTAATATAACAGACTATTTCTTCTATAATTCTCAAATTTAATCAATTACATTAAATATAAAGAGTTACGCTGTCACTTTTTAACCACTATATATTGAAAATTCTAGCCACAACTTGGTTTATTTTTGAACCCTACAACACACTTTCCACTATAGAAAGAACTATTTATTGTAAATCAAAGAAACTTTAGTAATGAGCATTTTCTAACACGAAACTTACCACTCTTTTACTCTATATATGGAATGTCAGATGAGAAATTTCATCACCCATTTGAGCACCCATACCAAGTCCAATTGGACTTGATGCAAGCTATTTATAAGACATTAGAAGGCAAGTTTAAAATTGGACTGTTTGAATCTCCAACAGGTACAGGAAAAACACTAAGTTTAATATGCTCAACAATGTCATACCTACGAGAGCAAAAGAGACAGGCCAACGAGGGGATTATCAAAGAAAAGCTTACAGAAGAAGGAAAAGAAGGAGAAGAGGATGAACCCGAATGGGTCAAAACTGCTTACAAAGAGAAAATTATTGATGAATATATCAACCAGGCGAAGCTTTTTGAAGAACATTTGAATGCGGTTAGCCAATTGGGAACGCAGGTTTGTGTTGAAGATAAAGGAAAAGTAACACATTATAAAAAAAGAAAAAAGCATCTAAAAGAAGATGAATCTTCGGCTGCAGATAATTGGGATGATTTATTACCAGAAAATTACGAATTGTCCACAAACAGTAAAACTAATCAACTGGGATACGATGACGAGGTGATTTCAATGATGAAAAAATTAGAACACACTAAATCTTCCAAATTTCAAAGTGTTCGCCCATCTTCAATTAATGAATCCAAACTCAAAATCTATTTTGTTTCGAGAACTCATTCCCAATTGAGTCAATTTTCCTCCCAGTTGAGAATGACATCCTTTCCATCTTCGATAGATGAAAACACAAGTTCAACGGAAAGAATTAAATATTTACCTTTAGGATCAAGGAAACAATTATGTATCAATGAAGAAGTTTCTAAATTAAATGATTTGTCATCTATAAACGAAAAATGTAAAGAGCTTCAGCAAAATAAAGACCGCTCATGTCAATTTATGATATCTAGTCAAAAGTCCGATGAGGAAGATATTCTTAAAGTCCAAAGGCTCAATGATTTAATAATGGCAGATATACATGACATAGAAGATTTGAATTCTTTGGGGTCAAAAATTGGAGTTTGTCCTTATTACGCATCAAAAGGAGATATACCCATAGCAGAGATTATTTCTATGCCTTATCAACTTCTTTTGCACAAAGAAACACGACAATTTCTTGGCTTGGATTTGAGAGATTCTATTGTTATCATTGACGAGGCTCATAATTTAATTGACACAATTACAAGAATATATTCTAGCTCTGTATCACTCAAGGAATTGGAGTTGGTGAGGAGAGGACTTAAGAGTTATATTAAGAAGTTCATGCTAAAGATGTCAGTGGGAAATAGAGTCAATTTATCAAAACTAATGAAATTAATTTCTGGATTATATAAATTTATGCTCAACAGATCAAAAGATTTTAAACCAGGACAAGAGGTTAGTCGTGAAGAGATTTTTGAAATCGATTCTTCGGATTTGTTGAATTCTTATACACTTGATGATTATTTCAATAAATCTAAAATTGCCTACAAACTAGAATCCTATATGGGAAAAATTTCCAAAACAGATGAAAAACCCTTCAGGCCATCTTTGCAATCACCATTGCTTTTCAAAATTCGGTCCTTCATTCAATGCCTCTCAAATCCGTTAAAAAGCGGGAAATTTTTCTTTGACAAAGATGGCGAAGATGATTTCGATGTTTTACTCAAGTATTTATTATTGGATCCAAGTGAGGATTTTAAAGAAATTGTTGATGATTCTAAATGTGTGGTATTAGCAGGTGGGACAATGGAACCTGTTACTGATTTCACTGATTTCTTATTTCCTCAAATCCCCCCAGATAAGATAAATTCGTTCTCTTGTAATCATGTTATACCCGATGAGAATTTAATGGTTTTCCCCATATCCAGTTTTGGTGGTTTAAATTTTGAGTTCACTTTCAAATATAGGGATGATCTGAAGTTGGTCAACGGCTTAGGTGATGCGCTTTTGAAATTATTAACAAAAGTACCAGACGGTGTTGTTACATTTTTCCCAAGTTATAATTATCTTAACAAAGTTATTACCATTTGGAAAAAGTCAGGCATCTACCAAAGAATAAATTCGATCAAGCCAATATTCCTTGAAACAAAATCTTGTCAAGTTGATTCAATTTTAACTGACTACAAACAAAGTATCCAACTTGAGAAGAAGGGCGCTATTTTATTATCCGTTGTTGGTGGTAAAATGTCAGAAGGAATCAATTTTTCAGATGAATTGGCTCGAGCTGTTGTAATGGTTGGTTTGCCTTATCCGAATGCATTTAGTGGTGAATTAATTGCTAAGCAATCTTTTATCGAAAAAAGTTATAAATCCAATGGATTTTCGGATCAGGAAGCTAAGCAAAAAGGGAGGGAGTTTTATGATAATCTCTGTATGAAAGCCGTTAATCAATCTGTTGGACGTGCCATTAGAAACATCAATGATTATTCTGTTATATTCTTATTCGATGTCAGATACTCTTCAACAAAGGTTAGTCAAAAATTATCAAATTGGATCCAGAAACGGGTCTTTGAAAAGCAAAATGATGTCTCCAAAGTATATGAGCTAACAGAGCAGTTTTTCAATGACAAAAAACAGTGATAATTTAATATTAAAAATTACAATAATATAACTCTCACACTTTTTTTCTAGTTCTTTCTAAACGTTGACTACTCTTTCTTTCTGTTAAAAACAAAATGGACGAAGTAGAACCTACATTAAAAGAATTAGTCACCCATGAAACACTTAAGTGGGTTTTTGTCGGAGGTAAAGGTGGTGTTGGTAAAACCACAACCTCATCGTCAATTTCGATTCAATTGGCTTTGAACAACCCATCTAAGAACTACTTGCTTATCTCTACTGATCCAGCACATAATTTGTCAGATGCTTTTGATCAAAAGTTTGGAAAGGATGCAAGACTTGTTGATGGGATGACTAACTTATCATGTATGGAAATCGACCCATCCTCTTCGATGGAAGAATTTAGTGCATCTAATAAATTAGTTGATTCAAGTGATCCGCTAAGTTCAGTGATGTCAGAAGTCACCTCATCTATTCCAGGTATTGATGAAGCATTCTCATTCATGGAAGTCTTGAAGCATATTAAAAACCAAAAGGCTGATTCTACTTCAAATGTTGTCAAATATGATTGTATTATTTTCGATACTGCTCCAACCGGTCATACTCTTAGATTCCTTCAATTACCTGCTACATTAGAAAAGCTTTTAGGTAAGTTTGATGAAATCACTTCAAGAATGGGTCCTTTACTATCAATGATGGGTGGTGACCAGAAACAAGAAATGTTTTCTAAATTAAGTGAAATAAAGGAGCAAGTCTCTGAAGTTAACACACAATTTCAAGATCCTGAGTTGACCACTTTTGTTTGTGTTTGTATCTCTGAATTCTTGTCATTATATGAAACAGAAAGATTAATTCAGGATTTATTGAAGGGTGGAATGGATGTCAATACAATTGTCGTCAACCAGTTATTATTTGCCGATGATGACGAATGTAAGAGATGTCAAGCTAGATGGAAGATGCAAAGAAAGTACCTTGATCAAATGGATGAATTATATGAAGATTATCATCTAATTAAGATGCCTTTGTTAGGTAACGAAATCAGAGGGCTTCCAAATTTGAAAAAGTTCTCTCAATTCCTATTAACCCCTTATGATCCTAAGGTTAATAAGGATTTAGTCTTTTCTATTGAAGAAAGATAATCTTATATTTATAGTTATATTTATATAATATACATCAAAACGTAGATAAATATTTTAGATTTATATAGTACACTTTCTCCTTTAATGTCATATATATGCCAAACCTGTAAAGTCCCCCTAGTGATCGACGAATCATTGAAAGAATTGAGTCACGCACAAAGACATCTATTGGTGATGCCATACGGGGGAAAGTCCGCGCAAATTGATCAATCATCAGACGAATTGTACAATGAATACCCCGAGATACCCAAAGAAAGGCAGCTAATGTTCAATAAGATTATGAAATCAGGGTCATCGTTTGTTGTTCTAGATCAAAAACTGGGCAATGATTATCCAGTGATTAACAGCAGTAACCTATCAGGGAAATTGGAGTCATTGGATAGGATTTTCAATGTTATTTCATCCCGTTACGAAATAGATTATCCGGTTTGTAATGATTGTGCTACTATAATAATGACACAAATGAAGCAGAAACTGGACTCCTTAGAGAAGGAAAACGATATGTACAGTCAGTTTTTGAAAAAGTTGACAGCTCAAAAAGATCCAGATGAAGATGAAGTCAAATCAACATTGCAAGATTTGGAGACTCTCAAGTCAAAGGAAAAAGAAGTTTTAAATTTATTGATGGAAGAAGAACAAGTAAATTTACAGCTGAACGAACAGATATTGGAGATGGAAACAAAACTGCATGATTTAAAGATTAAGGAAGAGCAATGTTGTATTCAAAAAAACAATTATGAAATGGAACTGTCATTTCATTTCGACAAACTTGAAGGTTCCAAAGCCAAATATTATGAAAACATGGATTTATTAGATTCTCTTCGAAATACTAATGTTTTTGATAAGCTATTTGATATATCATACAATGGATCTTTTGGAACAATAAATGGCATGAGATTAGGTTCGTTACCTGAAATTAATGTTTCATGGCATGAAATTAATGCAGCCTTAGGACAAGTAATATTGGTGCTTTCCACTTGCCTAAAGATCCTTCAAATTGGATTGGAGGGATACAAGTTGATACCGATGGGGTCAACCTCTAGAATAGAATTCACCCAAATCAATCAAGATACCGGAGAACACATTAACACTCCATTGAAATTATTTACAACAGGGGAATTTTCAATTGGAGGATTTCTCAAGCATAACAATTTGGACAGAGGAATGGCTGCATTGCTAGATGTAATAAATCAAATAGCAACGCACTTGAGTTCATTGGATTCTTCCAATAAAATCCCATACCCAATTGAGGGTGACAAAATTTCTGGTTTGACAATCCGTCCATCTAGTCGAAGCAAATGGGAGAACTGGACTGCTGCATGTAAGTTCCTTTTAGTGGACGTGAATTGGATCAAGACATTCTGCGTGGCGCAGTATTTAAATCGTGGCGCATGACGATAATATTTCCTTTTTCGTTAAATTACAAAGAAACGATTTCTTTTTTTTATCTAGTGCTAAATCTTTTTGTGATAATTTAACATGACAATACACGGCTCATCGTCAATTGTGGTAGGAAATGATGACCACGAGGAGATTTTTGACGCCTCAAGGTTGCGAATGAGCCTTCTAAAGATATCAAAGGGGCTAGATTTGGCTCATCTTGATATTGATTACGTTGTGAATCAAATTAAAATAGGAATCCCTAAAAGACTGTCTCTAACAGAACTCGTTGAACTACTAGCAGAAACGCTAGCATCTATGACTACTAAATATTACCAATATTCCAACCTCGCTTCTCGGGTTTTACAACAATATTTACATGACCGTTTACCTGCTAAATTCAGTGATAATGCAAGGGTCTTACATAACTTCCGAATGAATAAAAGCAAAAAGCTAATAAGCGATAAAGTGATGAAAATAATAGAGGAAAATTCAGAGTTAATCGATGCGGAAATACAGCATGAAAGAGATTTTCTTATTGATTATTTCGGATTCAGGACATTGGAAAAATCATATCTACTGAAAACTGAGAATAAGATCCAAGAGACCCCACAGTACATGTTCATGAGAGTTTCATTAGGAATACATTTTGATAATCTGAAAGATGTGTTTGAAACCTATCATTTAATGTCACAGAAGTATTTTGTTCATGCCTCACCTACTTTGTTTAATTCGGGAACAGATTTTGCGAATTTATCATCATGCTTCTTATTGGCAATGAATGATGATTCCCTAGATGGAATTTTCAAAAGTGTTCATGAAACTGCAATGATTTCTAAAGCTTCAGGCGGGATTGGATTACATGTGTCAAACATCAGATCCAGTGGAACTTATATTTCAGGGACCAATGGAACATCTGGTGGGCTTGTGCCGATGCTCAGAGTCTTTAATAATACAGCAAAATATGTCGATCAAGGTGGAAATAAGCGACCTGGTGCATTTTGCATCTACTTAGAACCTTGGCACAGTGACATTTTTGAATTTTTAGAGTTGAGAAAGAACCACGGTAAAGAAGAGCTAAGAGCTAGAGATTTATTTTATGCCTTGTGGATACCTGATCTTTTTATGAAAAAAGTTGAAAACGATGATGATTGGTATCTATTTTCACCTGATCAAGCTCCTGGATTGATGAACGTATATGGAGAAGAATTCAATAATCTTTATTATCAATATGTTAAAGAAAGAAAATTTATAAAAAAGGTCAAGGCACAAAAGTTGTGGCATGCAATTCTGGTAAGTCAGACGGAAACCGGAAATCCTTTTCTACTATACAAGGACTCATGTAATGAAAAATCCAATCAGAAAAACATCGGAACTATTAAAAGTTCTAATTTATGCTGCGAAATCATTGAATACTCATCACCTGATGAAATTGCTGTTTGCAATTTAGCTTCAGTGGCTTTACCAAATTTTGTTTTTGATGGTAAATTCAATTTCAAGAAATTGCATAATGTTTGTAAAACAATTATAAAGAACTTGAACAAAATCATTGATATAGGAGATTATCCCTTGGAGAAGTGCAAAACATCTAATATGAAAAATAGACCTGTTGGATTGGGTGTACAAGGATTGGCAGATGTTTTTTTCAAATTAAGAATGCCATTTGGCTCTCCGGAATCAAGAGCCCTTAATATACAAATATTTGAAACTATATATCATGCTTCATTGGAGTCGTCTATGGAATTAGCTAAATTGTATGGTACTTATGAGACTTATGAGGGGTCACCACTATCAAAAGGGATATTTCAATTTGATATGTGGGGTGTCAAGCCAAGTGGATTATGGGATTGGGATCTCCTGAAAAGGAAGATTAATCTTAATGGTGTTAGGAATTCTCTTTTAGTTGCTTTAATGCCAACAGCGTCTACTTCTCAAATATTGGGATTCAATGAATGTTTTGAGCCTATTACCTCGAATATCTACACAAGGAGAGTACTTTCAGGAGAACATCAAGTTGTAAATCAATATCTTGTTGATGATTTAGTAAATTTAGGATTATGGAATAATGATCTGAAAGAGCAAATAATCAATGATGACGGATCGATTCAATCAATTGCAAATATTCCAAATGAATTAAAAGAAATCTATAAAACAGTTTGGGAAATGTCACAAAAGATAATTATTGACATGGCTACAGACAGAGGGTCATTTGTTGACCAATCTCAAAGCATGAATTTATTTCTAAAAGATGTCTCATTTTCAAAATTAACTAGTATGCATTTCTATGCTTGGAAAAAGGGACTAAAAACAGGAATTTATTATTTGAGAACAAAGGCTGCGACATCAGCAATTAAATTTACTGTTTCGAAAGCAAACATGAACCAAGATAAACGAAATTTGGCTGTTGATTCAAAATCCACATTACCCCAAAAGAGGGAGCATGAAAACGAAGATGAGGCCTTCAACATTTTTGATAAGAAGATAGTTGCCTGTAGTTTGAATGATCCAGAAGGTTGCGAATCTTGCTCGTCTTGAAGTTTCGATAGCTTTTTAACTTGTTAATAGTAATATATAAACTGCAAGCTGTAAATAAATCAACCAATAAACTCCATCTCTAATGCTGTTTGTTCTCTTTATGTTAGTTTCAATTTGAAGGAAATGGAGCCATTTTCAGACCCAGGTCTGATAGGAACCTGTTGAAATTTTTTAGGAATATTATCAGCACTCCATGAAGGCTTTCCACCAAAAGAGATTAAACCATTTTCTTTATTGTAATTAAATTGCATTGGCTTGACTGAATGTCCACAAATAAAAGTATCATTCTCAGATACTTTACAGAATCCTTTAGAAGATTTGATATTGAAACCACCAAATGGTGCTTTAATTAAATGGAATGTTGCACATTGACCTGAAGTGTACCACATACCATTTGAGATAATACAACCAGGGTTATTTTGTGGTTTCAAAAATCCAGACAAAACATTAGTTGGCTTTGGTGGAGTGTTTGGGTCAGTTGGAGTTGGGGGTTTGAATCCCTTCTTTGGAATCCATTTGATGCCATTCTCGGGACATCTAGAATTTAATAAAGCAGGAATTGGTTGATAAACACCTTCAACAATTGATCCCTGGAGATGATGAAAATACCAAACTTCTTGTAAAGCATTGAATCTGTTACATTTGATAAAAACTGGTTGACCAAAATGTGCACTCAAAGTATTTTCAATTTGTTCTCTAGAATAAGTTTGTTCCATTGAGGGTATAATTCCATTGGATACCAACCAATCATGGGTAGGCAAACCTTCAAATAATGAGACCGATCTTTTGAAGAAATCAACAACATTTTGATTTTCAACATATCCATTAGGGTCATAACATGATGATTTAATTGTACTCAAACAAGTTCCATGTTTATTAAACTCATGAACCCAAAGGGAATCATCATTTCCATTGTAGTTTTTCCAAAAATTTTCCATTTTATGTAGTAAATCATCTTCTTTAAAGTCTTTCAAAATTGACTTGACACTATCAATTTCCATCGAATGGTCACAAAATTGGTCAAAGTCTCCGTCACATCTATCTGGCCATAATCCATGCAATGTAAACATATCATCCGGTCCAATAGGTGGATAATAATCCCAAAACTGGGTTTGTAATAGAACACCACCTGGATATTCAAAGCAGCATGAGTTATCAACAATAGTGGAATTAGAACATGATAAGGGCAAATTGACTGGACAATGTTGAATTTTAGACGGGGAAAAGATTGGAGGGATTGCATTTTGTAATGGCCATGGAATGAGTGACCCTTCGGCTTGATTGGTGACCAATAAATAGGTTAAAAGTGGCAATACGTTCATTGTTGGTAAAAAAAAGTATTCTATAGATAAGAAATAATTGTGTCAAAAGGTTTATTTTTATATAAAATTATAGTACTGTAGTATATACCTATTCATCGTCACTTGAGGCATCATCAAGCTCAATTTCATCATCAGAGGCGTCGTCAGTCTTTCTGAGCTTCTTTTCCGCTTCTTCCTTGGCCTCTTCTTCAAGAGATTCTCTCATCAATTTCAATTGGGCTTCCTTGACTTGCCTGTTAGTAGCAACGTATGCACCAAGAGGAGTCTTTTCCCAATCTAAATCTTGAAGGAATTTAGCAACTTCAATTTTGTTCTTTGGTCCGTATTCAATGGTACTTCTCTTTTGTTCGATGAATTTAGAATTGACAGTTAACTTATCGACAAGAATAGATAATTGCTTATTGAATTTAGGATTCTTTGACTTTTTCAAGTACCTTCTTAAGAAAATAAGAGGAGGGGTAGTTAACTCAGGGAAAGCAACGGATTTAGAGTAAAGAACAAAATATTCACCAATTAATTCAATTATTTGTTCACTTATCCCATCAACAAAAACTTTGGTATTGAGGTATTGTTTGGTAACCTTAATTTCAACATCGAAATCAATAGCTGGCAATTGTTCAATCTTAGGACGTCTTGAAAATTGATTAGAATTCAAAACTTCACTGATCATTGGGAAAATTGGAATGAAAACACCTGTATTTTGAGACAATCTGATCATTGATCTAATAAGATAGAATCTTAATGGAAAGAATTGTGCAGTTGGGATCAATCTAACTGTACCAATGGTAACTTGAACCAATGGGTAGATTAATTGTTTCAATGGATTTTCAGAATTTTTGCTTAATCCTAAATCATCATCAGCAGACTGAGCTGAAATCACTCTAGACCAGAAATCAAGTGAGTGACAGAATTGCCAGTTGTAGATTGATTTGTAACTGTCCTTTGTTGGTTGATTAACAATATTTCTTAAATGAATTGCCAATTGTCTGACGAATTCAAACCCAATTTGGTATCCTAAAGTTGGGTTTAATCTAAATAATTCAGCAGCAGAGTTCTTTTGGAAGTTGATCAATGATACGGTATGAACGTTTGTCTTTCTACAGTTTTTGATGAATGATGAGTAAGATGACTTCAAGATTATTTCCAAAACTGATTTTGGATATTCCTTGGCAGCATTGTTCATGAATGCATAAGCAGAAATTTGAGTTTCCAATTTCTTAGACCCAGACCAGATGTTCACAACACCGTTGATAACATTCTTTAAAACTTTTCTCATTGAAATCAAGTAAGGCAATAATTCTTGAATTGATTGTAAAACTAACGCAGAAGTTTCAGTATTGGAGGTATCAGAAAGAAGTACCAAAATTGAGCTGGAATGAGATTTAACCAATTGAGTAACAAGAGCAACCTTTTTAGCATTACCATTGATATTTCTAATACCATTTGAAGAAACTTTATAGGGAGTAATTTTTTGAATAGCTAATGGCAACTTTTGTAAAACAATGATCATCAAATGGTTGAAAACTTTTTCTTCAGTGACAGAGTACTTGAAGTCCTCATCATCAGGGTTCAAAGCAGCCTTGAAAGCTAAAATAACAGATTTCATGTTATTCAAAGAAGGAGAATCTGAAGATAAGTTTGCAGACCAACGTTTTATCAATTTCATGTCAACGGTTGTTCTTTGGACTTGTTCTGATTTCTTAGTTTTAGCATCTTCTTCATCACCTTCTTCTTCTGATTCATCGTCACTCATTGCATCTAATGGGTTGATTGGTTTGAAGTCTAATAAATCTTTATCATTCTTTTTCAAATAGTCGTAAAATTCAGGATCTTTCTCCTTTAAAGCATCCATATCAATATCGTCTCCTTCTTCTTCAGATGAAGATTCATCATCTTCATCAGCGCTCTTCTTTTTATTATTACCGGACTTTTTAGAGCTCTTTTCTTCTTCTTCTTCTTCTTCGTCTTCTGAACTTGATAATCCATCGTCTGATTCTTCATTAATTTTACTCTTTTGTTGTGGAACTTTCATTCCTTTTTCAAAGTAGTCTTCAACATCCATATCTTCGAAAACCTCCGCATTCTGTTGGTTTTTGTCTGTTTGCTCTGGAGCACGACTTCCCTTATTACCTCTTCTTTGTGAAAGCATCTTCTTATGATCCTTCACCTTCTTTCTTTGCCCAATAGCATTTTTCAAATGCTTTGCTTGAAACTTTTTTGTTGCTTTAGAAGTCCCCATTTTCCTTCAAATATCAATCTGAACTTCAATTCACTTCAATTTAAAATAAAAAAAATTTTTTTTTTCTTTATACTTGTGAAAAATCTCAAAATCTCAAATCCCCTAAAATTAAAATAAATATTTGAAACGCGTCGTTTATTATCTCTTTTTATTTAAGAAAGCAGCAAACGACCAAAATGAAGCCAAAAAACTCGCAAATGGACGAAACAAATACATCCACTATAATAGATGATAGTTCATGTATGGACCCCTCTTTTTTAGCGACCGAAACGATAGAAACTTCATACTCGGAAGAAAATGAGCATGCTCATTTTCTTCCAAAAATGGAGGTTTTAAAGACAAAATCAACCAAAAGACAACGGAGCAAAGAAAAGAAAGAGACCAATCCATCGAAAAAGGCAAAAAAAACCTTAGAAAGCGCTAAAGAGGAGTTTCAACAGATGAAAACCATGATATACCAATTACAAAAAGAAATTGACATTCTTGAGCAGGTTAAAAAATACAGAAAAAGCTCAGATTTAGCTCCATTGATAGAAAAATGGAAAACTAAAGGTCAAATGGCTTCAAATCATTTATTGAATGAAGCAAAAATAAAGATCGAAACGATGGGAGGAGTCCAAGAATTGCGACAGCGACAACAAAATATCAAAAGACGACAAATGCAATTTGAATTTGACGATTCAAAGATCCTTGAAATCGAAGAGTATCTGGAAACAGAAGAATTCAATTGTTTAGACAAGTATGAACAAAGACAAATTTTAAAAAAGAGAAATGAACTCATTGCAATCAAAGACCACTTGGACGAAGATGATTTACTGAATTCCGAAGTCCCCGAAAAACAGCCGGAACATGCTCCAAATTCATTTGAAGATCAATTCACACTGAAGGAGTTATTTAAGGAATTGAAATTGAACTACAGCCTATTTTTTTGATCTACAAATTATTACCATGTTTTATTGATACTACGGATCAACATGCCTTTTTTCTTTTCTTTGTTTTTTCCGGGTTCGGAGTTGTGAAGAATATTAAAAATCAGCAACAAAGGAGGGAAAGCATCACTATGAAACAGAATAAAGCCGATAATTCCATATCTTCAACACACATTGGCCTTTTACCTGTGAAAGAAAACCGAAGATCTGTTCCGGCTTGTAAAAGATGTCATTCCTTGAAAGTTCGATGTATCCCTGTGGAATCAGAAATTCATTTTGGTCTTTGTAAAAGATGTGAGAAGAGCGGTTCTAATTGTGAATATGATCTATCAACTTCACGGAAGAGAAAAACGAACCAAACTCTAACTAATTCAAAGAAAGTCCAGTTACAATCAGTGGAAATTGACCAATTAAAACAAAAAATTTTAGATCAACAGTGCATAATCGACAATTTGAAAAGTTTCGGTCCAGCATCCTACCAGACAAATAATACCGACTTGTATGAGAAGTCTAAATCTTCTGTTCTTACTTCAAATGAAAGATTGCTTAAATACGGAGAAGAAATTGATAAATTGAAAACTCTACTCGAAGGTAATAATGCTCAAATCAAAAATGCTTTTGTGGAGATGAGCGAACAGAGGACCGCTTTAAGTGAGCAATTCATTGAATATAAGAAACACAACATCATATCGGAAGGTATCTTATCGCTGTGTGAATGTCAAAGATTGATACATGTATTTACGGAAACAGTTTTACCAAGGTACCCATTCATTGAAATTAATCAAGATTTAGATGTTGATAGCTTGATGAATAATGATTATCTTTTGTTTTTGACAATGATATACATTGGAATATCTGCAGATGAACAATCTCATTTGATACCAATGTCAACTTATTTACATCTAGAGGGTATAATCTCAAGATCAATTGCAGTTGAAATCTTATCAGTTGGTAATAAAAGTGTTTCACTTTTAAAATCGGCATTGATTTTTTGTATATGGTATCCGTCACCAGAATTGTCTCATCATAGAAGATACCATTTATTTACTCTGTTATGTGCATCAATGGCAAATGACTTAGGCTTGACAGGTAAACCATATCTTTTTTACAATAGAGAAGAAGGTATTTTTCAAAGAAATACTAATGACAACGATGAGAGTACATCATATGAAAACAAATCTTTAATTTTAGTAATTTACATAGTTATGGGATCAATTTCTTTATTTTTGAGAAGGCGAGTTCTTTTGCAATGGACAGAATATATGAATCAATGTTGCCTAGCATTGGAAGAAACCAACAACAAAAACTATCAATTAATCGGATTATATGCGAGATTGATTTATGTACTGGAAAAGATATACGTTAACATTCAATCAACCTCAGATCAGTTGACAGTCATCGAATTATCTAGTACTAATAACAAAATTTTAATTCAAGAATACCAAAATCAATTAAATGGAATCAAACAGAAAATTAATTCAACCCTGCATGAAAACAATTCGGAGTTTCATTCCGTGATGTCATATCTTTATTCAGTACAAGCATATTTATATGAACCAGGTATTCAAGCATTAATGAGAAGTAAAGGTCAACTTAAACAAGAGGATCAAGAAATCATCTACAATACATTGAGCAAATTAAGCGAGTCATGTGTATTAACAGTTGAACATTTCTTACAGTTAAGCGATAAAGAAATAACATCAAATCCATTGTTTCATACATCGAGAGTTATCTATACATCAGGAATGCTTTTGAAAATTAAACACATGTGTTTTACTATGATGACTGATGGCAGTGATAAATGGGGGATTTTTACGGATGGGGCAATAGGTTTGATTTCCAAATTGCTCACTAGATTTGATAGTACTATCATAAAATATCCAAGGAATCAATTTTTGAAGAAGGTTGCTACAGTCCTTGGTTTATTCATTCAAGCCTGTTTAAACCAATGGTATTCATCATATTTAGACTTATCCAAGGAAATTAAATCAGTCGATTTATCATTTGTTGATCCGAGGGAAGCTGAGTTAGAACGTTTGAAAAATCATATAAATTCACAACAAATGAATTATCCATTTCAACAGCTTAGTGCATCTGGTGGTGGAAACCGAAATAAAAAAGAACAGGATTTTACATTACCTTCTATGACGTTAATAGAAGATTTTGAACACCAGTTACTATCATTGAATGATGAACTTTGGTCAGATCTTTATTTCACTGAGCCTAATCTGTGACTGCGTTTTTGTGCTCAGCGACAGAAAATAAGTGCGGTGTCGGGGGTGAGTGACGCAAAAAATTATTCAATGGGGACCCGCAAGCGAAACTAAAAAAATATCTATGAGTGGAAGTTGAAATTTTTCAAGTTCCTACTAAAGGTAAGACTTTTAATTAATAAAGATGGTTGCCGTATGTAAATTATAAGAAATCTGAGGACAAGTGATATTGAACCTATAAAGGAATAGAATAGATCATTTGTCTATGGTTTGTTCGAAGAGTTGACTCAAGTTTGACTGATTCATTCAACAGTTATGAAATCACATATTAATGACCTCAAATTGAACATGATATTCATCAATAGATTACTAACACAGATATTTTATTACAGGAAGTCGCTGTTCCAAAGCAAACCAGAAAGGTTGCCAAACCACAACAATTGAGAGCCTCATTGGTCCCAGGTACCGTTTTGATTCTCCTTGCTGGTAGATTCAGAGGTAAGAGGGTTGTTTACTTAAAGGAATTAGAAGACAACACTCTTTTGGTTTCCGGTCCTTTCAAGGTCAACGGTGTTCCATTGAGAAGAGTTAACTCAAGATACGTTATTGCCACACAAACCAAGTTGGATGTTTCATCTTTAGACGTTTCCAAGTTCAACGCTCCATACTTTGCCAGAGAAAAGTCATCAAAGTCCAAGAAGTCAGAGAAGGATTTCTTCGGTGAAGGTGCTGCTAAGAAGGAAGTTAAGACTGAAAGAGTCGAAGACCAAAAGGTCGTTGACAAGGCTTTGCTTGCTGAAATCAAGAAGACTCCTTTGCTCAAGCAATACTTGGCTTCCTCTTTCTCTTTGAAGTCTGGTGACAAGCCTCACGCCATGGTTTTCTAATTGTTTATGTTTTATACTATAAAAGGCTAATTAGATGATTTTGAGAATACATAGTAAAAAAAGTAAAAAAAAAACTTTTCATTACTATATAGAAGGTTTCTTTTTATATAATAAGAAGAAACAAGAAAATGTCAGGCTTATTACCATTGGCTACATTCAATTTGGCGTTAGATCCTTTTAACCCACAACCATGTCAAGCAGAAGAATTTCCAATCACCGTGAGAATCACTTTGGCTGCTATTGACCCAGAAGCAGTTGATGAAAAGAAAGAACCATCTACTTTGAGACTTTTGAAGAAGTCTGAACTTGTTGAAGATTACAGTGATGATGAAGATTCTGAAGAAGAAGATTCTGAAGAAGAAGAATCTGAAGAAGAGCAAAAGCCAGCTAAGAAATCTTCAAAGAAACAAGAATCTGAAGAAGAAGAGTCCGAAGACGACGAGGACGATGAAGAAGACGATGAAGAAGCCGTTGAAGAGCACGTTATTTGTACTCTTTCACCTGAATCTCAATACCAACAAACTTTGGATATTACCATCACCCCAGAAGAAGAAGTTTATTTCGTTGTTACAGGTTCTTACAAAGTTCACTTGACAGGTAATTACGTTGACCATCCAAATGATGAAGACGAAGATGACTTTATTTACGGTGATGACTCAGAAGATGAAGACGATTCAGATTACGACTTGACCCCAGATGAGGATGAAATTATTTCAGACGATGCTATGGAATATGATTTGGATGAATTAGATGACGTTGAAGATCTTGAAGGTAAAATCGAAGAACTCGTCGAAGAAGAAAACCAAAAGAAGACCAAAAAGAGAAAGCAATCAGAAGAACAAGAACAAGCAGAAGCTCCTGTTGACAAGAAATCCAAGAAGGAAAAGACCGTCAAATTTAACAAGGAATTAGAACAAGGTCCAACTCCTACTAAGAAGGAAAAGAAGCAAGAAGCTCTAGAACCTGCCAAGAAGGAAAAGAAGCAAGCTGCTCCAGAACCTGTCAAGAAGGAAGCACCAAAGCCAAAGGCAAAGACTATTGCTGGTGGTGTTGTAATTGAAGATAAATCAGCTGGGTCCGGTCCTCTTGCTAAGAAGGGTCAAAAGGTTGGTGTTAGATACATTGGTAAATTAAAGAACGGTAAGGTTTTCGACAAGAACACCAGTGGTAAGCCTTTCGTTTTTTCCTTAGGTAAGGGTGAAGTCATCAAAGGTTGGGATGTCGGTGTTGCTGGTATGGCTGTTGGCGGTGAAAGAAGAATTGTCATTCCTGCTCCAATGGCTTACGGTAAGTCCAAGATTCCAGGAATCCCACCAAACTCTGAATTGACTTTTGATGTTAAGTTATTATCCATCAAATGAAGAAAGTGATTTTTGAATTGATCATTATTTTACAAACAAATTATATAGAAAACACTTTAATAGTATCAAAAAGAAGATACCATGTCTATTTTGCTGATTTCCATACATTGTAACCTTTATTATTGGCTTTTATCAATGTGGATTCGCCTTTTTTAATTCCTGAATCAACCACACTAAATATGTAATCTTTTGGATAATGATGCTTATCAATTAAATGTAGCCTTCGCTTTTTATGATCTTTAAAGCTACGGTCACAGTCTGCATTGAAACATCCAAATATTGGTTCTCCCTTTTCTAATTTGATCTTCGCAAATGGATCATGATTCTCTGTTAAATGGCACGATAGGATTTTATCACTAGGGAAATTCTTTTTACATTCCGAACATATGTTAACATGGCATAACTTATAATGTGCTTCATAGAGTCCCATATGAGCAAAAATTTGCGGACTCTCATCACAATTAGGTGGTAAAGAACAGGTAACTTGCATTTCCAAACGTTTATTCTCTCGTTGTTTGGCCCTTCTTCGTTGTGATTTTGATAGTTTTTCAACTGCATCAACTTGTAACTTCTTTCTATTCTCTTCGTCATCTAATTCAACTTCTCTCTGTCTCTTTAAATCCACATTTTCTCCATCCATTTTAAAGAATAACCCTAATCTTTTGTAGAATTGAATTTGATAGATTTTTCACCATTAGTATTATAATAATAATATATTTTGAACTTAAACCTTAATGAAACATAGGAATGATTGGGAATATGAACCGGGGATTTTAGTACCGTTTAAAAAGCAAAAAAGCTGCGATAGTGTGAATTTGGCCATTGAAAATGCCATGGATGGTTCTCAAGTTAATGGTCCTCTTGATACTAAATTTGGCCAAAGACGGGCATTTCCAGTTTCAATTTCCACCTCTAACGTTGATTTGGAGGCAATTCCTACCAATGTAGAGGAGTATTTAGCACAGGTCAGAGTCTTATCTGGTCAATGTGGTGTGCAATATAAAGAATCAGATGAATCCGAAGCTGAATTTGAGACTGATTCTGAAACAAGTTCCGATCTAGTCTATATAGCTCCACCAAGGCCAGAAAAAAATGAATCTTTCGGACAATTTGATGACATTGTCAGTGACTTTGATAAACGAAAAATCCAGTATGATCAATACCGAGCCAATCTATCTGAATTGGATGCAATTGATTTACCAACAACTCAAAAAGAGTGGAAAAAGTTCATATGGGAAACAAGTTGTGAACTGGAATATGTTGCACAGATAGTAGAGGAAAATAAAACTCAATTACTACTAGTTTATTTTACAAAATGGCTAAGCATGAATCCCGATCCCAATTTAATTTCGTGGATTTGGGGAATTTTGGTATGTTTGGAGTCATTAGGAAGCTCTGATTCTGCTCTTCTTCGTCAGTTGGCTAAAAAAGCACAAAAACAGCGTTTGGTGGCTCCACACCAAAAAGATTTAATTGCGATTGGTGCAATTTTATCATTAAAATTTGGTCAACGCGACTTATTACCTTCAACCACTCTATCTTTATCAAACGGCGAGAATAATCAGCACTAATGGTATGTATTGAAGGCTGGAAAAAGGGTACGGACATAACAATTATATTCTAGGTACTAACACGGACTTTCACGGCTTTGCTGTGTTGTTTTAGTCGGGAATTCAAAGTTTATTGAAAACAGAAAGAGAAGCACAGGAAATTGTCAGCGAAGCCAGACAATATCGTGCTGAAAGATTAAAGGCAGCTAAGGCCGATGCCCAAGGGGAAATCGAAGCTTACAAGGCTAAAAAAGCACAAGAATTGAAGGAATTTGAAGCCAAATTTGCTGGTGCCAACGACCAATTGGAAAAAGAGGCAGAAAAGGAAGCAGAAGCTGGTCTAGCAGAAATCACTAAGCTTGTAGCTCAAAAGAAAGATGATGTTGTTAAATTATTGGTGGAGTCTGTCGCCAACGTCAAGCCAGAATTACACATCAACGCTTAGCTTTGTGTTCGTTCTACTACTTATTATATTTAAATCCTAGTTGGAATCCGTTGCTGCTGGCTGCTGGCTGCTGGCTGCCAGCTTCTATAGCCTTTTATAAGTGTTATTTATAACCCAATAATTTTTCATTGAATCATGCCATATATATCACCCATATGTATACTGGCATACTTTATTTTGTTGGCACACTTTTTACCCCCCTGTCCGGCACAACAGCGGGGGCCACAATTTTTTGTTGGAAGGAAACTTTTTTTTGTCCACAGTAAAATTATGTTGATTCCCCAGTAAAAATATTTTTACTGGGAAAGCAAACAAGTTTTCGGCGTAACATGAGACTGACGTTCCTGCTCCCCTCATATTGGTCTACTCATTTGAATAACAAAGGGAAAAAGAGTGATGTCTCAACAGACATCGATATTAGAATTTACGCCGGGTCAGAGGCAACGTGTTTCTAGACGTCGTGCAAGTTGGCTACGCATCAAACGTTGGTCTATGGGTGGAATTCACTGGAAGAATTTTGTGATCTTAGTTTTAATACCACTATCTGGGATAATAACATGGTGTTGGAAAAGACCAGATTTACTACCAAATACCATGTACTTTACACTTTGGTGTTCTGCAGGGACCATTATAAGCATCAATATTTTATATCATAGATACTGGAGTCATCAGTCGTTTGATTTTACAAATGAAGGAGTTGTTCATATATTAGCTATCATATCAAGCGGAGGAGGAGTTACTCATGCACTGAACTGGTGCTCCGCTCATAGAGCACATCATCGGTATTGCGATAAGGTGGATTTTGATCCTCATTCAATTAGAAGAGGAAGGTTTTTTAGTCATATAGGTTGGATGATTTTAGTTCATAATCAGAGATCTCAAAAGGTGATTCAAGAATCTAAGTTAGACCATTTAGTGAATGAACGGATTGTATATTGGCAGGCTAAACATTATATGAGTTTATTTATTTTGATGGGATTACTTTTACCAACTTTCATTTGTGGGATGCTATGGGATGATTATTATGGAGGATTTGTCTACGGAGGTGTTTTGAAAACAGTTATAGTGCAGCATTCAATTTTTTGCATCAACTCTTTTGGTCACTCATGGGGAGAAAGGCCTTACAATGATGAAACAAGTGCTAGAGATAACATTTTGCTTAGCTTGGTAACTTGGGGTGAAGGTAGTCAGAATTTTCATCATGAGTTTCCTAAGGACTACAGAAATGGCGTTAAATGGTACAACTATGATCCTACAAAATGGTGCATCTGGATTTTAGCCGCTATTGGTCAAATCGAAGGAATGAAGACTTCGAGTCAAGTCAACATCGATAAATCAATCGTACAACAGCAACAAAAACTCCTTGATAATAAAAGATCTCAATTGAACTGGGGTATACCCATTGAGAGGTTACCTGTATTCACCCATGATCAGTTTCGGAATTTAGCCGAATCAACCAAGGATAGATATCTTGTTGTTATAAGTGGAATTATTCATGATGTAACTCCATTTGCTAAAGATCATCCTGGAGGAATAGCACTAATGCAAGCTTCTCATGGCAAAGATGCAACAGATGCATTTGAGGGCGCTGTATATGCACATTCAAATGCAGCTCGAAATTTACTGGCTACAATGCGTATCGGTGCGCTTGGTGGATCGGAATCAATTTACTGGAAACAGCAAAGGAAAGAGAATAAAAATAAACCGTTGGACTCTGATAGCGAAGGCAAAAGAATTGTAAGAAGTCAAGTAACAAAAGCTAATACACATGCTGGTACAGCCGGAGCTGCTTGAGAAAGAAATATATGACAGATAAAAATACTTTTTGTTATCCCACACATAATGAGTCTTTTGTTAATTTTTCTTCCATGTTCGGAAAATGTTTTAAAAGGGCTTTCCATAGGTCAAGGAGCTGGCAACAAAGGCAACAATCATTAAATAATAATGGCATTCAATGGGGTACTGCATTGCAAATTTGTTCTGTGGCTACAACTTGTCTCGTTGCTGGTTATTTAATTGGAGCTTTGAATGGTCCAAAAATTTCAAACTCGGCATCAACAACTAAAATCGAAGACTTGAAACCACTGAAGTTTGCGAACATTGATCGTGTTAATCAAGCATTGAGTTTAATTCAGCAAATTGTAGGAGACTCTCAAATTACTGTTTCACCAAATGAATTAAAAAGTCATTCCAATGATCCATCCAATTTCATTCCTTCAAAGAAGCACGAGTCACCTTACGCTGTAGTTTATCCGAAGACCATCGAAGATGTCAGCAAAGTTGTTAAGATTTGTCACGATTACTCAATCCCAATTATTCCATATTCAGGTGGAACATCTATTGAAGGACATTTTATTCCAACCAGACGAGGGATTTCTGTCGATGTATCTCAAATGGATAAAATCTTGGAAGTTCATCCTGATGATTTGGACGTAGTTGTTCAACCTGGGGTTGAATGGATCCATTTGAATGAACAATTGGACAAATACGGATTAATGTTTGGTCCTGATCCTGCACCAGGTGCATTAATTGGAGGAATCATTGGTACCAATGCTTCTGGTACAAATGCCGTTAGATATGGCGCAGCGAAGGACAATGTTCTCAGTTTAAAGGTTGTTCTGGCTGATGGGACAGTTATCAAAACTAGACAAAGACCAAGAAAATCATCAAATGGATATAATTTAACTAATTTATTTATTGGTTCAGAAGGTACTTTGGGGATTATCGTTGAAGCAACCTTGAAATTACATGTTAAACCAGAAAATGAAGTAATTACTTTAATCAATTTTAAAGAAATTAAAGATGCTTCTAAAACAGTCGCAGATATATTTAAGAAGGGAATCAGCTGCAATGCAGTTGAATTTATGGATGATAGACAAATGAATGCCATTGTTGAAATGGGAACTGGGGGCGATAGGAAGTGGACATCCAATCATTTGTTGTTATTAAAATTATCAGCTATTGATGACAATTCATTAAAAAGCGTTTTAAAAAAAGTTACTCAAATTGGAAAGGCCAATAATGGATTTGACATCCATATTGCTTACGACGATGAAGAAAAGGAAGATATTTGGAGAGTCAGAAAGACCCTTCTTTGGAATTCTCTCAATTGGGCCAAAAAATTTAAACCTAATGCAAGCATTCTACCAACAGATGTTTGTGTCCCAGTTTCCAAATTACCAGAGTTGATCACAAAGTCCATGGAGATGATGGAATCCAAAAATCTTTTAGCAACTGCTGCTGGTCATGCTGGTGATGGAAATTTACATGTTTTAGTTATTTTTGAACCGGATCAGGTAGAAGCTGCCCACGAGGCTATTAATTATATGTCCACTTTAGCCGTTCAATTAGATGGAACTGTTTCTGGTGAACACGGGATTGGAATGAGTGAAAAAAGAGAATTACTTGAAAATGAATTAGGTTCCGATACAATTGATCTAATGAGAAGTATTAAGTTTGCTTTAGATAAAAAAGCCATTATGAATCCCGACCATATTTTCAAAATAGATCCAAATGAAAACAGAAAGCCTTTTGAATAGTTGCTCTTACTATTGTGACAGGCTTTTTTTTGTATATGTTTGATGTTATCCGCTATATATAAATTAACATTATTTCTTGTTATTATGAGTTTTTCCTTTTTTGAACTTACCAACCATGAGTGATGTTACAATAAAAAACCTTCGAGGTACACTTGATTTCATCGAAGGAGAATGGATTGATCTATTAAGAAGCAATTGTAATCCCTTGGATATTGCAACACCGTTATTGTCGGATCGTGATGGAGAAGATTGGACCAATTTTCAAAAATCCAAGGTGAAGCTGCAAAAGGACATTCAATCGGCAGTTAATGCACACTATTTAGCGTTCAATGACAGTGTTGGTGCTTATGGTATTGCAGAAGAATCATTTGGCCAAAGTCAAGAGACTTTAGCAGTTATCAAGTCGCAATTGGAAGAAGTTTCTGCATTGGTTAGCAAAAGAAATGATACAATGGTTGATCTGAACCTTAAAAGAAAAATTCATGCCACAACATTGGAAGGTTTAGAAACTATAAAGCTAGTAAGTGAATTGATAGCAGAATTAGAAGATAATGTGAATCAAAGAAATTTCGATTTGTCAATTAAATTAATCAAAGAGATCAGAGATATATCAACAAATTGGGGGCTTTCGAAAATAGAAAGTCTGGATCCTTTGTTCAATAGGCTTAAGTTTTGCTCTGATTCACTTTTAGAGGCAGCTATTAATGAAACTATCAATTTAATTTATTCATCTCCAACCACAACGACTACTGATGGTGATGATGCTTATAAAAATTTAAAAGAATTCCTCAAAATTATTAGGGGTGAACCTGGTTTGTACATTGGAGAGTTTGATTCCAATAAATATAAAGGGATTCAGAATAGACTAGTCAGCATTAACAAGCTGGGAAGAGAAGCAGAAGTTTTGAAGGCACTTGTTGATAGAACCGAAAGAGAAGTTAATAAAATGATTAAAAAATCCGTGGACGAAATCAAGGTCAATTATCCATCTCAAATTGAATTGAATTTGTCGACAGTCAAAACATTTAAAGAATTTGGTCCAACAGGTGGTTTGAATAGCATAATTGTTCACGAATTATTTGAGAAAATATTCAAAAGGTTAGGCTTGAGTATGCAAAAACATATATTCATTTATGAACTAGTTAAACCAACAGGAAACACATATAATATTGAAAAGATTTGGAATATATATCAGAAGAATCTAGGATCAATTATGTGTCATTATATTATTAATGAGGATATGTTCCAAGAGGCCGCAGAGATGAATTTTAATACAAAAATTAATTTGGCATTCACTAAAGTACCAAAGGGCTTAGAAAGTTCAGAATCTGACATTCTATTTCATTTCAACAACTTGAACTTGGGAGGGATTTCGAAAAAAGAATTAGTTTATGCAATGAATTCTATTTTTGGAGCTGGTGTTGCTGATAGCAAAGCATTAGATAATAACGATCTATTGAATTTTCTGATTGGTTTTGATGAAGAGTCTCATCAGTCTAATAAATTGGATGTTTTAGTCACACCGAACATTTTCAATATGGGAGAAATAATTGATGATTTAGTTTTGTTTACTACAAATGTCCAAGAGTTTTTCCCAATTGATAAAGGAAAAACAATTGAATTGTTTTTTGATCAATTTATGAATGTTATTTACATTCATCAGTTAGAAATAAGATTAGTCTTTGAATTTGAGAGGTCATGTTCAATAAATGATCCAGAATCCATAAAGGTGTTTTTTGAAAAAGTTTTGAGTATTTTGGATACGTCCTTACATTTTAAGGAAAAATATGTTGAAATCGTTTTAAAGCTAATAAACTTATTGAAAGAAAAAATTCTTGCAGTCAAGACAAGCTTAATTTCTTCATTACTACCAGAATTAATTAAAGTTTGGTATAACAATACTTCGGTTACCAAAATTTCAAAAGATAATGTGAATCAAATGTTAATGGGTTTATTGCACCCATTGGATGTAATTTCTAAAGATTTACAGATGAAAAAAACAGTCAAATTGACACAAAAAAGAGAACTAGAGGAATTAACCAGTTTGCAAAATGGAATGAAAAGAATATCTCCTGCCACATTTATTCCAGACGAATCATTAAATTCATTGGTGCAAATCATTGGATCAATTTCAAATATTATTGGTTGGTTACCCAATTTGAGGAGGTACGTACCAGAATTAACAGCTGATATCGACAGAGTTTCTCATCTAAGGGAAATTTGGACGTTAAGCAATGAACCTATTATTTACTCTTCTTCCAAGAGTAAGGTTTTCTTGGCATTGAATAACGAATATGAAAATCAATTTGAAATTGCTATAAGGGAAATTGAACAATTGAATATTGATTTAGAATTGATCTTGAGATATGAAATAAGATATGAAAGTTTGTATTGCATCAAAGTTTTATTGACCGAATGTGATACTGGAGTTGGTCAGAGATCAACCTCCACAACAGCGGCAACAACGACGTCAGTATCATCAAATGAGGGCGAAGTTAGTGATTGTGTGGATGATTTCTGTGATAGGATAGGCTACATTTCTAGAATAATTGATGATCATTCAATTGGAAATGAAGGAAAGATTTGGATTTTCAGTGGAGTTGGTGTATGGATTGACGAATTGATTGTGAGGGAAAGCAAAATGATCAGAAGGATGATGAAGGGTGGATGGGTTAAGATTATGGTTAATTTACGAGTGCTTCAACAATTGATTAGAAAGGTTGATTTTGGCTCCGAGATTATGCTTTTATGGGGAGAAAGCGTTTTAGGCAGATCATTGAAGTACTTCAGCTTGGGATTAGAAGGAGATCAACTAGTCAATAAAATCAAACAAATTGATTTGAAAGAATGGGAATTCACCCCCGAAGAATACAAAACCTTGGTCAGGTTGATTTATAGTGACCGAAGTGAAGAAAAACGAAAGTTAATACTGGATCGTATTTTGAAATAAATTAAATTAGAAAAGAGATATATAATGACGTATAGGATTTAGCAAAGATTGTCATATTTTTGTTTTTTGAGGCAGGAATTATCACCAATCAACTTGCGTTTAAGTGATTCCAATGCTGGTTCTGTAGTTTCTTCATCCGTTTGAAACTCCTGTTGACTTTCGCACTCCTGTATAATTTCAGTATCCTTTTTAATTGATGAATTAGAATGTTGTTTCGTTTTAGGAGGATGCTTCAAGTGTGTTGTTATAGACATGGGTGGTGTATTTGTCAATGGAAAATGATGATCAGTTGGTATATTTAATGTGAATTCCCCATTTTGAAATTGCGAAACTGTTAATTTATTATTAGCAGGCTTTTCTTGGCCTGTCAGTTCGCTTTTCTTTGTCAAAAGCACATCTTTCACATGGTCTAAATCTGCTGAAGAGTCTAATAAACTCAAAATGTCATTTATACAATCTAAGTAACCCTTTGCGTGGACCATTTGATTCTTGGTATTGGAAAGTCTATACAATGCGGCAATGGACCTAGCGCCCACTTTAAATTCTTCCGAAAGCTCTTTATTAAGTGCTGAAATTTCACCATCTCCTACAGGCCGAGAAAGTGGCAAATCTGCTGATAATTTGGACAAATCCATAATTAGTTGTGCACAAGACAATAGTGTAAAAATTCTTCTATATAAATTTTATTTACATTCTATAGAGTAAAAAAGTGCTCATGTGCTCATGTGCTCAGTCTTTCATTCCACCAGGAACTATTTTGAAGGAAAGAATGTCGTTTTTTCCAATATCAATGGTATCATCGGGGGAAACTCTTCTCGACCCCACCCCTTCAATGGAAGCAATTGTAACTTCTCCCATTATAGCTCTGGCCACAGCACCTACTTTTGTACCTCTCTTGAATAACATACAATCTCTGAAAACAGAATCACCACTGTTTCCAGTGAAAGTGGAGATATTACGAACAGTAAAAATAGGGATCAAGTCCAACACATTAGCAGCTTGCTGGAGAACTTGGACAACCCCAGTAGAACCAAATCTGTATAGGACCAAATCACGAATGGATTCCACTTTATCTCTGAGTTTGTCGTCAAGAGGTTTAAGCCCACAACCAGCACCACCAAGATCATCATAAGTATCCACAAATTCTGTTCCTTCTTCGTATTTGATATACCCTTGTTTGGCCAATTTTCTCAATAAAACTTCGGTTATGGCACTAGTAACCACAGCTTTTGTGTCAGGATGTTTCAAGAGAATCTTGCTTACATTTTTATCAGCATCTGGATGATCAATTTTATTCAGTGCCAATACAGTAGGGAATTTGAATTGAATGAAAGCTTTAACCACTGTAGATATCCATTCTTTATCCCATTTTTCAAGTGGAGGAAGTTCTGCGATGGAATCTAACGCTCTTGCGATCAATTGCGCATTGGCTCCATAACCTCCAAATTGTGCACGCAAGGTTTCAACCACGCTGCTCTTTGTAGCCGTGTGTCTTCTAACAATAGAACCCCATCTTTTGAGAAGATTATTTTCGATCCATAGCCGGATTTCATCTTGAAGCCATTCAATATCCTTTAATGGGTCATATCCTCTAGTTGCTTTCCCTTCCGCGTCAGTAGTCCCACTAACGTCAACCACGTGAATCAACGCATCCGCATGACGAAGATCATCAAGAAATCGATTCCCCAATCCAAGACCTTGCGAAGCCCCTGGAATCAACCCTGCAACGTCCAGTAACTCAATAGGGACACTTCTCTTCCCTTCCTTACACCATCCATAGTTGGGTTTGCAATGTTCTGCTACTCCCATCCGTCCACACGCACAATCCACCTGTAAGTACCCCGTTGCCCTGTTGGGTTCGATCGTCGTGAAAGGAAATGCCCCCATCTTCGCATTAGCCTCTGTCAAAGCGTTCAATGTGGTCGATTTCCCACTACTGGGCTTTCCCACTATACCAATAAGGGGATCTCTCATATTTCCACAACAAGAAAGTTGTAATGACGGGGCAACAAGGAAAAATTGTTGTAGACTGTCGTGAAGGAGTTTTATATATAACTATTATATAACTATTACATTATATTATGGAGGCAAATAGAGATATTGAGGCCGATTTGGGTGACAAAGAGGGGATTCGGGCAGTTTTAGAGCGACTGCATGTGCTGCTAGACACAAAACCTAAAAACACGCAGATTATTAGCGTCTGTTTGACGATTATTGGAGAGCCTGATAAGGAATATGTGGCAGAGCTTTTTGAGGTTTTGTATGCAAACTTCGAAGCATTATGGATTTACTTGGCCCAATTAGACATTGATATTGTTACAGGAGAAAATGTGCATATGCCTATCAAAATAGAAGACACTTTTCTCATGCCTAAAATAATGAGTTTCAATTACATATTACTTGCCATCATCAGTTGTTGGAACCAATCATGTGATTCGGAAAATATAATACTTCCAAACGCTCTGATCAAAGGACTTTTTGCATTAACTAAATCAAAAGTTTTGATGACCAGATTGTTATCAATAGGACTTTTGATTTTAGGCAAAACCCAACCAATTCGAACGATTGTGTTGCCCCCAATTTTGGATTTCATTAACAGAGATCTATCCAATGAAATATTATACCCTTTGCTTCCAATTGAAGTATCGCCTATTTTCTTGTTGAAGTCCCTAAGCGATTTGGACGATACAATCATTGATGTCATCATAGATAATCGATATTTTGAAAAGATCAGCGATAAAATGGTCTCCCAGTTACCCAAGGTAGGAAATTTCAAATTGGCACCTCAAGAGGTACTCAATGTTTCCTGTTCATTATCTGTGATATCCTTGGTTTGCAAGAGGAATAAACCATGTAGTGAATACGTCACATCCCCTCAATTGTCAAATTTAATTTTAAGTGCTTTCAATAGACATATTGAAATGTCAAAAACTTGGTCAAACTATAATGGAAATCATCCTCTACAAAACAGAATTAAAATTTATGAACTTTCACAGACATTAACTTCAGCATGTTGTGAATTACTGATTTCATTGAGTAGATCAGGTAAAATATTACGCACGTTTATCAAAGATTTGAATATCGCCCCCATTCTTCATTGCATGTTACAGATCAACACAAATACATTACCATATGAATTAACCTTAAAGGAGAAAGAATTGAAAATTATAATTTTAGGTGTTATCTCTAACACGATTGTTGAATTTTCCATCAATACTGAATCGCAAACAGCTTCTAAGGATATTATTGTCTATTGCATAGACCAATTGTCATCAAACTCAAATATGAAAGAAAAATGTCTTTGGATACTAAAAAATTCCTTATTCAGTGATAATAATAAATTCAAAGATTTTATAATGAATGAGATTCCTTATGACTTGATATTCCAATTATGTGATGATGAAGACGAACTATCTTTGAAAAAACAATGTTTTGACATAATGAGAAATTTGATTGCAATTTCTAATGATAATGCGGATGTATTAATAAATAATTTTGATTCGACGGCATTGAAAGTAAGATACGATAATTTTTTTGCATTTGTTGGTTCAAATTTACAAACTGCTGAATCCTTGAGTCATTCTAATACAATTAATAACAATCAAATAAAAGACTCAGCACAAAAGATATTGCAAACAGTGCTCTACCTTTTGGTTCATTTGAGCGGATGTCACGAAGAGATCAAAACTAGAATTTTAACTGATTCCAAAATATTAGACATACTTCATGATATTTTGAACAGGCCAACATTATTATCAAGCTCAACTGAATGGGAATTCAAAACCGCAATTTCTTTAATAATTATAAATCTCATTACACCCTCAGATCAAAAGCGTGATCAAGATAGTGAAGTGGATCTGAAATTGAGAAAGAGGATGCTTATCTCAAGAAATTTTAATTATTTATTGAATAATCTTTCTCAAAGCACGAATGATATAGATTTTCAAGAGAAAGCAAGACTTGCTGTTTTTAGGTTGAATATTGGATCTCCATCTTCTGATTAACTTTCAATATCCATATTGTCATCATCCATTTCATCGATTTTATTTTTTATACTTGAATGACGTTTCAACCACGGAAAGTCGCTCAATATTTTATTATTACTTGGTGATGATGAATCGTTAAATTCAATCAAAAATTTGGATGTATTAACTTTCATATTTGCATCCAAAGCTTTTTCTAATAAATCATTGGCAATCGAATCGTTTGGATTTATATTTAATGCCATATGCAGTTTATCTATTGCATTCATATATTGTCCCATTTTAAAATATATTAATCCTAATGTTGAGTAGATATTAGAATCTTTTTTTGCCAATTTTAAAACCTGATTAAAATGTGAAATTGCTTTTTCGTAATTTTTTTGTTTTCTATGAACATGTGCAAGATTGCAGTTAATTGAAACCCATGGTTTTGAACCATGATCCAAGTCATTGGTTGCAATTAACGCTCTATTGAAAAATACTTCAGCTTTAGTGAAATTCAAATTGTGATAGTGCAAGACTCCTAGCTCATTTAATAATAATGGATCTGTTGAGCATATTGTATATGAATAATTCAAATATTCATTTGCTAATGTAAAATTATTCATTTGTAAATACTGCATTCCTAGAAATAGATTAGGTAAGTGAACACCAGGAAATAGTCTCGAAGCCGTTGCATATGCTGAAATGGCTTGTTCATGTTCACCATCAGCTGCAAATGCATGTGCAAATCCTATCCATGCAGGTCCAAATGTTGGATTCAACGTCGATGCTTTAGAAAAAAAAGCTCTTGCTTCTGCATTTTGCTTTATTGAAAAATAATAAATACCAATAGCTAGCCATGTTATATGATGATTAGGATAATACTCTGCTAATTTATGGGCTGTCAAAAATAACTGGTTTTTACTACCAACTTCGTAAAGACAACTTAAATAATTTGACATGGCAGATAAGTTCAATTCATCTTGATTTATTATTTTTTCACATAGCTCTAAGGATTCATGAAACTTGCTTTGAATGAAAAAAAGCTCAGCTTGAGCTAATAGGATGTCTGGGTTTTCATTCAAATTATATTCATCATTTAATCTTTGTTTAGCTTCTTCAAATAAATTAACATTTTGATATTTGTTCAATCTGGTTATGTAAAGCATCTTTACTAATTCCGCATTATTATCAGCATCTTCAAATGATAGAGAGTTCAATAAATCCCATTCTTCTTCTGGTGTCAACAAATGGTTAGTAATTAGTTTATCAAACGCTTCATAACATTTGACATCCACCAAGACTGCTTCCTTATAACAATCTTTTGCTCTATCAAAATTGTTCTGCTTGGAAAAAATTTCCCCTCTGACAAAGCAAAGTGACGCTTCAACTTTGATTCCCCCGTCTGTATTTTGAACAGGTAAATCTTTTTTGAATGGGTTAACTTCTCCAACAATATCTAACGCTTCATCTAGTTTATCCAACTTCAACAAACATAAACCTGCTAGATATTTACAACCAACGGAGTCTTCAAACCCTAAAAGAGTGTTTCTCGCAACCTGGTAATTCCCATTGGAAAAATGTACTTGAGACAACCAAAATGCATCGTTGGGATCATTTGTCAATGAAAGAACCTTATCACCAATATAAATTGCAGTTGTGTAATGATGTTGAAGTAATGCATCGTGTCTCCATAATCGTAATTTATCCGCCTGGGAGATTGGTTCTTCATTATCGCCATGCTGTTGATATGAGCTCTGGTGATGATTTTGGTTTGAACTGTGATTGAACGTCGTGTCATTGGCTAAATGTGTATTTCCCTCTGTTTCCAACATGGTGAAATTCTTCACTCCCATTGAAGAGCTCGGTTGAGGCGACGATTGATGAATATATGAATTCGAAAACGTCAATGTTGGTTTTTGTGCTGATTGTGTCACATTGTTCTGTGGGGTTCGAAGTGTGTCCCGGATCTTTTTATTTATCAAAAGAGGAGAAAACGTCAACGTTGAATTGTTGGGTGAGTTTGCTGACATCTCCCTATGGTTAATAAAATTCAATTAGATTACAAGGGCAAAAAGAAACCCAACGCGTAAGAAGAACACAAATAATAGCGAGAAGAATAGTTGAAACTTTCAAAAGACGGTTTGCTAATAAAATAACCCCTTTACTGAATAAATAATATATGATGTTGGGTGTCATTGTGCAGCTGTCTAAATTCTGGTTTCAATGAATATATTTCAGCGTCCAAATTCCAATATTCATAAATAAAAATTATTAATGCACGTAAAAGTAATCGTTGAGCCCCCAGATTTTCTCGACATGGGGTTCAATCCATCCTAAATTCCGAATCCATGTTTTACTTTATCCATTTTCCGCTTCTTTCTCTACAAATTTACATACCTTCCTATTTAGGCAACGCGGTAAAAGAGTCACATCTTAATTTTCCCCAATTGTATAAATTACCAGAAAATCCCATTTCTTTTCTAACATATTAGTCAGATTTTTTTCTATTATATACATTAAATAAAGCAATAATGGGCAAAGTTATTTTACACTTGAGAGCTGAAACTAAGCCAAGAGAAGCTAGAGCAGCATTATCACCATCAGTGGTCAAATCATTGATTGAAACCGGAGATTTCGAAGTTTACGTTGAAGAAGCGCCACAATCCACATTTTCATCAAGCGAGTACCGTTTAGCAGGTGCTAAAATTGTCCCATTTGAATCATGGAAGACTGCTCCTAAGGAAAGAATTGTTATTGGTTTGAAGGAAATGAGAGAAGAAGAAACTTTCCCATTGGTTCACAATCATATCCAATTTGCACACTGTTACAAAAACCAAGGTGGTTGGGAACAAGTCCTTTCCAGATTCCCTAACGGTAACGGTACTTTATACGATTTGGAATTTTTGGAAAATGACCAAGGTAGAAGAGTTGCAGCATTCGGATTCTATGCAGGTTTCGCAGGTGCTGCACTTGGTGTTCTTGATTGGACTTTCAAACAATTGAACCCAGATTCTCAAGATTTACCAGGTGTTACTCCATATCCAAATGAAAACCTTTTGGTTAACCACGTTAAGACTCAATTAGATAAGGCCTTGAAGAAGACAAATAGATATCCAAACGTTTTGATTATTGGTGCTCTTGGTAGATGTGGTTCGGGTGCCATTGATTTCTGTAAGAAGGTTGGTATCCCAGACTCAAATTTAATCAAGTGGGATATCAATGAAACTAAGAAGGGTGGTCCATTCCAAGAAATTGCCGATGCTGATGTTTTCATCAACTGTATCTACTTATCTAAGCCAATTCCTCCTTTCATCAACTATGATTTATTGAACAAGCCAGACAGAAAGTTAAGAACAATCGTTGATGTCAGTGCTGATACCACAAACCCACATAACCCTGTTCCAGTGTATACAATTGCTACTCAATTTGATGAGCCAACTGTTTTAGTCCCAACTACTCAAGGTCCAAAATTAAGTGTTATTTCAATTGATCATTTGCCATCATTATTGCCAAGAGAATCATCTGAATTTTTTGCCAATGATTTATTGCCATCATTGAAGCAATTACCAAACAAGGAAACTGCTCCTGTGTGGGCTAAGGCTAAGAAATTATTCGATCATCACGTTGCAAGATTGAACAAGCCAAAACTCTAGATTAAATCTTTATTATAAGTAGTTACATAATTGTATATTTTATTATTACCCTTCGACTGTCAATAAATCTTTCTTTGCTTTTCTTTGCTTTTGTCTAGCACGTTTTCCCTTTGGTTTTGACTTACCAGACATTATTTCTGCAAGACCTTCGGCATCACTTTCATATTCGCTTTCAGTACCATAACCCTCATCTAATTTTGATGGATCGTAGATTGGTTTCATTGTACTTGTTTTTTCAATGGATTCTTCCACAACACCAACTACATTTAGACGTTCACCTGTTGAGTAAACAGCAATTTGATCCATAACATCCAAGTCCCAGATAACAATTTGACCGTCAGATGAAATTGAAACCATTAAATTAATAACCTTTCCATCTTCCTTGACTTCTCTATAAAATGTGAATCCCTTAACTCTAATGGAATGACCCTGTAAATCGAATTCTGGTTTTGGAAGCTCCTTGGTTTCAGATGGTTCTCCGCTGATTTTTTCTTGAATAGGGAAAACGTCAGTTGAGAATGGGTAAAATTTGATTGAACCGTCACTCAGACCCATCACAATGTAATCAATTCCTTTAAGTTGTATAAATTCAACGCACATAATGACCTTTCTATCTGATGTTTTCCATAAAGACCAAAGCTTACCCTCCCTTGTTTTCCAAATCATCAATCTATTTCTTAAACCAACAATAAACCATTCACCGTCAGGACTAAATCTAACATATTCCGGTTTTTCACCTCTTGTCCAGGCACCCTTCAACTTCAATCCACTGGCTTTTTTACCTGTCATCAAATTCCAAAGTCTAACTGTATTATCCTCACCGGTTGAAATTGCAATTCTGTTAGAAGGATGAATTGATAAATCATAAACTTGGCCCTTATGACCCTTTAACGTTTTGAACAGCTCCCAATCCTTGGTTCTCCAAAGCAAAATCGCACCATCTGATGCAGATGACAGCAACCAATTAGCCTGTTTGTGTAATGGGAACTGTTTAGAGTCCGACTCGTTGGAAAAGCAAAGTTTTGTGATTGATCCTTGGTGTTGAAGTAAAGTTCCCAATTCTTTTCTTTTTTGCAAATCATAAATACGTATATGCTCGTCATTTGCTCCCGTCACCAGATATCTTTTAGCAATGTCCATGGTTTTGATGGACAATGAATGTGCAGCAAAGTGAAAAATAGGTAAAAAGTGAGGTTCTCTCGTGTCATTTTCATCCTTTTTCACTGGTAATTTCACTGAAAGACATAACAATGAATGCTCGTATGATCCTACAACGATTCTGAGCTGAATTTCCTCCTTCTGCATCTTCTATCCGTCCTAATAGAAAAGAAAAGCTGTTATAAATTTTTTTTTTCTTTACATTTTCTTGCCACAACCACTTTGTTGTTGCAGTTTTCGCATTACGTGATATTTTTTGTTACTGTAACACTATTGATAAGGAAATTTATTATGGAAATTGGGCCCCAGCGTGCGCAACGGGTACATGGTGGATTCTAGACATTGAAACTGGTGAGCAAGAGACACAACAGTAAAGGATGGGAAATAGTGGGGCTAAATCGAGCAGGGAATGGACGAGAAAAACCACATACTACACTTTACGTGACAGGGTTTTGTGATTGGGTAACAGCCAAAGAACTGGGATCAGTATTTGAAAAATATGCAAAATTGAAACAAGTGGATGTTTTTCCTCTCAGACCAAGTGATCTTCATCAGTATGGATTTGATGCGTTTCGAAGATTAATTGATATGGAAAACATTATTAAATATTTCGAAAAGGGAATCAAATGTTTGGTAAATGAAAGCACCATGTTGAACAGGGCTACAAATACGTCCAGTGTCATCCTTAGAAAAAATCTTCAACGTCATCACCGTAGACATTTCAATAAAAATACTCTTCACATAAAAACAATCGATAAATCAAATGATTCTCAATCCCCATTGGATCTTTTCAAACCATTGAACTCGTCTTCAATTACTCCATTTGATGAATGCTTTCAAATAGAAGAAATGTAATATCAGCTTCCTTACGTAAGCAGGCCGCGTCCTGGCGTTACTCTTTTGTACAAGTAAAAGAAAAAAAAAGACGAGACCCAACAAAAAAGTGTTGCAAATCAAATTAAAGCATAAAAATCGAGTCAAAATGGAGTCTATAATGAACTTCTGGGGCGGTACGACTTTGGGTGGGACGTCAGGTGGAGAAGATTCGATTCTCACGGAATTTTTAGGGGAAGAAACGTTTGCAGGAAGCGCCACACAGATAGGAAGTGATTTGGATGCGACCAATGACCATACACCCACCGCAACTACCCCAACGATCACAGTGAAGCCGGAAGATTGCTTGAGAGAGTATCAAGTAGCCAAAGAACAGTTGATGAGTGTTGATTTCGGTCTCGCCAATAATAATACAGTTTACATTCCTCATAGTAATTTAGGATGGGATTACATATCTTCCAGAGCGGTTGTCAATAGTGAAGATTCCGAGGTGTCCACTACGACCTTACCAGAAGAATATCAAAAAGTATGTCGTATTGCAGATGAAGAGTTCCCGTACAAAATGAAGATTTCAGATTTACCAAACTTTTCAAGAGTTGAAACACAAATTAAAATCAATTTACAGATTAGTCCGGCTCCTACCGAATTTCTTGTTCATTTACCAAGAGACACCATTGCCAAACCAAAATTCACATTAAAAAACCCAGACTTACCTCCAAGTATCGTTGACCATATTTTGTTTTTGGATACTTTTGTGGTCAGTTCAGATGCTTCTTATTCTTCTCCCATAATCAAATCATGTAACGCTTGTAAGCGTTGTATGAGGAGAGAAATGAAGAGAGCAAGTAGAAAGAAAAAGGGGCTTGAAGATGATTCTTCTAATTGGGATCTGAAAATTCCAAAAAGAGCAATTATTTTCAATGCTAAAGAAATTGTTTCCTTTCCTCCTCCAAAAGCAAATGGGCTTGATTGTAAAAATTTAGAATTGCTCTCAAGAATTGTTTGCTATTGTAGACATCATCAAGAAACAAATGGGTTCAAACTACTATTCATTTTGAAAAATGGACATGGCAAAATTGTGGGTAAATGTTTTTCAGATCCCATCATGATTATGGATAGGAAGAAAGCTATCAAAACAATTGATTCTGCAGTTTTACCATCTGAAAATGTTTCTGAGCAGCCTTTGCGATTGCAAGATCAATCTGATGTTTCCACCTCTGCGGGTGGTTCAACAACTATTGTTTCATCAAATCAGATAAAACATGCCTCTTCAATAAACATACTTGAAGAACATTCAACTGATTTTTCCAATGTTAACAACTTTGTTGCAAACAATTCACAGAATGCTCTTGATATGTTACTGAACCAATCAATTATGGGAGAAAATATGACAAGTAGACCAAATAAGAGGCAAAAGAGATCGTGGTCTCCTACTTCTCCTCCTTCTTTTTCTCATCCTGCTCTGCCTTCAGTTATGAATAATTTCAATGATCATTCATCGAATTCCAATATTCCACGCCATGCATCAACTTTCAGTTTAGATCCAAATGATATAAATGTTAAAAAGGAAGCAATTTCTCCTTTAACTTCGGATACAAACTCCCCTCATAATAACCATATGTTATCATCTGCGACATCTAATTCCATTCTAGACAATACCCCTGAAAAGATGCTTTTCGATACCCAATTCCCAATACCTTCTGAAGAAAACACGACATCTGCATTTTCAAATCAACCATTGAATGATTTACCAATGGTTCAAAGGATAATTCCTGCTCAGGGGCCTATTAGAGGTGGGATTGAAATTACATTACTGGGAACGAACTTGCATTCAGGATTACAAGTTAAGTTTGGAGCTAATTTGGCATTGGCAACACAATGTTGGTCTAGTACAACGATGGTTTCATATTTACCACCTGCAAGTCAACCTGGTCCTGTGTTAGTTACTTTCGAAAACGTCAATTCGGAAGTGATAAATCCAAACGCACATCAAATTTTTACTTATACTGATGATACCGATCGACAATTGATTGAGTTAGCTTTACAAATTGTTGGGTTGAAAATGAATGGGAAATTGGAGGATGCTAAAAATATTGCTAAAAGGATTGTGGGGACAAATTCTGATATATCATCACCAAACGGTTCACCATTAAATCAAATCTCACAGAATCAAGAAAATCAACAACAACATATCAATTGGATGACCACAGCTTCAAAACAAATGAAAGAGCTTTCAAAAACAAATCTAAATCATGAAAGTATCTTGATAAAGTTTTTAGGGATTATCAAATTACCAAATTCTCCAATAAGCTCACCAAATTGGGGAGTTTGTAATAATGAAGGTCAAACAATGTTACACTTGGCAAGTTTTATGAATTATGATAAACTATGTGGCTATTTATTGAGACAGGGATCAAAAGTGGATCCAATTGATAAAAATGGCTTAACACCTTTGCATTTTGCATTTCTCAAGGGACATCGGGGAATCATCAAATCACTTTTTAAATATGGCAGTAAGGTCAAACTAGAAGAATTAATCAAAATTAGTGATTCCAATGTCTTAGACATGTTGAAAGAAACAGAATCAGGTTACTTATCTAGTGATGATGATGATGATTATGATGATAATGATGTGGGTGCAAATGAGAAAAACGTAGTTAATTCTAGTGAAGGCTTAGGGAAAAGGCTCAACGATGATATTGAAAGCAATGACTATGAAGATACTGATATTCAAGCTGATGATGAAGACGATGAAGACGATGATATTTCTTCATGTAATCCAAAGAAGGAAAAGAACGGAGATACAAATCCATTTGGTTTGAACTTATGGATTGCTATGAAAGATGCAATTATTAATAAAATGAATGAATTAGGGGTCGGGAACGTACAAGAGGATGCTATCAACTGGCTAAACAGTACAGGTGAAGATGATCTACCTTCATATGATGATTTATTCCCTGATACTGGAAATGCATTTAGGTCATTAATGAATTTCAGAGGTCATGACGATCACGGTGTCAATAAAACGGATTTAACTGATGATGCTGTAACTACTGATAATGATTCAATTGAAGTTGAGAAAAAACCAGTTGTTTCTGATTGGAGATTGTTATTATTTTGGTTGCCAATGATGGTAGCTATATTTTCCATCGTTCTTTCTGTTCAATGGGAGTTGATTGAGTTCAATTATCATCAAGTACAAGAGGCTATTGAAAAAATCAAAACTCAAATGGGTGAATTCATGTTAGGTCAAGAGAGGCTTGCCGAATTGTTGAATGTCAATATTGCATATGGTAGGCATCTACTAAACGATGTAAATGATGCCATGATGACCGCTGTTGGTCGTTAAATTGTTTGTAAAGCTCGTTGTATTTTAATTCACTTCAATTCATTATGGATATCATGAGCATATTTGAGATAAACCCATTTACCCGTTAACAATAAAATTCCCAAATAACGTAATCGATAAACTTAGAATGACACATTTTGCTTTTAAGGATGTGGAAAATCACGGAACAGCTTCGAAAAGAGATCTATAAGTTTGCACAAATCCCACAGACAGGTGTTTCACTTAGACAAATGGTACAATTTGGCCCAAGGCCTTCACAAGGGACGCTTTTCCATGCATCACATTTTGCCATTAATGAATTGCCAATTAGATTAAGTCACCGTGTCAGGGAACTAGAACAGTTACCTCATGGATTAGCAGAAGAACCTAGTATTCAGTTGGTACGAGATTGGTATGCGCAGTCATTTGAAGAAATGCGAGCAGTCAAAACGCCGACTTTGAGCGATGAATTGCGTGAAAAATTACAGATAACAGACGGATTTGGGGCCAATGGAGGATTCAACGAAGTTGAAGATGATGAATTTTTGATGGATGACGGAAAAAGCTGGGTTTTTGAAGATGACGGAGTGGTTGTCAACAGGAAGCACAAGCATTTTAAGAAAACTAAACATGATCAACAAGATGGGACCCAATTGAAACAATTGTCATCCCATAAATACTTTGTCAATCTTCCAAAGGATTTTCTCTACCCTAATGAGATTGTTGAATATAACAAGGAGGTTACTAAAGTCCTAACTAAAATTAAAGTTAGACATGATGCTACAGTCACAGCTCTTGCGAGAGGTGTTCAAAACTGGAAGGTGAAAAATGCCAACAAATATATCGATACAAATATAAATCAATTTCTTGATCGATTCTATATGTCAAGAATTGGAATAAGAATGTTAATTGGACAAACTATTGCATTGAATCTGCAATCTCAAAAACATATGCAAGATGATAACTATGTTGGGATAATTTGTCTCAAATGCAGTATAAGGGACATTGCAGAAGATGCAATTGATGCTGCAAGGTTTGCATGTGAAGAACATTTCAATATGATGGATGTACCACAGGTAAAATTATATTGTCCGCCAGATTTGGTTTTTGGTTATGTTCCTGGGCATCTAGTTCATATGCTCTATGAAACTTTAAAAAATTCTTTAAGGGCAACAATTGAACACCATTCCAAGTTGAATCCTGATACCCCTCTGGAAGATATTGAATATCCTCCAATAAAAATAATTGTTGCCAAGGGTGATGAAGATATTACCATCAAAATTTCTGATGAAGGGGGAGGGATTCCAAGATCTGCTGTTCCTTTAGTATGGACTTATTTCTATACTTCGGCTGAAAGAAGTGCAAGTATCGATGAACTAGATGAAGGCAGGGCACCTTTTATGGGTCTTGGGGTTGGTCTACCACATTCCAGGCTTTACGCTAGGTATTTTCATGGGGATTTGAAGCTTATTTCTATGGAAGGTTATGGTACTGATGTTTATTTACATTTGAATCGGTTAACATCTAGTAGTGAACCGCTTTATTAACTAATTTATGTATATAAATGCTAATTGTAGGTAATGAGCTATTTTTCCCAAAAAGGATAATTTTCACTTACTTTCTCTTTTACTATAATCTACAATTGATAATCTGATGAAAAGATTAGGGCCTGTAAAAGGGAATCTTTTTTTTAGCCTTGGAATAGGAGGATTTGGTTATAGGCAGAAATTATCTCGGGGCATCAAAACGAAGATACTGCCAATAAAGTCAGTAATTTGGAATGATTTGTATGAAATAGAACAAGATCAGGAGCCAGAAGATCAACATGACGACATAGAGTTAGAATTAAGATTTCAATCAAGTATGCAACACAAAGAAATGACTCTGAAGACAAATAAACAGGATTTCTTTTCAAATATATTAAAGAATAGGAAAAGTCGAAAGTATAGAAGGAAATTGAAAAGTGAATACGGATATGAAGAACCTCCCATAAATTTGAAAAGATTCGATTTGAATGGATCACCAATGACTGAATCACAAATACCCTTGAGAAATCAATTTGATTCATCACAGGATTTCAATTCCTATCTTGATGGAATTTTATCAAAATCATATTCAGATGGACAACTTTTTAATTCCGTAATGATGGGGATTGTTAAGGAAATACATGAATACCATCCATTCTTGAATACAGAGAGCTTTAATTTATTGATAAGGTACTTAATTCGTCGAGGAAAATGGGGAAGAATATTTCAAATGATCAATTTGATGCCATTGTATGGTGTATACCCAAATAGAGATACGTTGGTGTGGTTATTAAGAGGATGTCATAATAATGTTGAAAAACATCAAAGAATGGTATTACTCAAGTCTTCTTTGAACATGGGAATCAATCAATGGAAACTGGAATGTACCAATGAAATAAAGATGATGATTTGGTTAGCATTACCATATTGCAGTCAATGGGTTCAATTAAATAATGTATTGTTTAATGAGGGTCTGAAAGAGTTGATGGATCAAAGAGTCATTGTTAATCATTACATTAAAAATATGATTATTCATTACCTATGGGTCAAATCTAAGACCTCTCTGCAAACCTATTTAAAACTTGAATCACATTTTCGGTCTTTTGGAATACATTTCCCACGTGACAAAGTATTTCATGAAGTTCTTAAAGATCCTATAAGACATCAAGATTTTCACAAACTATACCAAGTATTGACTGATCCAATAATTCAAAATGAACATCTGAATATTGGATATCATACAGTCAATTGTATTAAACCAATATTAAAATCCTCAAAAGGTAGCATTTTAGATTCAATTCTGTTTATGAATGAAATTCTTGTCGTATACCCACAGTTGAAAACTCAATTATCTGGTTGTATTATTGACCATTTAACTTCTTTGAACAAAACCCAAACTATTATTGCCAAATTGAGAGATCCGAGATCCGACATTTTCCTTCTACGTTGGTCTCCTGGTGCTTGGGGAAATTTTAAGAATCCCACTGCTGTGGATTTGGCCATTATAGAACAAGTTCACAGTATTGAAAATTGACCATTCCTAATAAGCTTCATGAGCCTATTAGTTGAAAAAAGTTTTCCACTATAACAGATTGAAGTTCTTCATCGACAAAATGTTAAGGCAGTTCATTAGAGGGATCCAAAGCAGCAGCAGGACTTTACAGAGCTCTTGTAAGGAGGGTACTGCTATGAATCTTAATATTCTTAAAGGTGGTAAGCCAGTGGTAGCACAAAAGGACGAAGACTATCCTGAATGGCTTTGGACTCTTCTAGACAAGGACCTTCAACTTCAACAACTGAAGGAGGAGAGCATTTTCAAGTACAAGAGAAAGCTGATCAAACAGGAAAATATCAAGAAGATCAAGATGCAAAACTTCATGGCCAAGAAATAGTTGAATGAAACAAATGAACAAATACAGAGAATATGGGCCCTCTGTGCTAAAACCAACCAATATTGCATCCATGTATATATATATAACTATTTATCTATGTATTAATATTAATACATCCAATTATGTATAGGCTCATATATGATTAACACACTATAATATGTATATTATATAATATTTCACACTTTCTTCTTATGGTGATGAAAATGAAAGCTTTAAAAACAGTGGCCAGATCATTTATTGGGAGACGTTTTGCATCCTCTAGTATACCCAAACCGCCGGTTACATCACTTGCAGGAGGAACTAGCACAAAATCTAAATCAAACAAGTCCAATGGTTCACCTTTTGATTCGTCATTTTCATTTCAAATGTTTCTTATTGTCGGTGCAATGGGTGCAGGTTATACGCTAGGTAAGACTTCTATTACAAATGACCCGCCTGCTATTTTGTTTCCCAAAGGTTCTGTTACAACTATGGAAGATTTGAAAGACTTCAAGACTGATTTGAATTACGATAGATTCAAACGTTGTATTCTACGTATCTTAGAATCTAAAGGTATTGAAGTTGACATGAAGCATGGAAATAATGAAAATATCTATAACGAATCATTTTGTAATGAAGAAATTGCCAAATTAATGAATGACATTGACGGTATTGGAGATGTGTTTTTTGGTAAAAATGATGAACTTTGGGTCGGTAAACATTTCAAATGGTTTCCACAATCGACAGAGGATGTCTCCATGATCTTGAAATTAGCCAACGAATTTAGTGTGCCTGTTTTCACATTGTCTGACAACTCGGTGGATTCTACAGGTTTGGCATTTGAATTGGATTTGTCGACTTTGAATGATAAAAGCATAGTATTGGATTCCAATCTCAGTGCTATTGATTTGTTTTTATTGAGTTGTGGTATTCCATCATTCGGTAAATCAATCAACGGGTTTTCACCTGACTCCATTGATCAGTTAACAGCTGTTTTGGCTGATGGTACTGTAGTGGATGCAGATAAGAATAATGTTACCGAATCAGCTTTATTCAAATTATTCATTGAGCTTTCTGACGCACTATGTGTTATCACTGATGTCAAGCTCAATGACCAAGGTTCCAAAAATAATGATTCCAAGCTTGTTATAGTAGGTACTAATTCAACTGAAATGTTGAATGGAACAATCAAGGACGTTACAAAACAATTACCTGGTAAAGCTATTGGTGTTGTTGATTCTCATAACTCTGCCACACAAGTTTACGGTGATTATTCTTCATTTGCGGTTTTCAAAGTATCATCTAATGAATTAAGGTCTTTGAACAAAAAATATACAAACGGATACACTGCTGATGGGTTTAGCATAGCGTCTGTTCCATTGAATCAAATACAGAAATCTCGATTTGCTTCTCTTGATACAAACGGAATTCTTGTCACTGATGACGTTTTATCAAAACCCTTTCAAACCTTGGAATTTTCTCCGGAAAAATTACACAATGATTCCTTAAAGGTCCAGCAGTCTGTTTTGAGACGGTTGAAGCTTTCAACAGACTCCAAATTAATTTTAAATCGAAATTTCCAAATTTACGTCAATTAAACATTTTATATAGATGGAAAAAAATATTATCGTTCTTCTTGTATATATATTATAAACTCTTTGTTTAAAAACAATGGGTCCTTCCAGGTCGAAGAGAACTCAGAAAACCCCGAAGATTTCTTCTGTTGATGAAGACACTGCGGTGAAACATTCTTCCATAAAAAATGATCCAAATTTGGATACTTTTAGTCCATTATTGGATAACGCGGATATTATGGGGCCAATTATCACATCCCCGGAAGATCCAAGAGGCATTCGTAATGTTGAGCCTTTGGAACCGGAAACAGATTATGCGGCTGCTTTAGGATATGATTTATCCAATTATAATAAACCTACAGTAGAACCTATTTTGGAAACACAAAATGATAGATTATTACAAGAAAACATACTAGCACTGAATGATGACTCGGCTGTGTTCAAGAAGCCTAAAACAGTCAAAAAACAAACGAATTCAGGAAAAAGGCCGGTTTTCATTGTGAAACTTTGGAACATGGTTAATGATGAAAAGAACAAGAAATATATTAATTGGATGGAAGATGGTGAAAGCTTCCATGTGTTGGATAGGGAGAAGTTCATGAAGTTTGTTTTACCATTATACTTCAAACATAATAACTTTGCAAGTTTTGTGAGGCAATTGAATATGTACGGATTCCATAAAATACAAGATATTTCTCAGGGTTCACTAATTCAAAATGAAGAGGTTTGGCTGTTTTCCCATCCTGATTTTAAAAGAGGTAGAGAGGATTTACTTGATAATATTGTAAGGAATAAACCAAAGGAAGATACGGCTTCCTCTGAAGATGATGGTTATATCAAACAATTATTATCCCAGGTGGAAATAATGAAAAAAAACCAAAAGTTAATTGCCGACGATCTCATAAGAGTGAGAAGAGATAACGAAATGCTATGGAAAGAAAACTTTCTGGCAAGGGAAAAACACAAGCTTCAGTCGGAAACTTTAGATAAGATTTTAAGGTTTCTTGCAAGTGTATATGGTAATAATACATCGAAATTGTTAGATCAGGTCAATCAAAGTTCTTCAAATGGACTAGATCTAGCTCCAATTCAGAGAAATCCAAAATATCAAAATGATTACAATTGGTATGATACTTTTAGTGACGACTTGAATCAACAGCAACAACAGGGCCAACACCTTGGCCAAAATTCAATACCAGTAGCTTTCACTCCGGATCAATTATACTCACAGCCGTCCAATGGTAGTGATAAAAATGATGAATTCAAAAACAACAATGGAATTAAACAGCCTTTGATGATTACAGAAAGAGCACATGGATCATTTTCATCTACATCATCGAGTAGACCAAAATTGGATGATTTGAAAGTAGGATCAACTCCTGTGTTAGCCAATAATTTCACTGAAGCTCCTGTTATTCAAGAAATTTCAGAGTCGCCTTCTGAAAAAAGCTTACCTATTCCTATAAAACATTATAACCAAATTCCTAGCGATCCGAATACACCTGAACTAATTATTGGGAATATTAATCAACATTTAGACGATAATGACAACGCAATAAATCAAGTCAACGATTGGATAACGAGATATACTCGCCCTGATGATTCAGCTGGAACTGCTTCTGTGGGAGATGTTGCTGCAGGTGACGACTTCTTACAAAGTCCTTTGAATTTAGAGTTGCCTAGTGATGCATTTTTAGATGCAGGTCTCACAGAGAATGATGATGACTCTGGTATTATTGGAGATAATCACTATGCCATTGGTGACAAGAGAATTTCAGACGCTGGCTCTACAAAAACTGTGAAGAAAACTAAAAAATGATGTACTGTTCCCTGTATTGATTTGTGTGTATGTATTATTATTGGTGATTTAATATCAGTTTCATTCTTTTGAATTCTATAAATTATATTTACAAGGAGATCTAATTGTCCTCGTCCCAACCTAGCAATTTAGCGGTTTCTTGGAAGTCGGTAGAATTATCCGATAATTTAAAAACAGGACCATTGTCCCATTTTAAATCTTTGTTTATTCTTTCTTTTAATAATTTTCCCGCTTTACCCAAACCTGATGTTGGTTCAGGAAAATTGTGAACAATAGCATAGTCATTCAAAGCCCAATTCGCTCTCTTTGAAACACTGACGTATTTTTTTTTTGAATTTGAAGAATCAATTAAACGACAAATCTTCACAATAGTTGGCCAAGCTGTGAAGTATGCACAGTCTGTTAAGTACTCATTCAATAAATATGATTTGAGCGCATATTCATTGGATGTACTCGTTTCACTTGTCCATAATCTGTCAAATGCAAAGCACAAAGCCAACTTATTTTCCTTTGAAAAATACTCAATAAAAGTTTTATATGTTTCTTCTGTGACAAGAGAGGTTTTTAAAGAGCTTTGAACCAATTCCCATGCGTCATCGGGTCTATTTGAATGGAGAAATGATCTAATTATTGTATTGAAGAAAAATGAGTCCATTTGAATATTACATTGAGTATAAATTTCAGTCAACTCTTCTGGTTCTAAGACATCTGTTAATTTGATAATCGATTTGTTTAGAATTGGACCAACTGGAACATCATAATTCAACATCATGTTTAATAATTTAAGTTTCGAGCCGGGGGATTGGAATAGATTAAATATGTAGTACCAGGTATTGATGTTGATGGTCCTATTACGGTCTCTAAAACTTTCCAAACGTTTTATACGAAATTTGTAGACATTTTGGCCATTTTGTGCCATTAGAAAAGCATTCATAAAGTCTACATCCTGGACTATGTCAGTTTCTTCTTGCATTATATCCAAAATTTCAAAAGCAACATTTGATTTCAAAAGGAAATGGAGGAGTGAAATAATGCCAATGTAACTTTCTTTATCTATCCATTTGGCGTGAGTTCGAACTAATTTCGTCAAAGTACTGACCACTGAAGAATGTAAATTAGGGTGATAGGAAGATGACACAATTTTGGAAATATATTTATTGATATTATCTTCGTGAAGTTTTCGAGGTTCTGAAGGTAGCGTATATGAAATTGGTAAATCTGTGAATTCAGTATATTTAGTTTCTGTGCTTGGAACTGGCGTTGGTGAAAGATCTTTAATCAATTCCAAAAGCGTCTCTTCTTCAATTGAAACTTCAAGGTTTTTTTCCTCGATAATATCACTCACTGCACCCGAAGTTCTTCTTAATAAACTTGAGTTGCTAACTGGTTGATTATACAGCAAAGAGTTTCCTTTTGTTGATTGTCTTTCCGGTGATTCGATTTCTTCATTTGTAATATATATATCTGTATCAAAATTAAGATCTAGCCGCCTTTCCACCGCTCTTTTTCTCACTGGTACTGATAAATTCCTTTTTATTATAGCAGGTATAAATACCCGGGGTTTGGTCCCCCTGATTATACTTAAAAACATCAAAAGACTAAAAAGTAAGAAAAGAACCACAACATAATAATTTGTTGTTATTTTTTACTATACGTTAAATAAATGAAGATCACCACAAATGGTCCCAATTCAAAGCGGACGCGTTCCAAAATGGGGTGTGTGAATTGTAAGAGGAGGAAGAAGAAATGTGATGAAATCAAGCCGATTTGTACGGGTTGTATGAAGAGAAACATCATTTGTGAATATAAAGAACCGAATCCAGGGCACATTGAAGATTCGAAACCAACAACAGGATTATCAGATGAAGCAATCAAAGCATTGGGGATCAAAAATGCAACGGGTGATGGGATGAGGGATTTGAAGAATGTTAAAATCTCTACAATTAAAGGTCTCAAAACGATCGTTGGAGAACAAGCACTTGGAATGATACAAAAAGAAGGGGTTGGAGGAGAGTTTTTTGAGTTGTTATTTGGAAATGATCCTAAATTTCAACAGATGTTTCAAAGCTTGCCTAAATCAATGGAGGTGAAATTACCAGTTGAATTAACATTTGAGGAATTATCCCATTTTGAATATTATTGCAAAACAATTTTACCCAATTTGTGTATTTTACCTCAGGAATTCAATTATTACGCCAAAATATATATCCCATTGGCGTTCAAAGAAAGTGCCGTTTTATATACACTAGTTGGGTGGGGATGTAAAATGAAAAAAAACCACAATCTGAATTTCCAAGTTGAAAACAAAGATGCTGATAGGTACATTGACAAGGCTAATGAACTAATTATCAAGTATACAAACTCGTTAGATAAAGAAAAGTTCATATCCAATTTTGTTTGTTATATGATTTTGGTATGTATGGAAATCTCTTTTGGTGATACTTCCAATTGGTCTCACTACTTCACTTCATGTTTCAACATGATCAATAAAATGCCTGGTGATTTCAGATACCTACTGAATTCTTGTTCTGTTGAAGGAAATTTACTGGCCGAGAATTTTGCTTATTTTGACGTATTGGCAAGTCAATCAAACGAAAACGGGACTTTTTATCCAATTAATGACTACAAAGCATTATTTGCCTCTAATGAAAATACAATCAAAATTCATGATCCTTTGCAAGGTTGCATAAGACCCATTATTTTACTCATCGGGGAAATAGTCAATGTTCTTGTGGAATATAACACTATGCAAGTCAATTTAGATTTACCAGAGTGTGATCGTTTTGAAATAATGAATAAAATGATGAAAAGATCTGATCAATTAGATAAGGAGATCAAATTCACAAAACCTGACTTAACTTGTTTGCCGTATCTACAAAACCCAGAAGAATTGGAATTCCATTTGACTCTTTTCGAAGTTTATCAATTGGCCACACAGATTTATCTGCGGCAAGTTATTAGAAAGCTTCCACCCATGGTTCCTGAAATTCAAATCTTGGCATATAGTTTAAGGGAGGATTTGAGAATTTTGGTTAAATCGCCAAGACTAAAAAACAGTTTGGCTTTTCCTATGCTTTTATTGGGAATTACCGCAGTTACTACACAGGATAGAAAAGATGTTAAAGATATGTTTAACATTCTTATTCAAGTTTGTGGGTACTTGAGTTCATATCAAAAGTTACTTTTTGTGGTTCAAAAAATTTGGAGTTTGAATGAAAACGGTATCATTTACATTGACTGGTTCAAAGTAACCAAGCAGTTAGGTTGGAGGTTGAATTTAGGTAGATAATTGATGGCATATGTAGATAGTAATACTCTTTGTATATTAGAAAAAATAATAAATATTTAACAGCATGAACAAATGAAGTTTGCAACAATTAAAATTGAACGATATCAAATAAACTTAAAATTTAATAGCGTTGATATTAGTATTTCACTCATACAAACACCGGAAGTTAAACTGCATATAAAAAAACAAACATCTAATCAAGTTCCCTGTACTCGATTATTCCTGTATTTTTTTCTGATGCTTCCGCAATTAAAATATCATCCAAGGCAGCACCAACGTTATCATCCAAGTCTGGTCTTCTTCCAGTAATGAAGTCCATATCTTCATACTTCACAAATCCTTCTTTAAAATAAAACAGGTCATAAAATGCCCAAACAATGAAAAAAAGCGGTAACAAGATGTAATCATCGATGAATGATTTATAGTCAAATGGAACAAAGCAACTCCAACCTTGAACTAATGTTAGAATAACACCAATTAAAATGGCAAAATAATTTGACCATGGGAAAAGAATTGCTCGGAAAGGCATATCTGATAATGCGAATCCTTGTAGAATCCACCCTTTTCTGAACCGAATATGAACAATAGAAATAGCTGTCCAAACAATAAAGCACGCTACACCTGTGACAGAAATAATATAGTTATAAGCAACTGAAGACCCACTGGAATAAGAAAGAATTGAAAGAAACCCTAATAAATGAACAGTATGAATTGCAACATATGGAATCCCCTTTTCAGTCGTGATTGTAAAAATCTTAGGACCATATCCAGCCTTAGACCAAGTAAACAAAGATCTTGAAGCAAAATAAATTGCTGAGTTAATTGAAGAAAAGCAGGTGATCCAAATGATTGTTGTGACAAAGTATTTACCATTTGGCCAACCAGCATTAGCAAAGGCAATAGTAATTGGAGATCTCATGACCTTATCACTTGAAACAAGTGCAGGGTCGTTATATGGCACAGTAATACCATAACAAATTGATAAGCCGAAATAGACATAGAAAATTCTGAAAACGGTTGATTTGACTGCTGTTGGAATAGCTTTTCTTGGGTTCCTACTTTCTGCTGCAATAACTGAGATCCCTTCAATACCTGAATAGAAAACACCTGCATAAACAAATGAATTGGCTATACCTTTAAAACCCGACTTTAAAGGAAAATCTTTAAATGGATTTCCTGGTGAAAATCCCTTGATCCCACCAGCTGCATAGATGATTGAAAAGATGTAGAACCCTGATAGAAAACCAAGTTTCAGAAACCCTAAGACGTATTCGGCCTCACCCCACCAAGAAACATCAAGACATTGAAAAACTGTAAAAATTGACCAAAAGATAAGATACCAGCCATATGTTGGGACTTTTGTGGTATATGTCTCCATTGCCGAAGTTAAGGAAGTGTATTCGGCAATAATGTTAGTCACCCATATAATAACATAGAAAATTGCAATTGTTGCACCAAAACCTTTTGAGACGTATCTTGAACCAAGGATAGCAAAGTTTTGATCTAACAAAGCATTCATTTCACCAATTGAGTTCATCATCGATAACACCAAAATTCCTACTATAAAAAAACCAACCACCATCCCAACAGGTCCACCAGACGCTAGAGCAGATCCCATACCAATCAGTGCACCGGGACCAATAATCCCACATATTGCAATCATATTAATCATTCTGTTTTTCAGACCAGCTTTAAGTCCACTTTCTAGCATTTCATCACCTTCTTCGTTGAGGTGGTAAGCATTGGACAGCTGTGTCGCTACTGTAATATTAGCCTCTAGTTTACTCATCAAAATTATAAACAACTAAGCACAAGTGGCCTATGATAGCAAGAAAATCATGTATCAAGTGGGGTATTTATATATTTGAGCTTCGATAAGATAAAATTCCTCCTGCATAAAAGATGATAGATTACCAAAGTGAGAAGTGAAATCATCTATTAAAATGCAAAGTAAAATGTGGGCTGCATGATGGGGTGCATTGTACAAAAGCACAGTAAGTCCAATGCAATTAAATCAAATGTCGTGTTGAGTTTACAAGCTTGCACTGCAAGATCAAAAGGGTTGTTGCTGCTATATGATAGATGCTGCCGATAATCGGCGCTTCCTGATATCGCCAAATTTTCCGCATTTGGAAAGCGACAGATGTGGATTATCAACAGCGCACCTGCAGAAAAGCTTAAAAAAAGCCAAGAAACGGTTCTGCGAATTTCCATGTGAGTCTTTTCTTTCAAGAAGATGAGTGAAGAAGAAATTGAAAAGAGGTTTGAAGCATTGGTTTGCAAGGTCCCTATCACAGATACACACAATGATTTTCCATATTTATTAAGAAGTCAACTTCACTATGAAATCAACACCACTCCAGGGTTCAATTTTGATTCTTTACTGACATCACAGACAGATTTGATCAAAATGAAGAAAGGGAGAATTGGTCTTCAGTTTTTCAGTTGTTGGATAGAATGTAAAGATGATAATTATCTTTACCAAAATTTCGATCAACCGAACAATATTGTCAGAGATACACTTGAACAAATTGATGTTGTCAAAAGACTTGTGGACAAGTTCTCCAAGAACTTCAAATTTGTTTACAACTCAAAAGATGCATTGGAGAACTTCATCAGACATGAAGGTAGGCAAATCTCAATAACTCTTGGGGTTGAAGGTTTGCATCAAGTTGATTTGTCATTAGCAGTTGTTAGACAATATTATGATTTGGGTGTTCGGTACATTACACTTACTCATAACTGTGATAATCCATTTGCTACTGCTGCCTCCTCCGTCACTGGTGGTTTGCCTGATAACGGATTGACTGCGTTTGGTAAAGATTGTGTTTTAGAAATGAACAGGTTAGGTATGATGGTTGATTTATCACACGTTTCATACAAAACGATGGTCGATGTTTTAGAAATCACAAAAGCTCCTGTCATTTTTTCACATTCTTCTGTTTACAACTTATCCAAGCATTTAAGAAATGTTCAAGATGATATCCTTGATAAAGTCAAGGCCAACGGTGGTGTAGTCTGTATCAACTTCTTCCCGGAATTTTTGAAAAAGGAAGGACAAGCTTTTAAAGATGTAAGCATTGAGGATGCGCTTGATCATGTCAAGTACATCATTAATAGAATTGGATGGGACCATGTTGGTTTTGGATCCGATTTTGATGGGATTCCATGTGGGCCAAAGGGACTTGAAGATGTTTCCAAGTATCCAGACTTGGTCAAAAAACTATGGTTAGAAATGGATGCAGATGAATCACAAATTGCTAAAGTTATGGGATTAAACGTCATCAGGGTTTGGTCTCAATGTGAAGAAGTTTCTGCTATGATGAAAGATCATATTCCTTTTGAATCAAATTGGGACGGAAGAGTTTGGGTTTTCCATGACTATGTCAATTCATACTTTCCTGAATTATTTCCTGGATCTAAAAAGTCCAAATCCAACAATGTCTACAAACAGCACGATTTGGTAATCAAAGAAAAGAACTAATGGTCCAACAAAAGATAAAATAATACCATACCCTATATAATCTCCTGGTTTCTAACTTTGTTATTGTATACATCTCAGTTTGGTTTTAAATTTTACATTCATCAAAAATAACACTGTGTACGGAGGTTTGTTCGAACTCCGAGATTTTATGAATACGCTGAAAAAATGACTCTTCTTCTGTATTCTGAGCTCGGAAGAAACCCTATTATACTCTTCCTAGTTGCTCGTAGGTTTTTCTGTACAAATTTGCTTGAAAATATACTATAAGGGCTGCATATTTGGAAATGCGCAGTGCATTATCAACTTTTAGCGCTTAGGCAGGAACCAGATTTGAAAATCATTTCATTACCAAATCTATAAAAGGAGTAGATAATCCGCTCTTTTTATAGATCGCCGCAGTCTTCTACTTCTTTCAGCTGTTTAATTTGTAATATTCATACATCAATGTCCTCTGTTACTGTATTGGGTTCTGGTATTGTTGGTCTCTACACAACGTACTGTTTAATCACTGAAGCCAAAGTTCCAGCATCAAAAATCACCGTGATCGCCAAACATATGCCAGGAGATCAATCCATTGACTATACTTCACCATGGGCGGGTGGGAATTTCTCATGCATCTCGCCAAATGATGCAGCTACTCTTGCATATGACAAGTATACATATGAGAATTTACCAACACTTCAAGCAAAATTGGGGGGACCAACCTGTGGTTTAGACATGAAGCCTAGTACTGAGTACTGGGATACCTATCCAGGTGATGAGAAGATTTCATCTTTGAAAGCTTACTTGAAAGATTTCAAAATCATTGATAAAGCTGATTTACCGAATGGAGTTGCATTTGGTATCACATTCACTACTTGGAACTTCAATTGTCCTGTCTTTTTGAGTAATTTCAAGAAGTACCTAACCTCTTTAGGGGTTGAATTCATTCAAAAGGAATTAACCCACATTTCACAAGCTTATTTACCATATACCAAGGTGGTTATGAATTGTACTGGGATTGGTGCTTTTTCCCTTAATGGGGTTAAAGATGACAATGTTTATCCAACAAGAGGACAAGTAGTTGTTATTAAGGCACCTCACATTCAAGAAAACAAAATGAGATGGGGAGATGATTATGCAACTTACATTATTCCAAGGCCATATTCACAAGACCAATTAGTGCTCGGTGGGTTTTTACAAAAAGACAACTGGACCGGAGACACTTTCGAAGATCAAACGGAAGATATCATCAAAAGAACTACTTCATTGTTTCCTGAAATTTTGGATAAACCTTTAGAAATAATTAGAGTTGCTGCGGGTTTGAGACCTTCAAGACATGGTGGAGTCAGAATTGAATTAGAAGCTGTTGAAAACAAATATGTTATTCATAATTACGGTGCATCTGGATATGGTTTTCAAGCAGGTTTTGGAATGTCCTCACAAGCTGTATCCCTATACAAAAAGACCATGAGAAAGTCTAAGTTGTAAATTACAAGATATATACATTATATAATTATTTTTAACCTGATAATCACCAGTATCTCCAGGCTTGGATTGTGGAACATCCAACCGCTTTTTCAATCTCATCCCTTGATGAAATCTCAATGAATGAATTGACTGTCAGTTTTTTAATTAATTCTGGGTCTAGATTGGCTAATAATCCGACACCCTTTCCACCTAAACTAGTTTCGAAAGTTTCGAACCCTTTTCCTTCAAATTTCGCTTTTAAAGTATCCATTTTTGATGACGGAATTGAATCATGCATTAAAGTAATAGCACATCCACCTCCACCGGCACCTGTCAATTTAGTCTCGCCAATTTCTAATTCATCACAATAAAGCTTGATTCTTTCCAAATTTGGATGGGAAACCCCGAGAGCAACCAATAAACCATGATTCAATCTAACCAATTCGAATAATCTTTGTTTAGATTCTTCATCTAAGAACGGTTTCAACATTAAATTATACGCCTCCCTTGCAATAGTTTCCATTGATTCGAGAATAGCACCTGATGTTTTTGGGAATTCATTGATAATTCTAGCAACATTTCCTACTAAATTGGCGGTTCTTCTTGGGGTTTTAGTATTAGTTAGAAGCAGATCAATTTTAGGGAAATTTCTCATTGATGTACGAACACTTGGCATTGAGTTCGCCATTCTTTGGAACATCACGGCACCACCGTGGGTTGCCACTGCATTGTCAATACCACTAGGGTTACCATGAATACATTTTTCTCCCATTAAAGACCAGGCATCTATAAAAGAACAATCTTCAGAATCACGCTTGATGATTGTGTCTGATTGGATGTTGGCTTCTTTAATATGACCTCCGATGTAAGAAAGGGCACTTGAAAGACAAACTGAAATAGATGCTGATGATCCTAGACCTGCACCGATTGGTAGAGTAGATCTGACTGTGAATGTTAATCCGCCCTCGACGTCATTTGGACAGAGAGAGATAAATAAATATAAGAAAGCATAAGCTGCTGAATAATGCAATTGTGAGGTAACCGTCGTCAACAAAGGAGTGATTTCGTTAACCAATTCTGGGTTAAGCTCTTCCTCTGGAATTGGGACACCTTGTTCATTTGTAGTCAGATGCCATGGAAAGTCTGCCTTTGACCATGAATGTGCGAAACCAATATCAGGGAATTCCAAATTGATGCGATCATCATCTTCCGGGTCTTTAGTAACAAGAAGATACGTTCTCAAAGACAGTGCTGCAGCGATAGCTGGCTATTTGACGCGTTAGTAACTATAATTCTGCTGAGCGGAAACCGTGTTCTCCCGGCATTCCCCCTTTTTCCGCCGTTTTTTTTCCTATTTATACATACCTTATGGTAGACAGCGGAATGCTCTCCAAAAAGAATGACTTTCCCCGGTGCGGAGGTCAAAAATGGATAAGATACCATTTCGTCGTTTAAAAGAAAAAAGTGTTGATAATATTTTTACTATTGTATATATGAAAATTTTCTTTTTCTTATAAATTTTTCATTTTTATTCTTTAGAAAGGGAAAAAAGAGGAGAGAAATGAGTGAAAATCAAGAGAAGAGAGATAAAGATTCATTAAGAGTGAAGTTTTTTACCAGGGATGAAGATGAAAGCCTTCATTGTGCCAGCAATGCCCTTTTTGTTCCGGTTTCATTGAAGAGATTTGGACTTTCTGAGATTGTGAACCATCTTTTGGGTACAGAAACACCAGTTCCGTTTGAGTTTTTGATTGATGGGACTATTTTGAAAACCAGTTTGCAAGATTATCTTGTTTCCAACGGTCTTTCAACCGAAAGTACAATTACTTTAGAATATACACGTGCAGTTCTTCCACCAAAGTTTCTTTCTTCATTTTCTAATGAAGACTGGATTTCATCCATTGATTCATTAGGCTCAATGAATTTTTCAGCTGCCGAAGGGGATGTTACTACGAATCCAAAGATTTTAACAGGTTCATATGACGGTATTGTGCGAATTTGGAACGGTTCAGGAAAAGTGGAAACCCAGTTAGAAGGACATTCTCAACCAGTTAAATCAGTCAAATTCATATCCCCAACTAGATTTGTCACTGGTGGTATGGATAGAACTATCAGACTTTGGAAAGCAGGTACTATCTCTAATGAAGATTTGGATAAAGAAACTCAAGAAGGTAGAACTGTCGCTCTTTTAGATTATCATAAAGATTCAGTTTCAAGTTTGGCTGTTAATTTACCTACAAATAGAATTATTTCAGGTTCTCATGATAATTCTATTGCTATCTGGTCAACAAATCCAAAAGATATGGAAACAACTGAGTTGGGTGATGAATCAGAAAGGTTATCATCTGCAAGTAGGAAGAGATTAAAGTTGGCTATTAAAGATTCTTCAATAAAAAGAAAATCACCATTAGCTGTTATGGAATCACATAGAGCTCCTGTTGAATGTGTTATATTCGATCCAAAAGATTCAACTGTCGGTTATTCTGTTTCTCAAGATCACACAATTAAAACATGGGATTTGATCACTTCTAAATGTGTTGATTCCAAACAAACAAACTATTCATTACTTTCATTAGCTGCTTTACCAAGTTTAGGGCTGTTGGCCACTGGTTCTTCTGCTAGACATATCAATTTACATGATCCAAGAGCTTCTAAGGTCACAAATTCACAGTTGATTGGTCATACCAATTTTGTTGTCTCTTTAGATACAACTGACAATGAGTATATGCTTCTCTCCGGTTCTCATGATGGTACTACCAAGGTTTGGGATGTTAGAGCTAATAAACCAATGTATACTATCACCAGAGAATCAGATGAACTCAAATCTAAGGTATTTGCTGTTAAATGGGAAAAGGAAATTGGTATTATGAGTGGTGGATCTGATAAGAAACTTCAAATCAATTCAAACGCCGACTTTAAATAATTTAAGGTGTTTATAAAAGTATACTTTATAGAAAATTACTATTTTAATTCACTTGTCCATTTCAAAACATTATAATACCCTTGCCATAAACCCTTCTTATCTGTTAAATAACCTAATAGTTGAGGGTCTTGTGAATCTATTATTTTCCAGCCATAGGATTTTATAACATTTTTAAGTTCTTCATCACTAAATTCCACCTGAGCGGCAGTTCCATATTTCAACGGGCCTACATTAATCCATCTTTTAGTTCCTTTGAATTTGGAACACATATTGTTTATTGTCTCAATATAATCCATCATATTCTCTGCTGTGTCCATAAAAAAACATGTAACAATTAAAAGATTGTCTTCTTGGTCTTTACAATGCTCCGTAATATCAAACTTAGTAAAATCTCCCTGATGAATATTTAGTGAATCAGGTTTCTTACTTAAGTGATTGATTTCAACTGACCTAAATTGATCTGCATTGGTCTTGTGATTGGAATATGTATGAAGATAGGGATAAATTAAATCTTTTTGTGATTTACCAGTATGAAACAAATATTCATTCATCATCACCATCAGCCATGAATATTCTACTGAATGAACACTCTTAAACCCTTGGTTAGCTAATTCATAAGATATACGTCCGAGTCCAGACCCTGGAACTATCACTGTTGTTTTTGATTTATCCAAACTGGCACTTTGATCTTCGATATATTTGATTAATGGTTGAATTTCATCAAAATGGTTTGGAGACCAGTCTCTTGCAAAATGACAAAGAGATTCCACAACTTGAAAATAATTATTCCTTTTCCCAGTGGAAGAATCCGCCATTAGTTTGACTTCCGACTCTTCAATTGAATAATTTGATTTAGCTTTATTTGAAATCTCGGACAGTATCTTACTGTTTTCAATCAACAGGCCATCCACCTTATTCAATTTTTGTGAATAACAAACACTTTTATTCACAATCGCCTGTTGTTGATTTGTCATCTTCTTGAATAATATCCTACGTCTATTATTCCAATTTTGACCATTTTTCAAATATTGATTGATATCGAAAATTGAAGATAGTAGTTGACCTCTGCTTTCGTCCACGACTACATGATATTGGCCTTTTTGTATGGAATTGGAAACGTATTTTTTAATATTTTGAAACATGTTAGAATTGTTCAATATACCAGCTAACAGAATGGTTAATAGAATAAGGTTTAATTTTGATTTGGCCCAAACTGACTCTAATAGAAGATAAAGAAGCAAAGCAATAGAAACACGAGATATTAATTGTGTTGACTCTGCTAAAACAATTCCTGTATCGGACATCAATAAAGAAAAATGTATTCTTCTTTATTTTAACTCTTTTTGTTAAGTGAAAAATGTCAAAGGTCATAGCAATCGGTACAGATCTACATAATATGCTTCGATTTAAAGAAATTCTTAATCGTGGAGGATTGAATGGATTCAAATCGAGGCGATTCGGGCAACGCGTTCTTCATCCACAGCATGAATTGCCATTGTTTTTAAAATCAATCGAAAGTAATGATATCGATACTTGTAGTAAGATCTTAGGTGTTAGTTGGTGCGTAAAGGAAGCTATTTATAAAACTTTAGATGTAGAAGATCAAGGGAAATTCCAAATGTCACAATGGTATAAGTTAAATGATTTAAATGGAAGGCCCAAGATTGGTAATACATGTCCAGAATATCAAGAAAGAAAAGAAGAATTTCTATGTAGTATAACACATGATTGTAATTTAGTGAGTTCTGTTGTTCTACGTCAACATAGTTAGCTTAGTTAGTATAATTAAAAGGATTTTAGTTTAAGAAAGTATAAATTTTGAATATACGGTAATGAATTATTCCCATTCAACGGTTGCAGGTGGCTTGGAAGTAATATCATAAGTAACTCTAGCAACACCGTCAACTTCATTGACAATTCTGGAAGCAACCTTCTTGAGGAAAGCAGCTTCAAAGACAAACCAATCGGCAGTCATGAAATCAGTTGTTTCAATAGCTCTCAAGGCAATAACTTGTTCGTATGTCCTTTGATCACCCATAACACCAACGGATTTGACAGGTAATAAAGCAGCAAAAGCTTGAGAAATTTGTCTGTAAAGACCATGAGCCTTGATTTCTTCAATGAAAATGTAATCTGCTTCTCTTGCAATCTTAACTTGACTTGGAGTAACTTCACCAAGAACTCTAATACCAATACCTGGACCTGGGAAAGGATGTCTCCAAACTAAATCTTCTGGAATACCCATCAATTGACCTAAATGTCTAACTTCGTCCTTGAACAATTCTCTTAATGGTTCAATAAGTTTCAACTTCATGTCATCTAACAAACCACCAACGTTATGGTGAGTCTTGATAGTTTGAGAAGGACCCTTGAAAGAAATGGATTCAATGACATCTGGGTAAAGGGTACCTTGAAGAAGGTATTCAATTTCTGAACCGTCCTTTGGCTTAATTTCACCAGCAACTCTTTCGAACACATGAATGAAAGTGTGACCAATAATCTTTCTCTTCTTTTCTGGGTCAGTAACACCCTTCAAGTTGTTAAGGAATTCTTCACCGGCATCAACAACGGTCAAATTAATTCCAAGACCTTCGTCCAAAGTCTTCTTGACATTAACTGTTTCGTTCTTTCTCATCAAACCGTTATCGACGTAAATGGCGTGGAATCTGTCACCAATAGCTTCCTTCATAAGCTTAGCACCGACAGTAGAATCAACACCACCTGAAACTGCACCGATAACTTCGGCGGTTGGACCAACAAGTTGTCTGATTCTCTTGATTTCACTTTCAATGAAGTTTTCCATTGTCCAGTTAGTTTCACACTTACAGATTTCAATGGCGAAATTTCTCAAAAGAGTCTTACCTTGAAGAGAGTGGGTAACTTCTGGGTGGAATTGCAAACCAAAAATCAACTTAGATTCGTGTGCAATACCGGCGTATGGAGAGTTTCCTGAAGAAGCCACGGTTTTGAATCCGTTTGGTAAAGAGGTCAATTTATCATGATGAGACATCCAAACTTGGGAGTTATCAACACCCTTGAAAAGCTCGCATGCGGTGTCTACAACGTTAACGATGGCAGGACCGTATTCTCTCTTTTCACCTCTTGAGACACCCTTACCGTTAAGCCATGCAAGTTCTTGCATACCGTAACAGATACCCAAGATAGGAACGCCTAAATCAAACACTGCTGGGTCGACGTGTGGGGCTTCAGGGTCAAAAACTGAGTATGGACCACCAGAGAGGATCACACCAACTGGCTTGAATGGTAATTCAGCGATTTTTTGGGTGCATGGAAGCATTTCAGCGTACACATTGAATTCTCTAAGTCTTCTAATGATCAAATGAGAGTATTGGGATCCAAAGTCAAGCACAAGAATTGTGTTGAAGATTTGGTGGGCTGGTGGTGCTACTTCTTCGGCAGACATTGGGCTTTTTTTAGGCAAAAATACTATACATTTAATAGAAAGAAAATTTTTTTTCTACATATAAAGTAAAAAATAAGACAAGTCGGAGTCATCGTCTGCTTACGTCAGCAGCTATTTTGTATGATACATTCCGATAGCAACTTGGTGATTATAAGGATTCAATTTGGCGTGTTCAGATAGTTCCTTAAGAAGTTGTTTAAGAGCAGTGACAGCTTGAGGAGAAGTTTGGAAGGAAAAGGCTATTCTGAAGCCGGAAAGATTGATATTATACTTGAGAGCCAATTGCGAGATGACCTTTGGGTCGAAATGGTTTTTAAATTGATCCAGGAAAATGAAGTTCGTTTGGGCTGGTAACTCTAAGACTATTCCTAGTTCTTTTTGGGCATATTGCGCAACATCAGCCGCCATTTGATGTGCATTTTTTAATTTTGGCCAATTAACATCAATTGCGTAGGCTCCCATTTTAGCAAGAAACCCAGCCTGTCTAATTCCACCACCATTCTGTTTTTTGAAATGATTGGCTTTTTGAATAAATTGTTTTTCTCCAACTAGAACAGATCCGATAGGTGCTCCCAAACCTTTAGAAAGACATAAAGATATGGAATCGAATAATTGTCCATATTTGATCAAATCGATTCCGGTAGCAATAGATGCATCCCAGATTCTGGCACCGTCCAAATGAAGTTTTAGCTGATTGGCTCTACACCATTGGCTGATTCTTTCTAGTTCTTCAATTGGATGTATAACCCCATGAATGGTATTTTCCAATGAAATAACCTTCGTTGGTGCGGCATGGATGTCTCCTTCGGGGATCACGTTTTTGACAATATCTTCTAATGTTAAATAAAGTCCATTGGACGGAATGATTGGTGAGACCATTGCCTGTGATAAAGTCGCCAATCCTCCCGCTTCATGCACGTAAACATGACCTCTGTAATCGCACAAAATACTATGTGGAGGCTGAAGTAAATGAGTTCTTAGTGCCAATTGATTGGACAAAGTCCCCGACACACAATAAAGACCTGCTTCTTTGCCTGTTAATTTGGCTACTTTGGCTTCTAAAGACAGACAATCGCTATCTTCATTATACACGCTATCTCCAAGCGAAGACTCTTGAACTAATGCCAACATTTCTTTAGTTGGTGTGGTAAAGGTATCACTACGAAATTCGTTGTGGTTCTGTGGTAATTGGGACATTTGGTGATTGGCGTTTGATTGTTAAGAGAAGAAGAAGTTTACTATAATAGGAAAAAAGTTATTATTCACCAGATTTAGAAAGAATGTCTAAAAGAGGAGCTTTAATTGCCATAGAAGGACTTGATAGAACAGGAAAGAGTACTCAAACTCAGATACTGTTGGATAGGCTTAGAAGCGAAGAAATCCCATGTGAATTGGTCAAGTTTCCTCAACGTGAAACGCAAATCGGTAAAATGATCAACGAATATCTCACAAACCGGGAATTCGAACTTAGTGATCAATGTGCACATTTGCTGTTCAGTGCTAATAGATGGGAAATGGTGAAAAGTATTGAAGAAATGCTTCAGCAGGGAAAAATCGTCATTTTAGATCGTTACGTTTACTCAGGAGTGGCCTATTCATCGGCTAAAGGCCTTGATTTCAGTTGGTGTCTTTCCCCAGACAAAGGATTACCCAAGCCAGATTTAACATTATTTTTCCAGTTCAAAGAGAACACAAAAAGAGACGGGTTTGGAGATGAACGGTACGAGATCAAAGAGTTCCAAGATCTGGTAGCAGACGAATTCCAAAAGTTTAGCAAGGAAATAGAATGGTGTCCGTTAGATGTGGATGGAAAATCCATTGAGCAGGTTTCTGAACAAGTATGGAAATCCATCAATCATCTCTTGACAGGTTTGGAAAATCCAGTTGAACGTTTTTAGTCTGTAACAAAGAAATTATTACTAAATAGATATTATACTACACACAATTGATAATACACAAACAATGAAAGGCAACAGGTACAACACTGATGACAAGAACTTAACACCTTAATATCACCATTTATCATGATCCAAATATCACATGCATCATTAGATGAATGATAAGTTGGCATAGAATGCCAAGATGGAAGTGAAAATGGCCTCAATGATGATCCAGTTGTTAAAGACCGCTCTTAAGTTTGCAATAGAAATGAATACGCTATGAGTAATAGTTTGAATCACAGTTGCAGAATTGAACAAACTTGCAAGGGTGTATTTTGCTTCCAATGCCAAAACGTTTGATGGAATGCCTGCCTCGAAAACCACAACTGCAACAAATAATTTAGTCAAAGCATGTGTAAAGGCATCCTTCTGGAAATCGTAAGTGAAATTCAGGTAGTATGAACCCAAGGTTGGAATTGTGTAACTAACGATAACCCACGTGAATAAAGTGGAAATAGAGGAAAGTGTGAAAGAGGAACCTGACAAAACTGGAAGACTAGAAATGAAACTTGGAGTGTATTTCAAAAGTGCAGATGGTAAGTAACTCTGCAATTCAGTGAATTTGGCCAAGGATGAAAGCAAAATAAAAGTTTCAATGATAAGGGCGACATCATTAATTGAAAATGGATCGGAGAGATAGTCTCTGATTTCCAAGCTTTTATATTCAAAGTATTGACCCAAGTTGTTTTCTCTAATAGCTTCCGAAAGAGTAGTATGGAAAACAAATTCAATTTCATCATCATCATCATCATCATAATCGTCTTCGTCTTCTTCGTCTTCGTCTTCGTCATCTTCTTCGTCTTCATCATCATCTTCTTCTTCTTCTTCTTCTTCATCCTCAACCTCAATTGGCTTTGGTTGTGAAAGCTTCAAGACTTGGACTGTCTCATAATACTTAGAGTTCTCATCATAATCATGGGCATTGGCTAGGAAATGTGCCTTTAAAGCTTCAAGAATGTCGTTCTTCACTTTACAGTCTAAAATGTCCACGGCCAAATCCTCGGCGATTTCAGTCAATTGCGTCTTGGTCTTCTTATTCAATGACATTGCTTGTAGTAATAAGAAAAGAATGTTATTGTTTTGGGGGAAGTTTACAAAATCAAAACAAGTTTCATCTTTATATTGCTTATGTATTTCCTATTTGGGATGAAGAAATACTTTGTAATTTATAGCGCCAGAAGTTGGCACGAAGTGTATCAACAGATAGAATGAGCGTATTGAGATAATTTGTAGCATTATTGAAGTCTTTTTCTTGTATCAAAATGTCCACAAGAAGAGCCAAAGCGGGCCCACTTTGACTTTCAGTATATTTCTCCACCACAAATTTCACATGAGACAAAGGCAAAGTATACTTGGAACACAATCCACGTAAATAGTTCCAAGAGCTAGGGTTTGTAGGGGATTTCTCAATTTGAAGGGAAGTAAATTCAACTTCACTTTGAAATGTTGTATCCGTTGATAAAACGAACATTCGATGACTCCATGCAGAATTATTACGGACATCCCTGTCAATCATATTTTGTGTATATTGCAACTCTTTAGAGTCACCCTTCAATCCAAAAAACCTCACCATCCATCTCTTATGGGTCCAGACATGATAATTCTTTTCATCATTATCAAGCATTCTTTCGACAATTTCATATTCCTTTTCTAAATCATACTTGCATTTATCCCCTAAAAATCCAACGATTAACTCAATGACCATCTCTCTATAATGCCAAATTTGATAGTTCTTCTCATTTTCTATCGCAGTTATATTACACCATTGTAGTTCATCATATAAAATATTTTCGTCTTGGGCTACATGCTCCAAAACTTTCATCCTAAACTGCCATGCGGTATAGTTCGATGGAACTTTACTGATGACCTCTTTTGTTAACTCTAAAGACCGTTCACTATATTCATTTAATGCAATCAATGCATTCAAACGTCCAATCATCAGTTTGAAATCTTCAGTGTACATTATTTTCAAAACAACGCTGTCTTTCAACTTAGGATCTTCAATGGGCTCTACTTTTAAATCCTCGTATGAATATTCCATCTTCATTCCTATTATTAATGAGAAAACTCACAAATGATCAATAAAAAGAAGGTTATTGATCCACTATTGAAAAACTTCATAATGATGAAATTACCCTTTTTGGACTAATCAATATACAAAATACAAAATACCTGCCCGTTTCACTTCATAGCTTTACAATCATCACAGTACCACTCGCCCTTTGGTAATTCTTTGAGTCCAGTACAGGGTAAATGAAACCATTCACGTTCACAATGTTCACCATCACATCCAACCATTTCACCGTATGAAACTTGTTGACAGTAACAATAGAGTGGCTCTTCATCCATTGGATCATCAGCAGAACGTTTATTCCCTCTTGAAGAAGAAGACGTAGCAATCGACGTTGTCTGTGTATTAGAATTGGATGTAGAAGACCCAGTTTCCCTTTTTGGTTTATTTCTAGATCTTTTTGGTTTCGCAAACTCATCATCACTTTCATGAGTAGCAATTTGTTGTGAATCGTCAAGCGGTGGTTGCTGTTGATGCGCCGGTAGTTGAGCACTCTGTGAATGTTGTTGTCTTTTTCTCTTTGTTGAACCTTTTGGTGGCCCTCTTGGTTTCCTAGTTGGTGGAGCAGGAGTTGAAGCTTCATCTAAATTAGAATCATATTCATCATAAACAAACTGATTAGAATTAGCAGTGGCAATGGCAGGCCCTGCACCTCTTCCTTTCTTCGCAGCAATGGCTTCTCTTCTGGTTTCACTTCTTTGTTGTTGTACAGTTTTTGGTTCACTTACTTTCATAGATGGTTCCCACATTGGACCAATTCTAACTATCTCCGGAATCTCATTGGCCACTACTAGTTCAAATGATTGTTCAATTCTTCGCAGATGTTTCAATGAGTTATCGCTTGCAATTGTAGCAACGTGCATTTTCTCTTCTAAACAAGGCATCAAATCCTTGAGACAATCTCTAATAGCCAAAAGAATATGAGGTCTCTTAGGGTGTTCCTTTTTCATTTGTAAAAACCTCGTTATGTATGCTTTTAAATGAGGAATCGTATATATACATTTAGCATCTATCTCCTTCAGTAACGTGAAATATGATATTATGTCATGGGGGTATGCAATAAGAGAGTCGGTAAGCTCATTTAGACCTGGGCATATGTCTTCCACTGTCGGTGACTCAATCTTTTTCATTATAATAACTTAATAAAACACTATCATTATGGAAGAAAAATGATTGTGTGTGTTTTCCCTTTAGAGACAAAGCAGACTGGTCGTGCTGTGACATGCGTTTTGTTGCCTCTAAGATACATGATAGCTACTTGGTACTGCCCTCAATGTCTTTTAATAACAAGTGTGGGTTTGGCCGAGTGGTCTAAGGCGTCACGTTTAGGCCGTGATATCGAAAGATGCAAGAGTTCGAACCTCTTAGCCCACATTTATTTTTTATTTTTATTTTTCATTTTCTGTTCTATTTCCCCTGTTTTTAATTGTTCCCTCGTTTCATTTTGCTCCAGAACTATTGGAATGCGAAGCCTCTTTAGTTCAAGTGAAAAAAGAATGGGGTTTCAGCTTTTTGTTCTTGGATCTTCAGGGGGACCGTCAGAATGCTTTACAAGTTGTTGTTTACTTAAGCCTAAGGATGTTTCTTTGCAGGATATCATCATTGAAAATGATAATAATTGTATACTATCAATAGACGCTGGAACAGGACTATCAGGCCTGGCACAAATTATAGGGAATAAATTTCCGGACAGGAACCCTTTTGCCGATCTAAGAAGAACAACAAGACTAACGACAAGCCAACTATCGAATTGTATAATAAACTGCATATCAAATTATCTGATAACACACCCTCATTTAGATCATATCAATTCATTAGTTATTAATACACCTGGATTTCATGGAACTAAAGGAGTGGTCGGATTACAAAGAACTACGGATGCCTTAGAAAATAATTTATTCAACGATATCGTGTGGCCCAATATGGTTAAAATGAACATATTGAAACTTAAACCCGTTGAACAATATGGATGCATAGATTTAAACATATTCTATAATGCCAAGGTTTTCCCTATTTCGCATGGCTTTGGCTATCTTTCGACTGCTTTTTTAATAACAGACAAAAGAGACGGACTGTCGATCGTGGTATTTGGAGATGTTGAAAGTGATACTACAAGTGGTTTGAACTTGAACTTTCAAGTGTGGGAATCAATTGCACCGTTAATTAAAGGAGGAAAATTAAAATCCATTATTATTGAATGCTCCACTCTCGATAGGCCTCCGCCTCTATTTGGTCATATGACTCCATCTACCTTATTCGACGAGATTCTAACGTTACGAAAAATCATAATTGGTGAGCATAACAAGGACGTCGACTTTTACAATGAGATGAACAATCAACCTCTTGATGGAATCAACTTTGTGATAAATCATGTGAAGGACTCATTAGAAGAAAATTGCCAAGGTAAAGATGATATAAGAGATCAAATATTGTCGAAACTAAATGAGTTAAATTTAAAATTCAATACAAAGATAAACTTCCTAATGGCTAGACCAGGGGATTTATTCAATCTATAATTGAGGGATCCCATACCCCGAAATATCCTTTGCAAATCCCCAATTCATATCTTCAACTTTGACATTATTTTCAATGGCAATCTTATTAGATGATTTTTCAACAACACATAAAGTATAGGATTTCCATGAACGAGCATCCCTGTAATATAACACCCTCATACAATCCTTTATAGTTTTAATCGCATCCTCTTTTGTTAGATTTTTTGTATCTTCTTCTGTTTCAACTTTCTTTCTCAGCAAAGGAATTGCTAGATGAGTCCCAAAACCTGTTGCTAATGATGGAGAAGAAAATGAAACACCCAATAAGTCCACATATTTAAGAAATGATTCTCCTTTATCGTCGAAACCTGAGACTATAATTGCATTCCATAATGGATTCATCTTTGACCTCCTGTTGTACATAACCCTTGTTAAATATTCGTGAACGTGATTGGCCTTCAAATGTCTAGATTCCATGTCGTAAGATTCTTCTACTAATAGATCATCTAATAATCTTTGAATATATTGAAAATCACTTATGTCTCCTGATATACCAACGACTACATCTTCGCCCACTTTGAAAATCCTCTGAAGATCCGTCAATTTCATCATCGATCCATAAGACCCCATTGTATCTGCTGCCATAATCACCCCGTCTTGATATTTCACGGCAATCACTGAAGTACCTGTAATCATTGGTTGTTGAGTATGCATTGTTGGAAACTCGTTCAATGCTTGTTTTTCTTGGCTTTTTTTCCCCGCATTGGCTATTCTGTAATCATATTTGCCATAAACTCGGTCATCTGGTCTACCCCAATGAAATGGATCGTGATTCATCTTTTTCTTGCTATATAAAGAAGTGAATGTATAAGGAATTTATTGATTATTTTTGCCACTAAGGAAATTTTTACCAAATCCCCCCGCTTATGTAAGCGTTACGTAAACTGCGCCTTACGTAATGTCCCTCAATTTTTCCTCTTGAAAAGGGCAAATGGAACACGGAGCCGAACTTATAACACTTCCTTTGGATAACAGAGAAAATGAGAAGCGGTATGAGATTGTTAGCGTACGTTCCATCTATCAGATTTGTTGGTGGACCACATCCAATTCATCATGTGAAGGCAGGTGTGCACGCTTGTGCCCCAGACGGGTTGATGCCTTTAAGGGAAGCCCCAAGAATTCAAACTACAATGGAATTTCAATCAAGGAATAACCTCTCCAAGAGATTCAGATACAGACAGCCAGATGAATTGGAAATGGAAAACGTCCTTACAGGTGGTGCGGAAATTATGTATAAACAATTTTAAATAACTATACGTTATTATATTAGTAGCAAGACGTTCATTCCCTTGTTATTTATTTTTGTGTGTTCATTTATTTATTATTAGGTATACTATTTGAAATAGTGATAGTATGATTATTTATTCTATTTTATTTGATTCAAAATCTTGGAGAAAGAAGAATCTCTTCTTTTCTCATCTCCGGTTTTAATGGATTGCATTAGTTTCTCGAAATTATCCATGTAACTCTCAACCTGATCCATCTTTGGTGCAAATTTGATATCGAATTTCCCATTCAAAATAAACCTATGAATACAATGCAGCGAGACCATGAAAATCTCATACGGCGAACCATTTGTAACTGTGATAATACTGGTGCGTATTTTTGTAACAAGACGGTTATACTTCCACACATACATCTCAACTAACCTCTTAAATGCATAATTTTTCATAATTTCTCTTTCTCCCCTTGTTCTTGTACTTATAACAATAATATTCACATTTGTCCTGAATCCATCTCTAGTATGAAAATTTATTAAAAATATGGTATTGTTTTCAAAAAATAATGGGAAAATCTCGTTATAATGATCAATTTGCAGTAGCTCTGATAACTCATCTTCATCAAACTCTCTTTTTGTACGCCTCGTAAACTCAACTATTAAATTCTCTCTTATTAGCAATCCCCAATTTTTAAAATTTGACTCACTTTCTTCTAGTTTTAAATTAGTTAATTTATTGTGGGTCCAGTTCTCAATTCCTTCCAATATAATATCAATTTCCGCCTTGCAATCTACAAAGGAATGCATTTGTAAAATCTTGGAAAATGATTTGGGTAATCTTCTTTTAAATAAAGAATTTAATGTAGTTATTGGTTTCACTGCTATTTCCTCTTCTTTGATATCATCTTCTTCCTCTTCACTAATACTGCTTACACTCTCATCACTACTATCCGCAACTTTTTTCTTTGTAGAACTTTCTTTTTTCGGCTTTTTGTCCTTCAAATCCTGAGATGATTCAAAAGATTTTATTGGCTGTTGATCTAACCTTGGCGTTTGTTCTACCTTTGGCTCCTTTTTGAACTCTGGCTTTGGCTTTGGGTTGGACTTTGGTTTAGGTTGTTCAATTTTACGCTTTCTCTTTGGTTCTGATTCTTCATCTTCCAATTCATCAAGATCGATTGGTTTTTCAATAGATCCCTTTATGCTTCGTAATCTTTTAGCAGGATATGCTGATAAGGATCCTGTATTGGCAACTTCCAAACTAGTATTAGCAGGGTAAGCAGTAGTATCCCCTGTTTCTTTTGAAATTGAAGATGTTGATGAAGAGCCTTTGGAATTTTTCATTTTCTGTTGCGTTTTTTCTGTGGTAATCTCCTCTTTTTTGTCATCGCCAGCATTATCAGAATCTGACTCCAAATCAGATAAAGATTTGTATTTCAAAGTTTCTCTAAAATTTAAATCTGCGTTTAGCACATGAGGAATTAAATCACTTACATCAAATTGTCTTGGTGTTGTGCTTGGATCACAGAATAACTTAATTAATGTATCGGGCCTTAAACAAAACGTTAAAATAACTGTCAGCAAGTTTAGTCCATTGTCATCTGATGTTGGGTCCAAAAGATCGGAACATAGTTTAGGATATAGTAATGCTTCTTTTGTAACTTTTGATTGAAAATGTGTAATGAATTGTTCAAAAACAATGCATGCCTCTGGAGGAAACCCTAACTTCGAATCCTTAGAGCAATTAATTAAAATGATTTTATTGTATGGATTTATCCCAATAACCAAATGCCATCTATTTTTCCATGTGAAAGGATGAATCCAAATGTCTATATCATCTTGAAACTTGACATTTGGTCCATAATTAGTGCTTGATTTAAATACTCCAATCGATATACCACTGCTTTTTTGGTACCACTTGTTCAAAATCACGTTAATGTTATGATAAATTGTATCTGATGTCCATTGACGAGATTTTGGATTAGGATCAACATTTGAAAGATCCAATGACATTTTAGTTAAATCATATTCAACAATGGATGATGTCATCTTTTCTCTGTTGATTATTATGTTAGTATCATGGACCAATTAAATTTGCATGTTTAATTATTTTGAAACCTTTTCTTGTGAATGTTTACATTTTACGTGTATTCTAAATAAAATTGTTTTTAATAATTGAACTTTAAGGCTAGGGCGAGATTATTTTATAAACAAACTGGTCTCTTCCTCTATACAATGATAGAATTTGGTATCATAAAAAATAAACAGCTCTTTAATAACATACTGAAATTTTGAGATCTTTATCTGGATTTCTAGCTGATGGGAAAAGAAGAAATTAAATTTCTGTACGCAAAGTATTTTTTTCAGTATGAAATTTGCGACATGCTAATTTTTGTAGAGGGTAATTGTGTAAACTTAATCAAAATTTCGAAAGAGAAAGAAGAAGAAGAAGAAGCAGCAGCAGAAGATGGAAGCAATTCTTATCTCAAAAATATAAATCAAACTATGTTTGGTATTTCTTAACTTTGTTTTTTTTTTTTCTAAATAGTAGATCAATTAATAGTTTTAGTAGAGCTCTAAAATAGTTTTTTTTTACTTTTGCTTTTGTGTGTATTAGAAAACTTATTTTCGCAACAAAAATTACACGGTATGGCCAAGCGGTAAAACGTCGCCGTTTTTTTTTTCTTAACGCGAGTTCGAATATTATTAAACAATTGAATTAGAACTGTCTATTTTTAAGCGGAGGGCAAAAAATATGTCAGGATCATCAGCCACCAATTAGTTTTCTTTCTCTTCACTATTCTTTTTAATACCACTGAACAGGGCTGTTTTGAGTGCCTATAGCAGCTGGATTTATTCAACAACTGATATACTTAATTTTACAACGCAATCCCATCCTTTATTGCCTATTTATATTGAAACTCACCCCATCCCTTTCCAATAAAAGTTATTATGGATAACAATTCAGAGACCATCAAGACGAATGGGAAACAACCGAAGACACTTCATGTCGCTCATAGAAGATCTCCAAGTGAACTGACTTCTCTCATGCAAGAGCAATTGAATTTGCAGCGACAATTAGAAATTGTTCAACAACAACAGCAGCAATTACTACAGCAGCAACATCAATTGAACCAAAAAGTCCAGTCACAAGCTTCCAAATTAAGCCCTCCTAATGATGGGTTCACTTATCAAAAAAGTCATCACAGAAAAACCTCAAGTAACTTTGACTATGACAATAACGGTTATCAAAATAAATCTCATAGGAGAGCACAATCTTCAGTTTCGTCAATTAATGGTAATCAAGGCTTTGGCCATAATAGAAGACATTCTCTTGGTTTAGCTGAAGCTAAAAAAGCTGCTGCTGAAGTTCAAGCTCAAAGAAATGGTTATTCACCTTCAAAATTATCAATGTCTCAAAAGGCAACTTCCCAGGATACTTTAATGCCACCTCCATCCTTCAAATTCCCACCAGATGCTGGATCATTCAATCATCAAAGATCAAACTCAAATATTTCATTCGATAAGTCACCTCAGAGGAATTTTCAATTTCCTCCTCAAAAGGAATCAAATAATGATTTGCTGACACCCCCTCAGCCATCCTTTGCTGAGAGACGCAATTATAATCATCAGCCTCAAAAATCAACAAGTTCTGATTACTCTCCATGGAGAAGATCACAAATATCAACTTCATCTGATCATGGCGGATTTGTCCCAGGTCATAGAGCCAAGGGTTCAATGAGCGGCGGATCAGTTTCATCTATTTCTCAATTTAATTCTCAGGGAAGAAAATCATTATTTGCCCCATATTTGCCTCAATCATCAATTCCAGAACTAATTTCTGAGGGTAGATTGGTAATTGGTACATTGCGTGTGAATAAAAAAAATAGATCAGATGCTTACGTTTCGACAGATGGATTATTAGATGCTGATATTTTTATTTGTGGCTCTAAGGACCGTAACAGAGCATTGGAAGGTGATGTAGTTGCTGTTGAATTGCTTGTGGTCGATGACGTTTGGTCGTCAAAAAGAGAAAAAGAAGAGAAAAAAAGAAGAAAGGATTCAAAATTCAATCTTGACATATCTGATGATGTTCATAATGATGCAACTTCTGTAGATATCAAAAGAAATTTGAGCTCAGATCTGAACAGAAAGGGCTCATTGAAGCAAAGACCAACTCAGAAAAAGAATGATGATGTGGAAGTTGAAGGTCAATCATTGTTATTAGTTGAAGAGGAGGAAATTAATGATGAAATTAAACCATTGTATGCAGGTCATGTTGTAGCGGTTATTGATCGTATTCCTGGCCAATTGTTTGCTGGTACTCTTGGTCTTTATAGACCATCGCAAGTGAATAAAAAAGACGAGAACTCCAGCCACAATCACAATAATAACAATGAAGAAAAGCCAAGACCTAAAATTGTTTGGTTTAAGCCAATTGATAAAAAGGTTCCATTAATCGCTATTCCTACTGAACAAGCACCAAAAGATTTCATTGAAAATAATGAAAAATATCTGAATCAAACATTTATTGCATCTATCAAGAGATGGCCAATTACTTCATTACATCCATTTGGTACTTTAATTTCGAGATTGGGCGATCAAGATGATCAAAAGGTTGAAGTCGAATCAATATTGAGAGATAACAATTTTCTTTGTGACGAATTCCAAGATCTGGGTGAAAACAATTTGTTGATTGACTTACCTTCTTCCACTGATATTTTGAAATTATCCAGTATTAATAAAAGAAGACAGTTTCCTGATGATTACATTGTAGCTTGCACTGAAAATGATGATTTTTCAGATCATTCATTCCACGTCAAGTCTCTTGATAATGGAAAAATTGAGTTGGGTGTTCATATTGTCGATGTATCTGAATTCATTTTAAACGATTCTAATTTAGATAAAAGGGCAAAAAAGAGATCTCATGGGGTGTTTTTACCTCAAAAAGTGGTGAACTTGTTCCCGGACTCTATTAATAAAGAAATATCTTTTGATGCCAATAAAAAATCTCCATCCATTTCAATTGTTTTTGAAATCGATTTGTCCAAATTTGAAATTGAAGATGTTTGGATGGGTGAATCAATTATTGAGCCTTCAATTAAAGTATCATATGAAAATATCGATAAGATTTTATCTAATGGTCAAAATTCAGAAAACACTGCTGTTTCAGGTTACATAGAAACTCTCTCGCATATTTCATCTCAATTGAAACAAAGAAGATTACTGAACCCAACTTTGGATTATTCTTCAGTTTTATCATTATTAGATCAATTGGATGACGAAAATGTTAAATTATCATTGGATATTTTTGATACAATAAACTCTTCTTCAATGATAGAAGAAATTTTCCGAAATGTCAATTCAGCTGTTGCTCAAAAAACACACTCTGCATTAGGTGATTTGGCATTTTTAAGAAAATTTTCAATGCCAACTTTGACCAAATTTGAATATCATGAAAAGAAAATTGAACAATTAGGTGTTACTTTGGATACAACAGACGCAAGAACCTTCCAGAACTCTATTTTAAATATTGAAGATCCTCAGAAGAAGGAAATTATTGAAACAATTTTACTAAAGTGTATGAGTAGGGGCAAATATGTCATTGCTGGAAAAGTTGATCAGGATTCTCTTGGTCATTATTTATTCAATTTCCCAGTTTACACCCACTTTACTTCTCCATTGAGACGCTATTCAGATATCATTGTTCATAGGCAATTAAAACATGTAATCAATAACCAAGAGTATAAAGAAAATATTGATTCACTGAAGGTTGTTTCAGATTACTGTAATTTCAAGAAAGATTGTTCAATGAGCGCTCAATACCAGGCAATCCATTTGTTACTTTGTCAAACTATTAATGATATGAGCTCAACATCAGGTCAAGTTCTTTGTTATGGTATAGTTATTCAAGTTTATGAATCATCATTTGATGTATATTTACCAGATTTTGGAATTGAAAAAAGAGTTCATGGTGACCAATTGCCATTAAACAAGGCTGAATTTGATAAATCAAATTGTAAGCTAGATTTGTATTGGAAACCAGGAGTTGATTCTGCAACCTATGTCCCAAGAGATGAAACAGAACCATTGTCTTATCGTAATTCAATTAAGAATAAGCATAGAGGAACAACAACGGAAACTTCCAATGATGAATCGAAGCTAAGTGATGAATTATCAGAAAAATTAATGAACCTGAATCTTAAGGCTCCAAATATCGAGTCTTTAAAGCTAGGGGAGTACTTGAAATTTTGCTCTACACGTACAGATAATGATCAATATATTCAAGAGATTAAATTGTTAGAAAAGGTGCCAATTTTGTTAAGATCCGAGATTGGAATGGCATTGCCATGCTTAACAGTGAAGGCAGTCAATCCATTCGTTAAAAGCTGAAATCGAATCAAATTGACCCAACTGTTAGTACTTTCATTTTAGACACGCATCAAAGCACCTAATTATAAATAAATATATATACCAACTATCATTTCCTTCATTTAATACCGTGACCGTGGAGTATCTACTTACGTTTTTATTTTCTTTTTATTTTAAAACATATTTATAACTTATGAAGTAAACAATTTATGTATCCTATATTTTACATTTAAAGTAAATCTAATTTCTAAGGGAGCTACGCATTGAAGGGACAGAAGATATTCTTCTATTTTCCAAAGATTTGAAGCTCACGTTTCTTGGTTGAGAATGCCTGAAGTTCATTGATTGGGCTCTATCCAATTCAATTCTTTTATCCATTTGGAAAGTTTGGGTGTATTGATCCTCAAGATTATCATCATTGACCCAGTTCTCAGTTGATTTTTCAATAAGATATTTCAATGAGTTAAACCAAATGTTATGTCTCTGTCTAGTTGGACAAGTAATTTTGATTGATTTATCATGTGATTTAATAATAATTGATTTATGGTAAATTCCCGGAGGAAGTGGATTATTATCATCAACTGATTCTACAGACACAATTGACATTGCTTTAATTTGAGTCTTACCTGGATCTGTCAAAACTGGGTTACTAGTTGACCAGTAAATCGTCAAACTATATGGATGAATCCAAAAATATCTTTCATGTCGTGAATCAGCGATTGAAGATAAAGGACCAAGCTTTCTGTAATATTTGTAAAGGTACTCACCAATGATAGTTTGTGCAACTGCTGCAATGATTTCTTGCTTGTTTGAAATAATAGTATTCACTGTGTGCAACGATGTGGCATCAATATTCGAAATGGACATAGTTGGGGTAGTCGGAACAAATGGAGCATCCTCTGGAATTGGCGGAGGTGGAGATGGTACACGTGATTCAACTGCCAACTTATTATTGCTCTTCTTGAAGAATTCGTGACTCTTCAACAGCTTTTTATAATATGTGTGTGATAATACAACCGCTGTTGCCACATCGCATTCTTTAGCCACTGTGGTAGCAATATATTGAGATGATGAGATGCACAAATATCCCATTTGGCTAGCCCTTTCGGCAAGATTTTCAGCGCTTAATGGTTTCTTTAATTCAAGTTCTTGTACTTCCTTTTCTCCAAGCATTACTAAATTCAACTCAGCTGCCTTAATGGCCAGCTCCTTACTGGTAACGGGACGCTTTTTCAATTGTTGAATGTCTTCGTTAGATAAAAGCTTCAAATCCAATTTATTGGCATACATTTGTAAATCAATAATATCTAAGGACTCAGGTAATTCATTTTCCAGTTTCTTTAACTTATTCAAATCTTGAATCTTGATTAATTCATATCCAAGAGCGTGTGATTTAGAAAGCATTTCATCAAATTCAGAAAACTCATCTTTGCTGATTTTGGATTGATACTTCGCCACGTCACTTATTGGAATCAGTGCTAATCCCAATTTAGCAGCCTTGGATTTCAATTCAGATTTGACAGATACATCAGAGTCAGACAGAGAGGATTCAGCATCAAAGTATTCACTTGCATTAGTTGTAATAACAGACACTGTAGAATCAACTGGCGTCAGCTCACCCCCAGCTTCAAAAGATTTCTTATTCACGATATACCCTAATGAAGTTAATTGAGCAATCATATTTTGTGGACTTTTTTGTTTTTCAACAATAGCATGCAGTTTTTCCAATTCCTCAATTTTGCTCTTATGCAAGGATTCCAAATCTTTGATATCGTTCTTCAAAACGGTCATCTGATCTAATGTATGAATTGATTCAGTAGAATTTGCATTAAAATTTTGAGCTTGAACTGGTGATAACTTCATATTTTTGGCAGACTCGATGTATTGTTGAACCGCATCTAATGCACTTTGTTGCGAATTCAATTCAATGTTAGACAACTCGATTTTGTCGTTAATAGTAGCCAATTTTTTGCCCAATCTCGTATTCAGAACAGGATTAGATGCCATATCGGAATCAATGGATGCAATAGAAACTCTGTTAATTTGTTTCAAAATGTCATCTCTCTTAATTTCCAAAGCCTTAAGATTGTCAATAATTGAATCTTTTTTCTTTTGAATTAACAATTCCTTATTATGTAATAAATCATTGACTGAAATTGATGAGGAGCCAGATGAAACAGAGATAAAGCTTGAGCGCCTTGATTTTAACTCTAGTCTACTCAATTCTGTTCTCTTTGATTCCAATTCAGATTTGATGAGATCCGCTTCCACTGTATAATTTGGTAAATCATTTTCATCAAAAGTGGTATCACCAATTGCCTCTGAATTTGAAACTTTAATGAGCCTTTGATATTCATCAAACGGAATGCATTTAAATCCATTTTTGTTCATTGCGTCTGAAATAATTTCAAATGTGGATTCTGGAATCTTTGAATCATCCTTTGTGATTGTAGCTGCAGATACCGATTTTTCCATGATGTTTGATTCGATTTTGTTGGTCTGAGGAAGAGGCAATAACACAAAACCCCTTTCAAGCGCCCGCTGTTCTAGCTTGGTATCGTCTAATTCTTCGTCACTAGATGGATCATCTAGTTGATTTCTTATTTCTTCTAGTTCAGATTTTATATTCCGCAGCTCAAACTTCAACTCAGAGATTAAAGTTTCCTTTTGAGTTGAAGAAATGTGAAGATCTTGTAATTCAGCCAATTTCAAAGATTCGATTTCTCTGGAAACATTAAGTTCTTTTCTCGTGTTATTGTGTTCTAATTCTAAAGAAACAACTTGGGCTTTATAAGCTTCAATTTTTGAGTTAAGGTCGGTGTGTTCTTCAATAGGAATAGAAATTAATCCATTAATAGATGATTTCAATTTAACATATTCAATAGATGGTTCGTCAATTGATTTCTGCAATTGATTAATAATATCTGTTTTAGATTGAAGGTCAATTTCCATGGACCCTAAAATTTTCTTTGATTGAGTTGATTCAGAAACTAGTTTGGCGTTCAATTTGGACAATTCCATTTCAAGCTCAGAAGATTTCTTCAAGGTATCTGCATTAGTATTATCCAAAACATTCAATTCCGCATGCTTTTCAGAAAGTTGAGTTTTGACATCATCCAACTCAGCCGCACAGTTTTCGAATTCCGTATGCTTTTCAGAAAGTTGAGTTTTGACATCATCCAACTCAGCCGCACAGTTT
>JAJMJL010000015.1:0-177424 GCA_030563645.1 Saturnispora halmiae | reverse complement strand
TCGACGATCAGACATTCACCGATGATGTAGTCATCGTACCAATTTCGTTTACAACTACCACCGTTTACATGACAACGGGATCTGAATCTGTTGTTACAGTGCCAACCACTTTTTCCAACAATGTAGTTGGATCTCAAGTCATTTACTACTCACAATATCCAGTTAGTACAATTACATCAGGTAGCGAGCCAATTCACACTGTTCTGACTACAGAATTTGATGTTGATGGGTCTCTGACAGAAGAAATCATTTTTGTTCCAACCACAACTCCATCCTTGGTTGTAGCATCTACAAATCCAGAAAGTTCAAAAATTATATCAATGTTGAATAGCACGCCAATCGCTTCAGTGAGTGGATCACAAATGTCAGATGCTAAAACATTGACCAAAGAAGCTGTATCGTCAACTAATATTGAACTCTCAAGTACTTCCCTGATCTACATTACAACCAGAGTATTTACAACAGAGGTATCTGTCGGTACAGAGATGTATTTGACCACATTCACAAATATTTCAACTATGACAGAGGTTGTGCCATGTACCACGTTTAGTGCAACAACAAACGCAGCTACCCCATCTATCGGTCCTAGCAGTACGGTCACTTACGTCACAACTGAAATTAGTACAACTCTAGTATCTATTGAAAATGATACACATCTATCTACATTCACAACCATTTTAACTTTGACGGAAGTTGTGCCATGTACTGACGAAAATGATCAAATGAATTCAGTGACAACAACCGTGCAGACTACCAGCACTGATACCTTATTAACAACTGGAATTGGCTCAACACAGGTATCTGTCGAAACTGAAAACCAACCATCGGAATCTACAAATATATCACTAGCAGCAGGAGCTGAAACACTGATAGCTGTTCCAACCTATATTAGTGCCACAACAAGTACGACTCTATCAGAAACTGCAATTTTATTTTCGGAGACCAAGACCACCATCTTGACGAATGCAACAGCAGCTCGGAACTCAGTATTAACTTCTTCAATAAGCTATACAAGCTCTAGTGCTATATTTCCAACTGTAATATACGAAGATTCAGCACATTCTTCTAGTATGGAGCTTTCCCTTGCTTTCAAGGCAACTGTTATGGCTGCTATTATATTTCTTTTTTAGTTTTAGTTTTTCTCCAGATTTATAAACTTTTGTGTACACATAATTTCATTAATATATCTTTGTGATTGTTTGAAATCAACTTTTCAATTGGTTTATTATTACTAGTTTAGAAAACCACAATAACAGTATAAAATTAAACATGATATAACGTAATCAAAATAACACGTTTTAATATATTTTTGTATGGGTTTATAATTTATCTATATTTCAAACCACCTTTATACGGGTCTAATGATTTATTGCACTGCTTATCGTTGCTGACATGATCAAAACCAGGCTGTAAATTGGGTGTTTTGGGCTTTTGTTGCTCCATGAACCCATGAGCTTCTCTGTGGCCCGAAATCATTTTGCCACACCTTCATTAATAGTCTCGGTCAATACCCCGAAAAAAGTCCTTACATGTCTTCAAGCGACAAAACTTAAATTGATTGAAATCATGAATTTGTATGCTATACTGCTATAGAAAGGACAGTGGCCGAAATCGCCGTGCTAAGCAAGCTCGGTTTGCGGCTTGCATTAGAAGGTGAGTTTGGGTTTCGGTCTAGATCTTCTTTGGTGTATTCTCGGGCTTTTTCCTCGGGTTTTTATGTGTTTGAAATCCCCGAGCTGCACGCCAGACTGTTTCATGGGATACACATCCGTTGCACGTATCCAGTCAGTATGCAACCACTGGCTTTTCTTCCTTTAGCCTTGGTTCTTCAGCTGATGTTGCACTCTAATATGGGAATGGAAAGCACCAAGATGCCGGTATACTTCAACAAGGAAGTGGCACCTTATTATTTCTATCTAGTTCCTTTGCAGACGCCTACAAACTCTCCAAACCTCTCTCAGCCTACAATTTTTGCAACAAATGATGTGGTGCGGCAACGACAACCCCCACAACTGAACAGGCTTTTGCCATTGTCACCACCACTGCCACCACTTTCGGCTTCACCATTGTTGACACCTAATCATCATCTGCAGCAACATTATCAGCATCTGTCGCAATATCAATTGCAAAACCAAAATCAATACCAGCCCCTATTATCTCCGCCGCCTCCAATGGTCCCTACCTTTGTTAAGGCTCCATCGAAATCTGCCAGGTTCAAGCCTGCGCTGAAGAAAAAACGCTCATCAAATCCATGGACCAGCAAAGAAGATTCGCTGCTATGTGACTTGAAAGACGGAAAAGGCTTGGGATGGAGAGAAATTTCTTTGTCTTTTCCAGATAGATCAATAAACGGGTGTCAATTACGATATAGAAGAATATCCAATAAAATTAATAACTTGCCTATTCCCAAAGATACCACCTAGTTTTGCATTTTTTCCCCGTTTCGCTTTAGTAGTTTTTTATATAAGGATGTTTCTTTTGCTTGTTTCGATTACTTATTTGATTATATATAATATAATTTATATAAAGAGAAAAGAATAAAAACTCACACATACAAACACACACACACACATTTAGTAAGCAAGGAGTAGTAAGTAATAGTTGATATAATTTCTTGGATTTTTTGATTTAACGGTTAGACTTAGCAACTCTTTCTAATTCATCCTTCTTCTTGATAGCGTAAGAAGTAGATGAACCCTTGGCAGCGTTAACTAATTCTTCAGCAAGACATTCAGCAATGGTCTTGATGTTTCTGAAAGCAGCTTCTCTAGCACCAACAGTCAACAAGGAGATAGCTTGGTTAACTCTTCTCAATGGTGAAACATCAACAGCTTGTCTTCTAACAGCACCGGCTGAACCGATTCTGGTGGTGTCTTCTCTAGCACCGGTGTTAACAATAGCATCAACTAAAACTTGTAATGGGTTTTGGTCGGTCAAAACGTTGATGATTTCTAAAGCGTGCTTGATGATTCTAACAGCCTTTAACTTCTTACCATTGTTTCTACCGTTCATCATAAGTGAGTTTGTTAATCTTTCAACAATAGGACATTGAGCCTTTCTGAATCTCTTGACAGCGTATCTACCGGCAGTGTGAGCAACGAAAACTGGTTGTTGAACTTGAATGTAATCAGCAAGGGAGATATCCTTGACAACAACTTCTTCAAATGACCACTTGTTGAATAATTTGATTTCTTGGGCACCAGCTTGGACATCCTTTGGGATTGGGGTTGCCAAGTCAACGATTTGGACAACTGGTTCTTGAACGATCTCAACAGATTCTTCAACGTCAGACATTGTTTGTTTAATGAACTACTTAACTTAAGATTAAAATGGGAAATTTTTCACCAAATGAATATTTTCCTTACTTGATTTTTTGCGTGGGGGACTCTGTTTGCAATTTCTAAAAAACAGTCACAATTGCCTTTTTCGGTAATGTGGCACAACTTGCACAAATCTGTGCGCGCCCCTGTGCTTGCGACGCCCGCTGGTGTTGTTGCTCATCTTCCCCTGCCAAAGTGGGGTTTATTAATTTCCCCTTCCAGCCGAATGGAGAAATGACTTCATAACATAAAAAGAGAAATCAGGACCCTACTAAGATAACGCTTTGATAGAGGCATTTTCTTCATAAAGATGCATACATTTCAGTACGAAGAGGGATTGAAGGCCCTTCCTTTGCCATCGGTTAGTTCTACAGGCGAACAGATCATCGATGCTCTTCAACCTCTGCTCAGCGCAGAGGAAATGGCGAATTTAAAGGCAAAGGTAGCTGATTTCAAGGGCTCAACGGACATCTCTATTTTACAAGGGTATTTGAATAAGATTCATGATTCATCAACAAACTATCTCCATTCCAATGGAATTTCTCACACAACTGGAAATGTATATGGAGATTTGAGAGGAGGAACTTTGCCAAGAAATCCGTTTTTTATTCTTGAAGATGACCCACTAAAAAATATTGCACCATCACAAGAGTTCAGAGCTTCAGTATTGACTATTTCCTCGTTAAGATTTTTGATTGCTTTGAAACAATCGAAATTGAAACCGGATTTGAGAAAATGGGATTCCTCTCCCTTGACAATGTCCGGTTATCACAATCTGTTTAGCTCAACAGTCGTTCCTCAAGGATCTGGTTTAGATTTGAAAAAATCTCTTGATTCAAAACATATAGTCATAATGTCCGATGGACATTTCTATTATTTGGAAGTTTTATCTGAAGATGATCAAATCTGGTTTACCAAGCATGAATTGAAGGAAATAATGAAATCCATTATTGACGATAAAAGTCCAAAAAATTGTCCTTCAATTGCTGTTTTTACCACAGAATCAAAAACAAATTGGAAGCTGGCTAGACAACGATTGGAATTAACAAACAAAAAAAATATGGATCTTATTGATTCTGCTCTTTTTGTTGTTTGCCTTGATTCTGAATCTCCTTCAACTGATTTAGAAAAAATCCAATTCATCGCTCATGGTACAAATAAAATTGATTCCAACGGGTCCCAAATCGGAACTTGTATCAATAGATACTATGATAAATTAAATTTAGTTATAACAAAAAACTCAGTTGCGGCTTGTATTTATCCAGCTTCTGTAATTGATGGAACAACTGCTTTGAGATTTATCAGTGATATTTACACTGACTCGGTTTTGAGATTGGCTAGAATTATCAACGGTGGTAACAAAAACTATACTCTTTGGCCTGATATTAACACTGATCCTGTCAAATCAGCTGAAAAACCAAATTTTAAATTATTAGACTTCAGCTTGTCAAACGATATTATAAACGGATTACATTTAGCAGAGTCAAGATTGGCTGATTTAATTTTACAGCATGAATACATCTGCAAAAAAATACCCAAGTTTGGTAAATCTTATCTGAAAGATAAAATGAAATTACCTGCTGATTCATTTGTTCAAATTTGTATTCAAATTACCTATTATGCCTTGTATGGAAAATTGACATCCACATTTGAACCAATTTCTACTAGAAAGTTTAAAGACGCTAGAACTGAACCAATCTGCGTCCAAAATTCTAAAACTTTGAATGCATGTCAAAATTTCATCTCTCAATTACCTGATGATAAGAAATGGGAGTCTTTTTTGTTGGCCATTGAAACTCATAAACAATTGGGTATTCAAGCAAGTAATGGACATGGTTTTGAGAGACATTTATCTGCATTGCGCTCTTCATTTATTCAAAGAGAAATGCTTTACGATCTGTATCCAAATTTGCCTAAGACTAAATCAATTCCGCCTTTAATCTTTGATCCAATATTAGATCTGATTTACAAGCCAGAATTGTTAGTAGCAAATTGTGGGAATCCAGCCTTGGATTTTTTTGGTATTACTCCCTCATTGTCTACAGGTTTTGGTATTGGGTATATAATAAAGGATGATTCGATTACCTTTGTTGCCTCATCACAATGGAGGCAAACAGGTAGATTTTTAGATACATTAGAAAGGGTTTTTCTTGAGATGAAAAGAATTTGGAAATATGTCATTGTAAACGGACAAGATTCAAGATCAAATAATTTACAACAGTACATCAATTCAATCCCAATGTCAATGATTCAGTCAAATAATTCAATAGCCAAACCAATAGCGTATGCATCAACTACAAGTAGTGGTTCCAATGGGGATGGATATATTCTTGGTGGATATGATTATTTTGATGTTAATCAAATTCGGTCAGGATATCAATCAAATACACAATCAAGGGCTTTGACAAGGGAACAAAGTAGGGCTGATTTGAAATCGTTGTTTATTAATAACAATAACAATAAAGACATCGGTAGAAAAGTAATTGTTGAACAGGATATATAATGATTTATATTTTTAAATTAATGAAGGTTATGATTTTCACTCTCTATTTGCTTAATATGAGAATCTAAATTTCTAAATTGAAATGCCAGTATTAAATTTGCAAGTAGTAATGCAGCACCATTGAAAACAAAACAAATTTGCAGGTATCCCATTTCAGCCAAAATCCCTGTGAAATAAGGAGGAAGTGATCTAGCCATTTGTTTTCCAATATTCACAGTTCCCAGAACTTTTGGTAATTCATTTGATTTGAAAATTGTTGTTAAAATGATCTGTCTTGGTACCACATCAAAAGCCACTAAACTTTGATTAACTAGATAAACTGTTGAAACTAATGGTAGATTAGTACCTAGCAATGGAATAATCATTGTCAGTATAGAACATGGGACTTGTGTTGAAATAGTGCCTTTAATTGGACCGATTACTTTGCTAACGTAAGCCGATGGGATTGATGAAATTGAAATGATGACCTCTGCAAGCGAAGAAATCACTCCAATTATGATAGGGCTTGCATTCAAATAATATTTGAAGTAATAAATTCTCCATGCATTTGGCATGATACCATATCCAAATGAATCCAACATAAATGGAAACAATAATTTAAATAATTTAGTTTGGGTTTCTTTTGAAAGACCTGTAATAGTGTTATATGAACTAGGCTCTTCATCAGCAGCACCTTGGTTTTCTGAGATAGATCCGTAATCTTGTTCAATTTCATTACTTGGATTTTGTTCCTGTCTTTGATATTTAGGTATATAACTAACTTCAACCCTATGAGACAAAAACAACATTGAAATCAACTTGGTCATTGAAAGAAGACAGATCAATCTGAATCCATTCTGATATGCTTCTCTTGGAGTCAATCCGTAATCTGTCTGATAACTGATGATGATACCACCAACTAACGACCCAATTGCTCCACCCAAAGATCCGATAACCCAGTGAATTGCATAGATCTCCGGTCTATGGTTTGGGGGCGTCAAATGAGCTAATGCAGTTTCCTCAATTGTTTTGAAAGGACCTGAATCATTACCGGACGGTGAAATGACTCCAAATATAGCAGCAGTTAGAAGATAAATATAATTGGTTGTTCCACTTGAAAACACAAAAGTCGATAATGCCATTAGAAATGATCCAATAACCATAATGTTTTTATTTCCTATTTTGGTTGAATTCCATGTGAGAATATATGATAATATTGAATCTCCAATCAACGTGAACGACATGAACAATCCAATATTTGATTCCATAATTCCCAATTCTTTCAAATACAACGTCAAAAATTGATTCGTTAGCCCAAATGCTACCATTCTAATGAACACAGACCACCATAAGAGACGGATATCACGTGTTGAATGCCACAGCGAATGAAGAATATGTGTTGACATTTGAAAAAGAGGGATATTTGAAAGAAAAATGATATTTTTCAAGTATATGTCAGTTATTGATAGGTGTTGTTTTAAACGATGACAAATGCTTCTCAAAGGAGTTTATCTGCCAACGCAGTACTGCACCAACAACATTCTCCCGGTCAAGAGCATTCGAATGCGAAAAGAAACAAGAAAATAGCATGTACTGAGTGCCGTCAACAAAAAGCTAAATGTGATGCTTTCAAGATGCAACCCAATGCGTGCTCACGGTGCCAAAAAAGGGGTATTCCATGTAGATTAGTATCAGATTTCAAAAGGACGTTTAAAAGGGCCAAAATGGCAGAAATCGTTAAAGATTACGAACAGATCAAATCCAAAGCATTACATCAACCGACGGATCATGATGAAATGCTTTTCAGCTCAACAGGTATTAGTTCACCAACGAATTTACCATATTTACCTCCGCTTCAAAGAACCAACAGCAATAATAGCTTTTATCAAAGAACAAATTCACCTCCACCTATACAACCAAATGTAAATTCAGTACTGTCACTTTTAGGAAATGCTGTTAATCAAATACCAAGACCAAGTACGCCACCTCTATTAAGAAATGAAATTCTTACTGATTTACCAAAGAATCATTCATTTTATTCATCAAATCACATTGCTATGAACAATTTAATAACAGCTGCTAATTCTAACAATAACCATTCAAACATTGAATCAAATAATAATACCGAACCATCCGTTTTCAAAACAGCAGAATACCAATTTTACAAACCTGAGCCTATTCCTAAGCCAGTAATAACGGAAGAAATGTTAATTTGTCAATCGAAATCATTGGGTGATGTATTTTTACCAACCGAACAGATTGTGGTCTTATTCAAAATCTTCCTTGAATTCTATCATCCATTCTTCCCTGTTGTTGATATTGATAAGGGAATAGAACGAATATATAGATTGAGTCCTGTTTTATTTTGGACAATTATGTTCATTTCACTAAGAAGACATCATTCATATGATCCATGTATTACGAAGGAAATCCAACAGGACCTATATTTTAAAGTTTCAAGTACCTTAAAATCAGTTTTAGCAGAGATCACCATTTCTCCAATCACTAGGTATGCGCCAACGGAAACTGAAGACCCAATTTTGAATGTTTCCAGTGTTTATTCAGTTCAAGCGTTCTTACTTTATACATTTTGGCCTCCATTAATTTCTTCATTAAGTGCCGATTCCAGTTGGAATACCATTGGTATTGCATTCTATCAAGCTATTAGAATGGGGTTACATTCAAGGAGCAGGGATTCATCTTTTGATCAAGGACTTCATAACGAGCAAATTAAAACTTGGATTGCATGTAATGTTGTGTCTCAGACTATTGCCACAGCTTTTGGGTTTCCGGGTTTTGTTCAATCTCATGCTTCACTTTTAACTATTTGTAAGGATGAAAAATACAAAATCCCTTTTCAATTGACTCAAATGTTGGAAGTTCAATTATTTGAAGATCAAATTGCAAGAACATTAAACAACAATATTTTTGACTCATCTCTTTTAGCAGATGCGAGTGAAAAGTTACCTTTAATTCAATTGCTATCAAATGAACTGGATCAGTTAGAAATGAGATTGTGCTCGAACAATAAATATCATATAGATGATTTCAGGAAATGTGTACTTCTAGCATCGAGGGTTCACCTATTCTCGTATCATTTTCTAGATACTAGTAGAATTGCAAAATTCGAATTACAAAAGGGGATTGTCAAAGTTTACAATGCGTCAGTTTCATTCTTAGCTCATATTCAAAATGCAAATTCAAGAGACCCATATTTTGTGGCCAATTTACCAAGTGTATATAACTTAATTATCTGGCAAGTAAGTGTTATTATTGCAAGATTGATCCATTCGCCATACAGGGATATTTTAGATATAGGGGCAGGAAAATCGCAATATCAAATGGCAATGAAAATGACATCAATCGCCTCAATTATAAAGCATGATATTGCGTATAGATCGGCGGGAATTATGAAATCTACATGGATGTTATTTAAGAAATTAAATGATGATGGTATCGAATGGCCCAAAGTTTCAGTTACCTCTAGAATGTCCGTTAGTGTATTTTTTGATTCGTTAATGATTTTGAGAGAAAAATGTGGTATGTCCAAGCTTGGAATTAAAGATCATGGGGATCATTCGGATGGATCCAATGAAGTTGATGATGTTGATGTAGATGATGAAGATGTTGATGGTGTTGATCACAATGTTAATAAAAAAACTCAAGCCACTTCCGACCATGGAAAGAAAACTCATGTAAAGTACTCATCTTATTCTGATCCAGCAGAACCTAACAATGCAGCAAAGAGAAAATCCAACTATCATTTAGAATCCGCAGCAAGAAAAATCATTTCTACAATACCTTTAGATCCACAACCAATCGCAATATCCGTTTCTCCATCAAATGGATCAAGTCCGAATTCTGGTAAATCTGCCAACTCTCCTAATTTTAAATCTCCCCAAGGTATCACTGAGCTGCGGAAGTTATCAACGGCTTCTGGCAGTCCTAAAATAGGTAAATCTCCCTTGGCAATTCATAAACCGACTACAAACTCTGTTTCGAAACCTAAAAACGATAGTCCAAATAGGGAAATTTTAGATGGGTGGGAACTGACACAAGATTTTGATACCGAGATGTTATTCAAAGATTTGGATACTGTTATGAACGATTTTGGTTTTCATGGTGACTTCTAGTATTTTGATTGGTGCATTTGCGCCGGGTAACTTTTATAATTTTCAATTCTGTTGATTTATAAAAATTTCATAGATGAAAAAAGTTTTCTGTGTCACCAGCGTAATTCCAATAAAAAGCAAGACAAAATGCCAGCGGAAATTCAAGACGCGGTCCCGGACATTGTGATTGGGGGAGAAGAAATTGAAGAGGAAGACCCAGTGTATGGTTCAGAAGAAGAAGAGGAACAAGACGAAAAAATCAACGCCAAGAAGGTGTCGTTCGCAGGTCTGGATGATGAAGACGAGAGTTTGGAAAAGGAAGAAGAAAGAAGACAAAGGGAGTTTGAAGAGGGTGGAGGGTTGCCAGAACAACCAATTAACCCAGATGTGACGAAGTTAACACCAATTTCCCCTGAAATTATTAACAGACAAGCAACAATTAATATTGGTACAATTGGTCACGTTGCGCACGGTAAATCTACCGTTGTTAGAGCCATTTCAGGTGTTCAAACTGTTAGATTCAAAAATGAGTTGGAAAGAAACATTACCATTAAGTTGGGTTACGCCAATGCTAAGATTTACAAATGTGACAATGAAGAATGTCCTGAACCAGATTGTTACAGATCATTCAAGTCTGATAGAGAAATTCATCCAAAATGTGAAAGAGAAGGATGTAGCGGTAGATACAACTTAATTAGACATGTTTCATTTGTTGATTGTCCAGGTCACGATATTCTTATGTCTACTATGCTTTCAGGTGCAGCCGTTATGGATGCTGCACTTTTGTTAATTGCCGGTAATGAACCATGTCCACAACCTCAAACTTCAGAGCATTTGGCTGCAATTGAAATTATGAAGTTGAAACATGTTGTCATTTTACAAAACAAGGTTGATTTGATGAAACAAGATGCTGCATTAGATCACCAAAAATCTATCTTGAAGTTTATTAAAGGTACAATTGCTGATGGTGCACCAATCATTCCAATTTCTGCTCAATTGAAATACAATATTGATGCCGTTAATATGTGTATGGTTAAATCTATTCCTATCCCATTGAGAGACTTCACTGCAGAACCAAGATTAATTGTTATTAGATCATTTGATGTTAACAAACCAGGTTCTGAAATTGATGACTTGAAGGGTGGTGTTGCCGGTGGTTCTATTTTAACAGGTGTTTTCAAGATTGGAGATGAAATTGAAATTAGACCAGGTATTGTTACAAAGGATGATAACGGTAAAATTCAATGTAAATCTATCTTTTCAAGTATTGTTTCTTTGTTTGCTGAACATAATGATTTGAAGTTTGCTGTTCCAGGTGGTTTAATTGGTGTTGGTACTAAGGTTGATCCAACATTATGTAGAGCCGATAGATTGGTTGGTCAAGTTGTTGGTTCAAAGGGCCATTTACCATCCGTTTTCACTGATATTGAAATTAACTATTTCTTATTGAGGAGATTGCTTGGTGTTAAGACAGATGATCAAAAGAAGGTTAAAGTCAGAAACTTGGAAGTTGATGATGTTTTGATGGTCAACATTGGTTCAACTGCAACTGGTGCTAGGGTTGTTGCAGTCAAGGCTGATATGGCAAGATTAACATTAACATCTCCTGCTTGTACAGAAGTCAATGAAAAGATTGCATTATCAAGACGTATTGACAAACATTTCAGATTGATTGGTTGGGCTACAATTAAGAAGGGTACAACAATTGATCCAATTAACTAATTAATGTTTTTAATGGTTCTATATAATAATATAAAAAATGAAAATATGAGAGGATTCACTTATTTATAGTGGTGTAGTGATTAATGTTAAATCATCGAGTTTATTACAGCTCAGGAATTTACCCAACGAATCCGTTTTCATCATCTGGATGACTTTTTCCTTAACTTGTTCATAAAGGGCATTTATTTCATCTAAAAAATTCAATCTTGATCCTAATGACATATCTGTTGGCGATGCTGGACTTGTGTTGGAATTGGAACTATTCAAATGAAACGTCAGAGTTGAAATTTGATGTTTTTGCTCAGCAATATTGATCTCCTCAGATTTTGTGTTTAAATAGGGATTTTCTAGAGGGAATACCTGACTTTTGTTACCAAGTTGAATTTTTTCTGGCAATTTTAATAATTTGCCGCTTTTGTAGTCATTTGATGTTGAGATTGAAAAATATATATTATCATCTTGAGAAGGATCTTTAATTAATAAAGAAGAAAGATTTTGAACCCAATTCATGTTTGATTCATCAGTTATCAACTTTTGAATGGAAGATCTAATTTGTGAGTCAACGTTCAATCCATTTGGTGCGTTATCTGAAAGATACATTGCATAGATACTGTAGACTTTAATTAAGGAAAATTCACTGAACCTTCTGATTGCAGACCTGACCGTTGCAAGGAGTTTTTCACTTTCAACATCATTTTGAAGCGATTCTTGGATTGCAGCTTGGTTTGAAAGCTTCTTTTTTGCTTTATTTTTCAGTGAGAGTAATTTCTTCAAAACACACATTCTTCTTTGGAATTCAATTATATCATCATAAGCATTCAGATTTTCAATGCATAAATTATCAATCATAAATTGACGAAAAAGATATTTGAGACCTGGATCCCGAATAACCTTTTCAAAGGTTAATTTATCCGTAATTTTTTTGTGAGTGTCATGGAACTCAATTTGCTTTGGAGTTTCAAATTCTTTATTTTTATCTTCACAACAGCTTTTATTGGTAACAGATTCAAATGCTTTCAAATTTAAATTTAAATGGTTTTGATCTTTTAAGCAAACATTGGCAATAGCTTTAGACTCATTTTTGAACAATAATTTATTCTCCCATTTAACTAAAGTCAAACCTTTTTGTGTCAAAATATAAATTGAATCTTTAGTTGGTTTAAATTCAGAAAGATTGGTTGCAGATTCAATCAATTTATATTTTAGAAATAAAGAAGAAATTTTGATTGCTTCTCTTTGATATATTAAATCGGTACAATCCATTAAGAATTGAACTAGTGATTTACCTGTAAAGCAATTATTCAAGTGGATTTTTTTATTGTTCACCGTGGCTGATTTTGTTTCAAAAAACCTTATTCCTATATCCGAGGTATAATATTGTGTATGAGAGTCTGAGTCTGGATTTGTGAAAAATCTGTGATAAAATGGTGAAATTTCATCGCTGTTACTTTTGATAGATGATGATGTCGATTTTGATATATTTAGTTGTTGAAAAGATGATGCTTTTTGGTTATTTAAGTCTGTTTGGACCGTTTCACTCTGTCTGCTCCTTAAATATTCAAAAAATGCCGTTTCATTTGTCAAAAGCAAACCTGGATTTACTATAATATCAACATTATTATTATTAGCAGTAATAGTATCATTGTTATAAAACTGTTTTCCTAAATTTTTGGTCTTATCTGGAGCATTATTTGTTGACCAAATATTCATTTGAGGACCCATTATTTTAGAAAATAATAGTTTGTCCCAATATTCGTTATGGAGTATTGAATCTGAAGTTGAATCTCTCTCGAATACTATCAAATCCATTGAATTGAAATTGGAATTCAATATTTCTGGTAAGTTCATTCCGATCACTTGGGTAATTCCAATTCTTTTACAAAACCAATTTAAAATAGCAACTCCTTTTGGAGTTGGTTGAAATAGAATATTTGCATCTGGAGAGTTTAATTTACCCAATGTTTTATCATTCGGACAATGAAGTAATTTAGAGGAGTAGAAAAGTTGCATCAGTTCAAAAGCCAGTTTTGGTTTTGCCTCATATAAAATTTTAGTTGATGTTGGTCCATGTTTGATATCGATTGAAAGATTTCCCATGGTTTCAATTGCTTGTTTCATTGTAAATGAATATGGAGGACTATTCTTATACATAAAAGGTAATTTCATAAAGGATTTTTGTTCTCTTGTAGTTTCATATTTTAGCTCCAACCTACATAGTAGAACGGCAAATATCTCTTTTAATTCATGAACAAAAATTGACTCTTTTGGCGTTTTTATTAAAGTTTTGATAGTTAACGGTTTAATTTGTTTAGAGTCCATATTTCATAAATTTCTGGTATAAAAAGAAAAAAAAGGACACTGATGATTTTCAAAAGGTTTGGCATCTTTTGAAACCTATCCAAACGCAATTAATGCACAGCTTAAAAGAAAATCTGTCACATGTTTCATATGTGTTTCATTTTTCAAATGCTGAGCGTTTTTCTGGAAAATAACGGATTCAAGATCTAATTAACAAAGAGTTGAAAGAAATAAACATTTATATACAGCTAATAGGAGGTGAGTGATCATTCCAATCTTTTCTTCATTTCTTGGAAGTTTATCATATGCCTTGCCATCAATCTAGCTCTCATTTCAGCCAAATTTCCAGCAGGTGCCCAATTTGAATTGGAGTCCAAATCATCTTCACTTCTGATAACTGAACCAATAGACATGAACATACCAAAAAATGCACCAGAACCACCAATGTACTTACCTAATGTGTTCATAACCCCACCAGGAGCACCTTGGGTCAAGATGGCATAACCACCAAAAACAAATCCTGAAACTGCTCCCACTGTTGCACCCATCAAGAACCCCATCTTCATTTTATCAAAGACAGATTGTTGTTGCTGATATTGTTGAACTTGTTGAACAGGAGGCATTTCGATTTGATCTTAAAAAGAGTGTGTTAATAAATGGAGTCAATAATCCACCATTAAAAATTTTTCATTACGTAAAAGTCATGATTTGTCTATAAAGAGGAATTAAAATGGTTCCACCATAATCTGAAGGCTAAACGCCACTCTTTGGATTGAAGATCGTTGTTGAGAATATCGAAATCAAGCCTTTGGAGTTTTTCCAAAAACAAAATGGAAGGAATTCCATTCATCATTGGCAAATATATGCAATCAGGTAACGTTCTTTTGTTACCCCAAACTTGCTTTAATTCTTTCAATTTGAGTCTTGCTGTTAATATGTGATCATTTGCTTTAGTAGCCATTTCAAAGATTGTGTCCTTTAATCTATCTCTTGAAATAGGGTCAATGTCTGATGAAGAACGTAAAATCAATCTGATTGTTTCTTCTTCGGATAGATTATTCTTTATTAATAAATCGGATGGTATCATCAAAGTATTCTTCTTTTCAGCAAAGTATTTTAGACCGATTAGGAAAGAGCAAATGGATGTTGCTTGGCCTAAATGGCCCGAGATTTCACTAAGAGAATTTCTTATCTCATTACTTGAATCTTTTAGTAAATTAATCCCATCAGTTGAAAATCCAGTTAATTGTTCTGATAGAGCAATTGACTGAATCATGTAGTTTAATTGAGATGTAGTTCCTTCTCCAAATGAACAAATATCATCAAGAGTTCTGAACCCAGTTGTTGAATTATTGTTATAAAAATGAGAATGACTTGAGATCATTTGTGATAACATTGATTTATCAAAATTTAAATCTTTCAAAATAGTGTCTGCTAGTAAGACTGTCGATGGTTCATTTAACTGAGGCAAAATTTCATTGCTATTTGATAAATTTAATTTCATTAATTTGTCCAATTGATTTGTCCAGAATTCAAATTTCAAATTATTGAATTGCCTAGATTTTTCGCTTGAACCTGGTTGATGACCAAAGGATATTTTAGATAGTTCTAAGTTGAAAGATTTCAATCCAATGATTGAATCTTGAATATATTTGGGGTAAAACTTCGAAATCAGTAGAGTTGATGGATCAACCTTTTTCAATTGTTCGACACAATCAAACCTTGATTTTGAGACCTTTGAGGTATAGAAGTCGGCAGCCGCATCTATTTTATTCCTGGTAGAGGAATGACGTACCCACTTGCAAGATGCACGAAGCATATTATAGATTATGTATACAATAAATTACAAGAAGAAGTATAAAAAAAATCAGCTTTGCACTTCCATTTAACCAAATTGAAAATTATATCTATGTGTATTAATTTATTTTTATATATATAGCATGTTTTTTTTGGTCAAATTAATTCCATACGAAATTTGTATATTGTATATATTAATTAAACCAAACGAAATAATTGATTGTTCTAATAATTCGATAAAATTTCAAGGCATGAATTTTAAATTTAAGAAATTATCAACCAAGAAACATTTCTCTTTGAAAGCAAGAAATATCTTTTTCCAACAATTAAGTGAATTTGATTCTTTGTTCTTCAACTAATGAAGAATTAAATTTATTTCACATATTATAATGACTATCTCCAAAAACCTTAAGAGTTCGAGACCATTTCCAATGCATTGTTTATATTTTTATTCCTTTGTACTGAAATTGTCAATTACAACAAATTTAAAGTTTCATAATGAAAATTAAATATATAAATTTAGGAAAGCATAACATAAAATTATTTACTTTAGAATAGAATAAAACTAATAAAAAATTAACTTTATTGGATTAGTGAAACCACTTGTTGTTGAATTTTTTGCCGCACAAAATTTTCAATTTGGCCTAACGGAAACTTAATGAGATTTTTCAGTTTTGTGTCGCAAGTTCGACTCTTAAAAAATTGAATTCCCGATTAGGGGATGTTAAAAGGTGGCAAAAGCGTCCGAATATTTTTTGGCACTTCAAGTCGAAGATTGAAATATAAAGGTTACAGGGAATGTCAGAATATTTAGTGAGGGACGTCACATCTAACACGAGTGGTATAACCAGACCGATGATGGTAAGAGAGATTACGAAGATTGGCGAGGGGGCGTTCGGAACAGTTTTGCAAGCCAATTTAAAGAACGCAATTTCAAATCAATTGAACGACGTATGGTTCGGTCCTTTCGCAATTAAGAAGGTTCCGGCGCAGACTGAGTATAAATCAAGGGAATTGATTATCTTGAAACAAACAAATCATCCAAACATTGTCAGCTTGAAGTATTATTACAATTATCCAAATAAGGATGATAATAATAGAATTTATCAACATTTGGCAATGGAATGCTTGCCTTGTAACTTGCAGAGTGAAATTAAAAGGTATTATTTAAACAAATCAATTTTACCAACTGATCACATCAAAATTTATACATTTCAAATTGCAAGAGCAATGAATTATCTTCACTCTTTTGATATTTGCCATAGGGATATAAAACCATCCAATATTTTAATAAATCCTGATTTGTTGTTACTCAAGATATGTGATTTTGGCTCAGCTAAAAAGCTTGAAATCAATCAACCTTCTGTTTCATATATTTGTTCAAGGTATTATAGATCACCTGAATTAATTGTCGGTTGTTGCTTATATACAACAAAAATTGATATCTGGGGTTTGGGATGTGTAATGGGTGAAATGTACATGGGGAAGCCAGTATTTCAAGGTCAGGAACCAATGCTTCAATTAAGGGAAATTTCGAAATTGTTAGGCCCACCATCAGAGGAATTCATCTACGAATCTAACCCAAATTATCATGGCCCAATGTATTCCAATAAATTATTCACTTCAGATTTAGAAACAAGATATCAAAGCGTATTCCCTAATGCCAAGAGTGATGCCATTGATTTACTAATGAAGATTTTAGTTTATGAGCCAAAAAAGAGGCTATCACCAATTCAAATCATGTCTGATGATTATTTTTCAAATATAAAAGAGCTATCTTTTGAAGTTAAACCAAGAAACCGTGATTCACTAATAAAAGTTGATGATTTATTGTTCAATTTTAGTGATTATGAAATGCAATCTTTTGGTGATCTTTCACAATTGATTTTACCAAGGTCATAGGGTCGGAAAGAGAGATGGATGAAAATATGTAACGAGATTATAATAACAATAATAACAATAATTAGTTTTTTTTAATGTTTAATTTATTAATGTAGAGAGAGTGCTTTAACATGTCAAAGAGCTAATGAATTATCCTCTTCCATATTATTACTAAACCAGAGTAAACAACAACATGACATAATAAAACCATTGCTGATCACATTTTCTAATCCCATTCCAATAGTTGGCATTTCTGTAAATCCTTTCACGATATACTTTAGAATTAATACTAGCAGCGACCCACTCATTCCAATTGCTAACATTGCAAATCCCACAAACAAAACAATCCTTGCTTGCCATTGTAAACCACTCGACGTGTCGAATCCAAAATCAGAATTAACCAATTGAACTTTATTCAATGAGTTCACGATGATTGTACCTAGAGTTGAACAAATAAATGGAATCCAGTCAATGAACGTTACATGTACTAGTGACCCGTTGGCATATTTAGAATATAAAGACGAATCTATCAAAATCCATAACCCCATGGCATAGCAAACCCCTGCTAATCCTACCGAAACCTCATGTAGTTTATGATGTGGTATATTGAATGGTAGGTTGAATTTGAATAATCTACTAGACATTACTGCGTAGAAAAGGAGAGATAATGTATGGATAAGATAGTGTTTTAATTTGGCCATCTAAATCCCCCCTATACTATAAAAAAAAGCCCTAAAATTGCTCATGATGTTCCAAATCTTTGAGCCAATTTGGAACCGAATCCCAACTTTCCGGTTGGATGACACCATTGAAACTGAATGTACCAAATACAAGCAAACCAAATGCAAAAAACTGAAGAAAATGGAAGGATTCCCAGCCGATGCACAAAGAAACAATCCATACCAACAAAGTCCTACATGTATCGATGGTGGATCTAGCAGTGGCATTCAAATGAGAGGTTAGAGACACCCCAAAGAAATTGAAGCTTGAAATGGATAACATGATTCCAAAACTAGTTATCAAAATGACTCTGTTATTGAACATTTGTTGAAACCCTATCAAGATATTGGCTTTTCCAGTAATATGAAGAATAATCATTCCTAAGATAGTAATCAAGAAACCATAAATTCCTTCAAAACCAACCAACCTCATTGGTTCAACATCGTAATTAACAAGAACATGTTCTTCGATTACAAACTGAGATGCAGATAAAGTGATCCCAATAAAAATCAAGAACATACCGAATAACACATCTAATGAGGAGGCCCCACTTCCACTTGAGGCACTTTGATCATTCAGATAACCACTCAAACCAACTAAACCAACCCCTAATGATACAATAAATAATGAACACCATTCCAATTTGGTGATACGACGTTTTAAGAATGTAACAGATAATAACCCAACAATTAATATGATGGAACCTCTAGTCATTTGATAAATGGAAACAGGAGTATAAATCATCCCAACATTCATCAGAGTAGTACCTAAAACATCACACAGTGCTGGAAGTGATAAAACAATCGAGTCTTTGAGTGTTTTAATATCTCTTTTGGTGGTAATAGTTGAACTCACCAATCTAACAGAATCATTATTATTTCCTTTTTTCTTGTTCATCAACCTCGTGAAAATGATTGGAAACCAACAAAGCATCTCTCCGACAAACATTTGAAGTGTTTGCAAAATGGGTTGATCAAACAACTCACTGGAAATTGGATTTTCACAATTATCAACGCATTGTAAGTCTTGTAATTTGGTCAATATTGAATTACACGAGCCTGCAATAATTGTACCGATGACAAACACAAGAATCTGTATTTATAATTAGTATTAGTTCTCTTCTAAAAAGGCGCACTGCCAAGATGTCACTTACCAACCCAGTTTTCATCTTTATTTTGGTATGCTATATTAATTGTACATTACAAAAAAGTAAAAACCCTATTACGTAAATATTTGATAAAATGGCTTATTTCCCTTACCAAAGCCATTTGTACAGTCAATACCAACGCAAACATTAGGAGCGCTGTTTTTCGTTAATTTCCATTGAATTTCCATTGGAATTAGGCCGCCATTCAAATCCATTGCTTTCTTAGATTCAGATTTATCTTTTTGAATCAACTTTCTTTTTTCAGAAGCACTCAAACTTAAATAAGTTCTTATCTTATGAACACATCTACCACAATACATATGACCACATTTAGCCATATATGAAGTTTTTGCCAAATCGTTATCAAAATCCGTTAAAGGCCCATTCTTATTCCAAGGACTTGGAAATCCTTTTTCAAAAAGAGTTTTGGAATCATTAGAATCATCACCATCCTTTGGTGATCCCACAAATAATTGAATCCCACATAATTCACAACCTATTTTACCATCTCCAAAATCATTTGTATAGATATGAGTTTGATTGTTGGGGATTTTATTAACACTTTCCCTTTCCAGTCTTGCTTTCTTCATTTCCATTTTCCTCTTCTTGTAACGCTTAGCTTCTAAACGATCTTCTTCTTGTTGAATCATTCTCATAACGTTAGGAGGAACATTTTCACCACGAGGTAGTTGTTGATGTTCATTTTGTCCTTGAAATAATCCCATCACTTGTCGTAATCTAAATAGTGGTGAAATAGTTGGTGGAGTATATTGATATTGACGTCGGTGTGAACTTGCTGGGGTATCAATAGAATCTATAATTTCCACATCGTCGTTGTCATTATCATCTTCATTACTTTCAACCTCCACACTTTGAGTAGGAGAATAATCATAATCTGTCGAGTCTTCATCATCTGATTCAACGAATAGAGAATTACTTAAGTTTGTCCTTCTCCTATTCCTCGATAGACTCGTAGCCAAACTTCTCCTTAATCTATTCTGCCTTCTAATTGCCATCCTTCTGAACTCCTCATCATGTATTGATTGTCTTGTTGGAACTCTTATACGTTCCATTTCATCTTGGGTATTATTATCAATTCTATTTGGTGTATTTAGCACTAAATTCGAGATCAGCAGCCGACCCGAAGGTAAATGTAAATGGAAATGCTCGCCACTACCTCTTGTAGCACTATTGGAATGTTGTTGTTGTACTTGTTGCTGCCTCTGTGGTAATTCTCGTTCACCAATAATTTCAATTTCATCTGTATTATTTGTATTATTACCATCTATATTATGTTCATCATCATCATCATCTGAGGGTATCACCAAAAGTTCAGGCTGCCTCATCTCTACAACTTCAATATCACTGTTGTCATCCTCATCATCTGATAGTTCAACAATAATCGGATTATTTGCCATTTTCTATGAGAAAGTAGTTATCCTTTCTAGATAATATTGACGTACACTATATTAGTATATGAATTAATGTACTTTTCTATATTAAAAACTTATTACCAGACTACAAAAAAACGTTAACTATAAATTATAAACCAGATCTCTTGTAAGTACCAACGACAATACAATGGTCTCTTTCATAAGGTTCTAAAGTTAATTGTTCTAAAGGCTTAATCCTTTCCTCTCTCATCTTTTGCACTTCTCTTGCAAAAACAGTTTCAGCATCAACTGTTGAATCAATACAGTTAGCCTTGATAGAAATAACAACACCACCATTATCCTTTAAGAATAAATGGGAGTTTAATGCAATAATTCTAGCTTGATCAGGTTGAGCAACATCCGCAAAAACAGCGTCAACCATACCAACTAACATTCTGTATTTTTGTGGGTGTCTAGCATCTTCAACTAAAGGAATAACATTTGGTCTCTTCTTAGCCATTGAGATTAATTCACGACCAGGTCTGTGAGAAAATTCAACAGCGTAAACTAAACCTTCTGGACCAACAATATCAGAAACATGTGAGACGGAAGTACCAGAAGCAGCACCAAGATAAAGAACCTTGGCACCTGGCTTGATGAATATTTGATCTAAACCACCCATAATACCAGCGGCCAATTTTGATCTGAAAGGATTCCAAACACGGTATTCAACTTTAGTAGCAGGGGTATCTGGGTCTTGAGAAGGTTCTTCAACTGAGATTCTCTTTTCACCATAAACTGACTCACCTGGTGCAATATTCTTTGTAACTAATAAATCTTCCTTACCTCTTGCAATGAAAACACCGGCATGTCTGTGAGGTTCAATGACGACCTTAGCACCACCCTTAGCACCACCACTTGATCCACCTCTACCACCTCTGGCACCACCTCTACCACCTCTGGCGCCACCTCTACCACCTCTGGCACCACCTCTAGAACCACCTCTGGCACCACCAAATCCACCTCTGGAACCACCTCTTCCACCGCCAAATCCGCCTCTGGAGCCTCCACGGCCTAAAATAATTGGTGTTTGTTAGTATATGTTTCAAATTTGGTTAAATATCACCCAGGGATCTTTCAATTCTTATAACTCAGTACGATAACGCAGATAAATTAGTTAATCATGCTATTTAATAGCCTCATTAACATCTAAAGTTCTCCTCATGTATAAAAATTCTCTTCCCAAGCTTCTATTATTTTAAACGTACCGCCTCTTGAATTTCCTCTTCCTCTTGGAGCAAAACCCATTTTTATTTTATGATTTTTGAAGAAAAAAGAGTGAAAAATGTGAAAAGGAGTGAAAAATTTTTATTTTATTTTATTCAAATTTCTTTTTAGCAGTAAGAAAAAAAGGATATTTTTTTCCCATAGCCATTGGTGACACGCGCGCAAATTGGCAGACTCCATTAGGGCAAAAATCAACAAACGGCAAATGACGAACGAAACACGCGGAACAGGGGACAGGGGGATGCTACGGAGGATGTTGGAAGTATATCGGGGAAGTCTTGAGAAAAAACCGATGACAATCAAGGCTTTGACGCTTGTTTTATTGAGTATTTTGAACGAACAGATAGCAAGTTACGCGTCTAAAGATACCAAGGAGCTGAGTGTTAGTATTGCAGGGAAGAAGATTAGTTTGAAACATGCAATGACAAGCAAAGTACCATTGATGGCGCTTTTTGCGGTGTTGATCAATGCGCCTTTCAACCATTTTGGATATCAATTGATCCAATATCCTTTCAATCATACACGCATGACACCAGCTAAAAGAGTATTGCAAACGATTCTATCATGTTTGACTTTAACCCCTACATTTGTGGCATTGTTTGTGGGCTGGATTTCCATTATCAATTCCACCAAATGGTTGAGATTTTACTCTCTTATCAAAGGTAAAGATTGGGAAACATTAGTGAAGGAATTGAGGTCCACCTCGGAACAAGTGATGAAGGTGTTCAAAGCAAGCTATTGGAAAGTGTTACGTAATTCATGGATCGCAACTCCATTGTTTACAACTGTGGCACAATCGTTCATCCCGAACGAACTCTGGGCTTCATTCTTTGCTTTGTGCTATTTTGTTTTGGGAACTTACAACAATACCCGAGTTAAATTAGAAAAGAAGCGAAAGGAGGAGTAGAGAGATCAACAATTGGTCTTTTTCTTTTCAAAAGCAGGTCTTCTCTTTGGATCTATCGATTCTATCATCTATCTATCTATCTATCTAAATAATCTATTATTCTTTTTATTCATTATTATCATCAACTTTAGTCTTGTCATCTGCTTCACCTTCACCTGCACCTTCACCGTCATAGTCATCTTCATCATCGTCTTCTTCACCTAGTTTTCTAGGAGGTAAAACGGTTTCGAACGCTTTTTTCCAATCCTTGAATTCATTCCATTTTAGTAGTAATTCAACTACATGAGATGTAGTCAATACTTTTCTGCCAGTCAAGTTTATGAATTCATCAATAGGTAATCTAGCAGTACGTATACCTAATTTGTCTGCTGTACCTTTGCACAAATTTTTATGGCGTCCTTTGTCAACAATTCCTCCAATCACATAAACATGATTAGGCTCCAATTCGGTTATCATTTCATCTGTATCTGCAGAAAGATACACGACGTTAGAATAATCATGAATTAGCTCTTCTTTTCCCAATTCAGTATCCCATTCCCATGATTTCAAACTAGATTCTAAATCCTTTTCGGTGAATTGGACCCATTCAGGCTTCCAAAGTTTGTAATCCTTTATTCTAGTTTCGAATCTTTCTTTTAATCTTTTATCTAAACCGGAAACTAGAAGCTGCGCACGACTAATACCAATTCTGTTATTAGAATATGATCTAGTGATTTGATTTGAAAGCGAAACTACTTCTTTTGGGATCATCATATCATCATAACCACAATCTACAAGAATCCCAAAATTACATTCTTCTTGTGTACCATCTTCCTTTCTTTTGACATCATTAGGTCTTCTTTTCAATAAATGTGAGTAGTTCTCTCCCTTGGCTGCCAACTCTGCGATTTGTGATCTTCTTTCTGCATTCTTTTGCTTGATCTTTTCTCTCTTTCTCTTTCTCATCTCACCACGTTCTGATGCCCATCTCGCTCTTTTAAGTTGCTTTTTATATTGTGACTTAGTCATTCCCTCTGGTGGGACTAGCTTTGCACCTGGGATATGTCCCTCTGGCACTGAAAATGCTGGTTTCTCTTCCATTGCTGAGAAAGAGAAATGTTTGTGTTCCCAGTAAAACTTTTTCTACAGCGTAATGCTTTAGATTTTCCCATCAAGTTAATTTTATTTCCGTAGTAAATTATTTGACTCCCAGCAAAAAAAGTTTTCCTACTAAATTTACTGGGAAGCCGTTTTTTTGTGCCATCCTTGAAGTAAATGCTCTGCAAATTGTGATAATATTCTGAATAAAACTTGACCAGAAATTGGGATTTCAACTTCTGAATTTTTCCAATGCAATTCAAATATTTACAGAACGTTGTCCAAAAAATCCTAAATGTCTTGAATACGCACAAGAGTAAGTTATATTTTAATATAGTGGGTTTATATAGATATAGTATGACAAAAAAAAAAACTTTTCACTTTTAACGTTTTGTCTTTCAACAGATACATAAAGATGGCCCCTCCAGCCCCACCGAATGTTATAACAGCAGAAGTGGTTTCTGGTATTACCGGATCTATTTCTATTGCATGCTGGATTATTGTGTTTGCACCACAAATTTATCAAAATTTCACAAGAAAGTCAGCAGAGGGTCTTTCAATGCTATTTGTTATCCTCTGGCTGCTGGGAGATGTATTTAACGTTATAGGTGCGGTTATGCAAGGAGTACTACCAACAATGGTAGTTCTGGCTATTTATTATACCTTGGCAGATATTGTTTTATTATGGCAATGCTTTTATTATGGGACTCACTCCAAAGTGGACCCTATTCATTTATCACCTGCCAATCCATTGAGTAACGAATCCGAGCCACTTTTAGAAACGATAATTGAAGGACATCATCATCAGCAACAACATCAGGAAGACGAAGTTTCGGGAGAGCATGAAGGGTTCAACGACATTAATGGTTCATCACCAGAATCTTCAACTGCACTCAAGTCAAGTTCCAATGAATCAGACTGGATATATAATGTTTTCATGGTTGTCCTGGTATTGTTAGCAGGTTTCGGAGGATGGTATTTTGGTGACAGTCACAATCACAAAACAAAACCAATTGATTCAGATTTAGATTTTAATCCATTAGCACAAGCGTTTGGTTGGCTGTGTGCTGCATTGTATTTAGGGTCAAGGATACCCCAAATTTTGTTAAATTTCGAGAGAAAATCATGTGAAGGTATTTCATTTTTGTTCTTCTTATTTGCATGTCTGGGGAATATAACCTATGTTGTTTCTATTTTATCTGTCTGTACAGGCCCAAAATATTTATTGGTCAATTCATCATGGTTAGCAGGTTCAATCGGGACCTTATTAGAAGATTTCATCATTTTTGTTCAATTTTTTGTCTACAACGAAAAGGATATTGAACAACAAGAGTTGGCATAAACTTCAATCTTTTCTTATTTCTGTATTTTCTTGATTTTTATTTATAAATGTATCTCTGCTGTAAACGGAAATGTATGCTTTGAAATTTCTGCTTAGCACAACTGGTGCAGTGTCTTACCACAAAAAGGAAAAAATTTTAAAATTTCATCTTACATGAGGATACCAGTATTATTACACAAATAAACGAAAACATGTCACAGGAGGATAGTGATAACTTCTCAATTGGGAGTGGAGGGTTTTTTGAAGAACCAGAAGATTTTGTTGGCAAAGAACCGGAAAATCACTTTGTTCACTATAAGAGGGAATTCACTACTAAGGAAGAAATGGAGTTGAGATTAGTTGGGAAATCTCCTCTATGGGGCCATCTTCTGTGGAATGCAGGTATATACACAGCTAATTACATTGAAAAGAACCCAAAGCTGATTGAAAACAAAATCGTTGTTGAATTTGGAGCTGCAAGTGCTTTACCTTCAATATTGTGTGGTTTTCATAAAGCCAAGAGAGTGGTATGTACAGATTACCCTGATCCAATCTTATTAAATAACATCCAATATAACATCGATCTACATAAAGTTGGAGATATTGTGAAAACGGAAGGGTTCATTTGGGGAAATGATGTTCAAGGCATAAGAGATCAAATTCCTGAAAACGATGAATATGCCGATTTAATTATAATGTCTGACTTGGTCTTCAATCATAGTGAGCATACTAAGCTTTTAAAATCTGCCAAGGAATTAGTGAGGCCTGGTACAGGAAAATGTCTCGTTGTTTGGTCTCCTCATAGACCAAAACAAGAAATGGTAGATAATGATTTCCGATTTTTTGAAACTGCCAAAGAGCAATTTGGGTTTAACGTGGAGTTTGTTGAAATGGTCCATTGGGACCATCCTATGTTCCCTGAAGACCCTAAAGATACTGAAGAATTGAGAAAAAGAGTGTATTGTTATGTACTTCACCCAAATTGGTGATTTTGGTATAGATCTGTAGCTTAAGTTCTTCCCAATTCAATGAGCGTATTTGCGTCCAGCCATTTTTAACAATAACATCTCTTCCAAAACAAGTTCCTTTTTCGCACCTAATAATACAAAAAAAAAAAAAAAGGTTCCCCCAACCCAGCCATTTCTGTCCAATTTAACGAAAAGGGTAATATTTTCAATTATTGCTGGTTTTTGATTATTTGACACAATTCATTACCATTCTTTTCTTCAATCAACAATGGACAAAGTGCCATCAACACCACCACCACCAAGCCAAGGACGATTTACATTGGAAACGCCTAGCACGCCGCTTTTAGCACAAACGGGGTTATTTCCTACACCACAGACAGTTCGAACACATTCAAAAAGAGTGCTTTCCAATTCTAATCATGAAAGCCATGTAAGTGGTAGCGGATGTACCGAGCATTTATTAAGAACACCAGAGACAACACCAAGAAAAAGAGTGGTTGAATCATCAAAGTCAGTCCATCATATCCTTTTCCCAATCTCCCATTCAACAGTTGGAACAGGAAGACGATATTCAAATAATATCTATCCATCTTCTTTTTCAAATAGAACAACAGGATTGTTAGATTTGAAATCTTCAATAAAAATAGAAATAGAAGAAGATGAGGAGGAAGAGGAAGAGGAGGAGGAGGAGGAAGAGGATGACCAAGAAGATGAGGAATTTATGAATTATTCATCAAGCGATGAAATTGCCAATCCAATCGAAACTAGAAGGAGATTACAATTAATCAAACCTATTGCAGAGCCATCCACTCCACCAAGTCAAATTATGGACGATAAATTTATCATGAGCATGAATGTGGAGACATGCCATGATTCTGATGACTTAGAAGACGTTAAAAATGATATTAATCAATCAACTCCTACGCTGATTAACCCATTCATAACTCCTAACACCTCAACATTGCTGAATGCGAAAAGCCACAATGCGAAAAATCCAAGATTTTCAAATGAAATCGAAATGATTTATCATTCAACAGGTGAACATTTTTGGATCCCTCAAAATGAGCCAGGTTTGAACATCAAACCAACAAATCTGATTGGCAAACTGTCAAATGTAATTGAATCTCCATTGAAATCTAAGGGATTTGATATGTCAAATTTACTGAGAACTCCAAAATTACAACAGGATCAATCTTTGATAGATGACCTAAATTCAACCGATGAAGATGATGATAAGGATTTAGTGGAGCATGCGAAACTCCAACAAAGCCAACTACAGAGGGAAGAGTTGGTTGTTGTAAAATCAAGGAGGAACTCCAATCCTTTTAATTCGAATACCCCGAAACCTCCAACCCCAAGAACTCCACGAAAATTAGGCGTTTTAAGGCGAGTAGAATATATAAATCAATCTAGTGGAGATAAAAGAGAAATTGAATTAAATGAAGATGAAATGATTAAGCCAAAAAGATTGAACTTTTCAGGAATGTGATTTTTCCTCTTCCCCCCTGTATTTTATTATTGACATTACTATTATTATTGTGATGGTTATTCCGAAGCAATCATCAATTCAACTTTTGTTCTTTTTGACTATTATATAAATATAGATAAACTGTTCGTATATGTTTGTGTACTTTAGATATTATTATCGATCCTTTTTATTACCACAACTTTCTTAGATCATCCCAGTCGTTATTTAATCTACGGTTCCAATAGCTCTTAGGACCTTCATTATAATACCATTTCCCGTCCTCTTTTAAACTGAAAAAGTTCGGTTTTTCGCTATCTACAATTTTCCTCCTTGACCGTTGGTCTTCTTCCAATTTCAACTTTAGCTCCTCAGCTTTTTCAATTAATCCATCTTCATACAATTTTTGATCAGGTCTTCTTCTTGAATCATTTGGTGAACATCCCAAATGTACCTCATCAAGATTATTCAAATTACAACTGAATTCAGTAAAACCCCATTTCTTTTCATGATTATCAACTAATTTACCAACTTTCCAAATCTCCTTACCAGAAGTTGATTTGATAGAGTCCGTCCATTTTCCAACTGCAACTTTTTTGCCATCTAGCCATATTTCCAATTTTTCACTTCTTGTCGAAGAAAATCTGGTCGATTCATTGATGAATTTTATTTTCAGTTTTGATCCATTCGAGATACATTTAATATCAATGTCATTAATTGGCTCGGTATACTTATCACCGGTCAATGAGATCATATTTCTTAGTGCTGTTGTAGGCTGTGACCATTCATAGACCTCCCCATTTAACAGTTCTAATTTAATTTCTCCATTCATTACCAAGTCTGCTGATTTTCCATAGAAATTTTGTATTGGTTCTAGTATATGATTCATTTTAAATTGATTAGATTCAACATGACACGCCATTTTGAAAGGCTTGTGAATAATTTTCTCACAGATGACTCTTAAACCAAATTCAGGCCTGATTAACTCAAATGTTTCACCTAGCAATGGGTTGAAAGGTTTTCTCAAACACCTTACTTTATCCCTATATGATGACAAGTATGATACTGCAAATAAGCCGACGTTAATAAGCCTTTCATCCGGCTCCATTTTTAAACAGTCATTTAATAAGTTGGAATACTCAAAACTTTCACAATACTTTTGTAAAAATGATAATGGTTCATTACATGAAATTGGCATAGTCATATTGGTTAAATCTTTACCAATTCCCTTTCGCAAAATAGACATGATCGAAGGTGGTTCACATTTAGCAATTTTAATATCATTTCTATATTTATAAGGATTTTGAAATGGAAGTGGTGATAGATCCATTTTACTGATTGTGGTAACAGCTTGACTCCCAAGTCGAATTCCAGTTTCACCTCCATTTTCGCTTTCATCGCCAGAATCTTCACTTGATGTCTCTAATTCTTTGAACTCAATTTCTTTATCCATAATTTCACTTTCGTATTCATCATCATCATCATTCAACATAACAACTCCAGTATCCACTTCATTCAAAAATTCATGAGCATCAAAAAATTCGCTAGAATTGATAGATGTGTTAGCACTGATAGAAGAATGCCTGGTTAAAGTTTTTCTTGATTCAGATCTCGAATCTTCATCTAATTTTAAATTTTGATAAAGTTCATCTAATTCATTTATCTTGGATTTAAGCGTTTTCAATTGTGATAACAAATCTCCTTGGTTGTCCATCATATCAATGGACAGCAAAGAGGGCAATGGAACAAATGAATCAATGGTTGCAGTTTCTGTTGGGGATGGTGGTGGGGTTGAATTATATTCATGTGAATCGCTATCGTGAGAAATCAATGAATTTTTCCTCTTCAATTTTGAAAAGAAGGATGGTTTTCTTGATGGAAAAACCTCTGAAGTATTTGATTTCCGTATTTTACCATTGAGACTTGGTGGAGTTGATTTGGTTGATTTTGATGCAGTCTGAATTGAATTATCAATCAAAAGTTTTAAATCAATTATCTTTTCATTCATTTGATTAAACTTTGGGTTGGATACCCATCTCCTTGGATACCTAATCGATTCATTGACAGATAAAATATCTGCTTGTTGATAATTTAATTGATGATTGATGTTTTTCTTTTTAATTAAATTGAATGCAGTGATCCACAAATTGAAATCTTCTTTATTGTTTGCCTTCAAAACCCATTGTTCCATTCCAGAATCTAAATAAACCATCAATGCAAGAGAGTCAGCCGAAATTACCGATTGTGTAATTAACATATTTCCCCTCACATTTTTGGAATTTTCATCAAGGTAATAGTTTAAAATGGCATAATTCAAATTTAACGAAAAGAACCTTTTATTGAAGTCCTTCCCTGTTTTCTTTCTTTTTTTCTTCAGCAGGTAACCATGAATGAATTGAACGCCATTGACAGTCAAAGTTGTAGTATTTGTGTTTAACGTATTATTGTTTTTTGGAAGATCGAATTTAACTTTGGAATTTAATTTGATCTGTTCATGGGAGAACTTAATTTTCTTAGCTTTTGTTTTGGAGAAAGTATTATCAAAGATAAATGCATACAACCCACCCGACTGACTGAAAAATTCTCCATTTTTGGTTTCATCCCCTTGGCATCTGCCAATTGAGAATTCTCTCTGTAGATTTTCAAACTTCAGGTAATTTGATCCTGATGACGATGACGGTGATGATGTATTCGATGAGGAATCGGTGGATGGAGGGCTACCACGGAATATCTTACTTGGCAATTGATTGACTGAATTAATACTCAGACTCTCCATTATTGATGCTGCAATCTGATTCGGATTGGAATTCTGATTCTGATGATGTGGATCTATATCCTTATAAATGGCCAAATTAATCGAGTTCTTGATAGGTTTGATGCTCCATTTTAGCTTGCTGCTTTCTTCAAGCTTTACCCATTTGACACTGTATGACTTCGACCGCACTTCAAACGTTTCCATGGCCTGTTTTTCGGGGTAGAAAATAATTTCTATTCATGTTTATAGTGAATATAAAAATCGAAGTCTGCCTTCTCGTATATAAAGGAAAAAAACTGCTCAGCAGAATAAATGGAAAATATAAATTAATGTTTTCCCCTTTCAATCGCCAATTCATCGTTCAAATGCACGGAAACATCTTGCAAAAAATTACAAATAAGAATAGTATTGGCTGAGAAAAATGCAGCACTTGAAATGAAAATGTAATCAAAAATTGCATTTGTTTGACCAAGAAATTCCAATCTCCATGCATTAAACAGCCATAGACCTTGAGATGATATCCAGATAACAAATAAGAACAGCCCACGTTTCCAAGAAATTGTACAAGTTGAAATGTATTGAGGCAAAAAACACAAAAACCAGATGAAGTATTGAGATGTACACACTTTATTGAAAGTAATGAAAGTGAATGTTTGAATAAACATGATTTTCAACATTATATTGACCTTTGAATCAAATGATTTCAATTGAAAGCACTTGAGAAAAGTTGATGGAATGACAATTAATGTTAAACCTAATTGCGGAATGAATGCTAACTTTTCGATTGATAATGTCATCGAAGTATCATAGGATGTGTAGTACAGCAGTACATTGTAAATAGAAAAATTATGTCTATGATCCAACCTGACTAAATGATAAACAAAAGATTCGTAGATGTACTCATGTCCATAAATTGTGTACATCCAATAAGTAAGACCAACAAATGAAAAGATGGAACTGCAAGTGAATATCAAACGTTTCATGTTAATCAAAGGGAACAAAGGCCCCAGGAATAATAATATGGTTGGTCCATATATAAATGGATAAATCTTTAAATGAATGCACACACCAAACATTAATCCGCTGATTATTAGCTTCAGCATATTTCCCGTGTATCTCTGAGATGAAACTAACAAATGAATAGTCAACAAAATAAATGAAGTTAAAATTGATTCCGAAGAACCCCTAGTTGAAATTGTTATAACCATTGGGTTCAAGATCCATAATGCTGATAGTGATTTACATTTGTAAGGTAAATTTTTTAATATCAAATAACCTGTCAATAAATCACATAGAATGAAGAGGAACTTGCCAAATGAAAAAGTCCATGTTGAAGTAGGGACTAGACACCATGCCAGTAGAGGAGTATACCTGTATGTATCTCTCAAAAAAGGAGATTGCCCGTTTGCAACGAATTTGGCAGCATCCGTGAAAACATAATAATCAATATCAGTATACGGTAATGGCCAATTGGCATCTTGGTATAATCCAAATAGGAAAAAGCCAATTCTAAGAACTAACCCTAAAAGGATATATAACATGGATAGAATGACAAGTAGAGATAGTGGAACGCAGCGGTAAGGAAAAACAACAATACGTAAACAAAAAAAGACCAATACGATTTATGATGATATTTTGTATATTATTATATTATAAAGAGATGTATAGTATAGATACATATAATATAGAGAATCAGAGTCTTCTACCTCTTCTACCACCCTTCTTTCTGGTGGAGTCAGATGGAATTGGAGTAACATCTTCGATTCTACCGATCTTTAAACCTGATCTGGCTAAAGCTCTAAGAGCAGATTGACCACCTGGACCTGGGGTCTTTGACTTGGTACCACCAGTAGCTCTTAACTTGATGTGGACGGCAGTAATACCGACTTCCTTGGCCTTAACAGCAGCATCTTGAGCAGCAAGCATGGCAGCGTATGGGGAGGATTCATCTCTGTCAGCCTTGACCTTCATACCACCAGTAGCTCTGGCAATGGTTTCCTTACCGGATAAATCAGTGATGTGAACGAAAGTATCGTTTGTAGAAGCGTAGATGTGGGCAACACCGAAGATTTCAGCAGTACCCTTTGATTGTGGACCGAGGGTGACGTTTTCAGTTGACATTCTGGTTGATGAAGTTAACTGTTTGGGTAGATTTTCAACAATTTTCTGAAATTTTTCATTTTCACTTACTACGAGAAGTATTTTTTTTTGTTTCCAGCATAGTGAGGTGTAGGGGGTAATTGCCTAATTGGGAATCACATTCGGGAGCCGGTCACAAATTGGTCCAAATTACAACAACAAAAACGTGTCGTGAGGAGCACAGACAAAGCACATATTACGTAATACGAGTATCTAAAGAGATAGAGTCTATTAAATGTTTAAATTTAAATACACACAGCAGAATTAATAAACAAAACCTAAGATCTTACCGGAGACGTGCTTTCTCTTAGCTTCTTCGTGATCCATAATACCAGCAGAGGTGGTCAAGATGACGTAACCGAATTGTCTAGCTGGTAAAAGGTTGTTGGTCCATTTTTCAATATCAGTGAACTTAACGTTAAATCTTGGGGAGATAACACCACACTTGTTCAATCTACCGTTTAATTGAACAACAATCTTACCGGATCTGTGATCATCAATGTATTCGAATTCACCAATGTAACCGTGCTTTTGCATAACTTGCAAGAACTTGATGATGACCTTGGATGATGGTCTAATCATGACTTGTCTCTTACCGGACTTTTCAGCATTGGAAATGGTCTTTAAAGCATCAGCTAAAACGGATGATCTGGTCATTTTTCGTGATTTCTATAAGATACGTTCCTTTCGAGGGGGTTTATGTGTTTGAAAAATTATTTTTCAACAAATTCATCCCATTGAAAAATTCCATTCGCTCCAAATAGTGCGGTGTTAAGGTGTGTTTCCGTTTTGGGAAACTTTTTTCACAGTCACATCCAAATACTCTGGCTAAGACACTCATGAAAAATTAAACACAATCTTGAAATCCAATTTGGTCCTTTCTCGAATACATTGTTCAACGAAATGCCAGTATGTATCAACATCACCACACTATGATGACCACCTAATTATCAGGTTACTAACATCCACTATTCTTTCTACAGTCCCAAAAGACATTCAAGACCAAGCAAAAGTTGGGTAAGGCCCAAAACCAAAACAGACCTCTTCCACAATGGATTAGATTCAAGACTGGTAACACAATCAGATACAACGCCAAGAGAAGACACTGGAAGAGAACTAAGTTGGGTATCTAAACAACTTATTTCCCATCTTTCCATCTCTATATAAATATAAATATATATGTGTATATCTTTAATTTGTTAGCACGAACCAAATTCAACTCAACCCTGTAATATTTTTTTTTTTAGTGAAAAAACCCTCTTTGAAATGGATAAGTGAATATATATTTGAGATTTTAAAATGAAATAATTTACCTTCTCTAGCTTCACTTTTTTTTCTTTAAGAAAGAATTTATTCTTTTCTTACTTAGGCAATGGGTAGTATATACAGGATACAGTAGAGATTATTGTACCAATATATAATGCCATCATTTCCTTGAAATATAGCATAAACATACGTTTTAAAATGATGAATATTTTTCCATTTTGTCAAGCTAGATAGTATCTGACTAAAAGCATGATTGAAATTTATTTTTGGGTCTTCTTTCCACTGATATTAAACGTTATGTTTCTGTTATTGTAACATCAAGTAATTTAATCTAATCTAAGTTTTAAACCTTATTACAAACGCAATAATTATACGATTTTAATTAAACAGTTTCTTCAAAAACAGTTTCAATTGGTTTTTCCATCAATGTAGCATGGGTGAAAACACATGCACATGAGGAACCGATCAACCACATCATAGTGGAGATTGGGGAAGCCAAGAATCCCAAAGGAATTGAAACAATCATCAAACCTGTGTATAACTGACTTGTTGTGAAAACACCAAATGGAGTAACCAAATCGCTTCCATCTAATTTCTTAATGATGAATAGACCCCCGAGAACAATCCCAACTACAAGCATTAACAGCGAGTTCGTGATTAGCGCATAAATTGAGAGAAGTAATACAATCAAAATATAATTAGATTGATAGTATCCCAAATTGTAAGACACTCTTTGTTGGATTTCTGAAAAATCAGTGGGTTTTGAGAAATGTCTAACATCGAAGAATTCTTGTGGTAATCTTAACGTCCCAAGCTTTGTTTGAATGGATTGAAAATTGTTTTGAATTGATTCCAAGGAAAATGTTTCATTCAGTGATGAATACTGTATGCTGTTAGTACACTCTTCAAATAATCATATATTCCTTCTAATACCTACGTTGAGTGATTGCAATGATCCGACAATGTTATTCATGGCTTTCAACTGTCTTTTGTCTATTTACGATCGATTATCAAGAAAAAACAATATATATATACCTATAAACAAGAAATAATATCTACCAACGCCCCCCTTCTCTTAATACTGTAAATTTATCACCTCGCCTTGGGATTTGTGGGACACAGAATCGAACTCGAAACCTTCTTCACACCCAAGAGCAAACACTGAGCCTATTTGTAGGGTGTCTTGACCCTGTTTCTGTGCAGAATAGTCGACATACCCACTTTCGATTTCAGGACATTCAATTACTATACCCGAAACGTCACAAGACGCGTGGAAAGAAGGGATTCTCTTATCAAATTCATACAGTTTAATGAATCTATTACCTACATTACCAACGATAGGATCAACACCTAAAAATGCCTGTTTTTCTCCCCAACCTAAACCACCCACAATCAGCTTGTAATATTGACGATTCCAGTTTTCTATAGGATGATCACGTTGATATAATTCGAAGTATAAATCCTTTTTGGACCCCATAACCATTGGATTATCTATGAGGTATTGAGAAGGAGATTTGTCATTAATTGATTTGATCAAATTGCCTTCATAGGAAGTAACTTTATATTCAGGATTTGGAGAGGTTTCGTTATGAGCAAGAGGAATTTCTTTAAGACGATTATAGTAGTTAATTTTGGTATCTCGAGGGGATGAAGGGATTTCAAATGATATGTCCAATTCCGAAAGATTCATCCAATCGAATTTCGAATCGTTTCCAATATAAAAACATGTACTATGCTCTCCGTTGACAAATAAAGAATTAGCCAGTTTCAGATTAATTTGCCTATCATTTATTTTCATCTTGAAAGAAGTGTCCTTAGATCTATCATTCCAATTTTTGTCAAATTTGATAGGATCAACACTTAATGGATCTCTTTGTTTAATTTGACATTCGTCTTTTAATTCTTTCATAGAATTAATAGAGATTTCCGAGTCTAAATAGAGCTCACTATAACCATTTCTGGACCCCAGCACAGAATCAACACAAGCTACCACTATTTGATTGATCGGTCTCATTTGTGAATTTTTAAAATCATCAATTGATTTTTCAATAACCTTGGTCAACTGCGACGGAGTTGTAGTGATTATCAAAGATTTATGGGGATTGGAAGGATAATTAAAAGTTATTGCATTAGGATTCAACGTTGTCTGCATAGACAACCCCCTCTTGAATAGTTTCAACATTAATAATCAAAGAAGGAATGGTTAAAGTATGAATTTTTACTTAATTATTTAATTATTTAGTTATGTTACGTTATGTTACATTACGGATCTTAGTGCATTCATAACATAACTCAATGCATATCTTTAGTTTTATTCCACCATATTTTAAACGTAAGAGAGATTGGTTTTTATTTAAGTATACGCTATTATATAAAACAATAAAATTAACCGTTTATTTAAGCTTCTTCTTTGGTCTCAATTGGTTGGAGTGACCACACTTTCTCTTTCTACAGTTGGTAGCTCTTGGTGGTAATCTAGCGTAACACTTTCTGCAAATGGACTTTTCACAGTTGAACTTTGATGCAAGGACCTTCAAGGATGGTTCAATGATACCACCTCTCAATCTCAAAACCAAGTGAAGAGTTGATTCCTTTTGGATGTTGTAGTCAGAAAGAGTTCTACCGTCTTCTAATTGCTTACCAGCGAAGATCAATCTTTGTTGGTCAGGTGGGATTCCTTCCTTGTCTTGGATCTTTGACTTGACATTGTCAATAGTGTCGGAGGATTCGACTTCCAAGGTAATGGTCTTACCAGTAAGAGTCTTAACAAAAATTTGCATCTTTATTTATTACTTCCTTGCGAATAAGAGTATATTACAAAAAGTTACTTTTCCAATTTTTCATTATTTTGTGCGTCAATAATTTTTTGCGCCGAACCCTCACAAAAATTTCAGCCCTCTTCTCAAGCACGTGATATTACATAAGGATTGTCCCTACACTGAAACGGCGTGCTCTTAAGATTGATAACAGAATAAAATGTGACAGTTTTCTCAACCCCCCAGGAGTACAATGCCTTCTCTTCACCCAAGTAACATAAGAATAATGACACAGTCATATAAGAACTACTCACCACATTTGAGGGCTTTGTTGACCCCACATTTGCCACAACAATCACCAGAATGGGATCCTTCGACTTTATCTAATTATCAAAATTTTAATGTATTAAGTACCATTTTGAGTTGGAATGTTGACTTCAAAGAAATGAAATTGATTGGATTTGTCAACATGAAGCTTAAGTCTTTGAACAGTATCAATCAAATTGTTTTGGATTCATCTTTCCTTAACATTTTCAAAGTTTTCATCAATGGTGAAGAAGTTTCAGATTTCAAGTTTGGAGAAAGAATCGAACCTTTAGGTGCACCATTCATCATTAACCATGAAATTAAAATTGATGAGATTGTTGATTTGAAAATTCAATACGAAACAACAAGTGATTGTACTGCTTTACAGTGGCTTGAACCTTCCCAAACAGATGGCAAAAAATTACCTTACTTGTTTTCTCAATGTGAGCCAATTCACGCCAGATCAATGTTCCCATGTTTTGATACACCTGCTATCAAATCTACTTTTGATTATAAGATTCAATCTGCCACTTCTGTTTTGACTTCAGGTTTATTAGTTGATTCAGTTGATCAAGTCGATGGAACAAAAATTTACCATTACACTCAACCAGTTCCAATCCCATCATATCTTGTTTCAATCGCCTCTGGTGATATTGTCGGCGCTGATATCGGTCCAAGATCTAAGGTATTTTCTGAGCCTTCATTTATTGACTCTTGTCAATACGAATTCAAGCAAGATACTGAAAAATTCATTCAAGCTGCTGAAGATATCGTTTTCAAATATGAATGGAGAGATTTCGATGTTTTAGTTTTACCTCCATCAATGCCTTTTGGTGGTATGGAACATCCAAATTGTACTTTTGCAACTCCAACTTTGATTGCTGGTGATCGTCAAAATGTGGATGTTATTGCTCATGAATTGGCACATTCCTGGTCTGGTAATTTGGTTACCAACTGCTCATTTGAACATTTTTGGTTAAATGAAGGTTGGACCGTTTACATCGAAAGAAGAATTCAAGGTTCAATTCACGGTGAAAAGTTTAGACATTTGTCTGCAATTATTGGATGGAATGATTTAACAAACAGTATCAAGGCAATGGGTGAATCAGCTTCAAGATTTTCAACTTTAGTGCAAGATTTAAAGGATGGTACTGACCCAGATGACTCATTTTCAACTGTTCCTTATGAAAAGGGGTTCAATTTGTTGTTCCATTTAGAACAAGTTATTGGTTTAGAAAAGTTTGATCCTTTCATCAAATACTACTTCAACGAATTTAAGTATAAGTCTTTGGATACCTACGAATTCCTTGATTGTTTGTATGGATTTTACTCAAATGATCACGACTTATTAGATTCAATTGACTGGAAATTATGGTTATTCCAACCAGGATTACCACCAATGCCAAAATTTGATACCGAGTTAGTTGATGAGTGTTATGATTTAGCTGCAAAATGGATTAAAACCATTAAGAACGAACCAAACTCAATTAATTCAGTCTTTTCATCAGATGATATCAATAAATTTGAATCTAATCAAAATGGTGTCTTCCTTGATACTCTAGCTTCATACGAAGGCAAGGATGGCTTTACTTGGTCATCACCTGATTCTCAAATGGCAATTCAAGCTATGTCAAAGCTATACTCAAAATACTCAACTTCTCAGAATGCGGAAGTTGTATTCAGATGGTTTAGATTATTACTTACCGGTAAGATCGAGTCATCATATAAGGACTTAGCTGAATGGGTTGGAACTGTTGGTAGAATGAAGTTTGTTAGACCATCATATACTATGTTGAATAAGGTCGACCATGAATTGGCTGTTGAAACTTTCAAGAAATTTGAAACTTTCTACCACCCAATTTGTAAGTCTATGGTTATGAAGGATCTTGGATTAAAATAATTCCAAAATTTTTGAAACCATTTCCAACAGTCATATCCACTTTTTCATTCTATCTGATACACCTTTATACAAATTAATAAATTTCTAATGTAATAATTAATAAATCATTAAAAATAAAAGATTAAAATAAAGTACACAATATAACACTATTACCTAAAACATATCGATGTCATCATCTCCATCAACATCAATTAAAGTCAAATCATTCCCATTGTTCACGACTTGCCAAACATTCAAATCTGAATATTTTTCAATGCATTCATTAAATTCAGATTCCAAATACCCTTTACCTAGGACAGTATTTCTAATATTATCCAGCGATATGAATTGAGATTGCTCCAAATCAATAATATCTTTAATCAAATTGAATAGTTTTTCCTTATTTGAAACATGCAACTCAGGATCATCATCATCTAATAAAGATTTCTTTGCGACGTCAACTAGTCTAATTGCTTCTTCAACATCACTAATTGCAACGGTATTCGAGAATCTGATTCTAGCATGCGCTTGAGATAATCTCAGTATACCCAATAAAGTTCTCAATGTGGTATGAGAAAAATGTTTCTTGGAGTGTTCATTTCTCTTTGATTCTTGTCTCAACTTAACATATTTTGAAACAACAAATTCATTAACTTCCTTACTTATGACAGGTCTAAATTGTCTTGCAATGGAAATAAATTGTCTAAGAGTTTCTTCTTCAACTTTCACTTCGTTCTCCGTACTTGGGTGCTTATTATGCATATGAACATATGAAACATGTTCTGCCAATTTTGAATCTTCCAAAACACTTGGTCTATCTAAAATTAAGAAGAGAATATCAAATCTTGATAATAACGCAGCTGGTAAATTGATATTATCATTTGGGGACATCTTAGTATTATAGCGACCATATAATGGATTGGCAGCTGCTAAAATAGAAGCTCTTGCATTCAAAGTTGTTGTTATTCCTGCCTTAGAAATAGAAATGGTTTGCTGTTCCATAACTTCATGAATTGCCGTACGATCTGCCTCTTCCATTTTATCAAATTCATCAATACAACAAATTCCGTTATCTGCTAAAACCAATGCTCCCCCTTCTAATACCAATTCATCAGTTATAGGATCTCTCATAACAGCTGCGGTTAAACCGACACCGGATGAACCCTTTCCTGTTGTGTAAACTGATCTTGGAGCAATTTTTATAATTGCCTTCAATAATTGAGATTTCGCCACACCCGGGTCACCCATTAAAAGAATATTTATATCACCTCTAATCTTCATCCCATCACCCATTTCCTTTGTAACACCACCGACTAATAATAATAATAGTGCCTTTTTAATATCTAAATGACCAAAAATTTCCGGGGCAATTGATGATGCTAGAATATCATAATAATTACTGTTCAATCGCAATTCATCAATTTTTTCCCTTGTTGCATCAGTTAAGCCTAAATTTTCAAATTTAGTTTTATGCTGTTTGACATATTGAGCTTCTAAATAAGTTTCCGTTAAAAGACCCGCCTTTAATGCTTGAAATCCCGTGTATGCTTGAGGTAAAAATATTCCTGAAACATCAACCATATCACCAGGATTCATACTTCTGACTAATTCACCTTTCAAATGAACTGTTAACATTCTTGGAATATGACCGTGTGGAACTTTGTTTGCCATTTCTTGGATTTTAACATCTTGATATGGAGAAAACTTTGAAGCTCTTGTACTTGAAAATAGCTTACCTGGATTTCCATTAGTTGTACACAATTCACTTGTACACTGATTCATAGGCATGAAAGTTTTTGATTTAACCTCTTGGAAAATTTCAAAACCACATGAATCACAGGTATATGCTTGAACTTCAACAGTTGGTTTAACATCTGAAACTCTAATAACAACACCTCTTACTGTAACCAATTTACCGATATGAGAGCCTTTAATATCCCTGACCATTAATGGTTTTGAACTCTTGGATCTAGTTTCTGGTTTGAAATATAGGTTATAACGTCTTAATAAGTCAGGTGGGAAAAGGTCGTGAACAACCGCACCACTGCCATTTTCATCATTATCAGGATCCAAGTTTGTCATCAAGTTATCTTCTTGTTGTCTTTGTTGAAAACTCTGTTGTCTCAATCTACGTTGATGAATAATAACATCTAAAACAGAATCTTGATCGTTGATAGGTTTACTAGGGGACGGCATTAGCTCATCAATGGCAGTGCAGAACATTTCCACGAAAGTGTGGGTGTTTCTATTGATCTCCTCGCTTAATTTTCTACCAATGTTTTCTTGACCTGGAACATTCAATCCAAAAGATCTAACATCATCTAAATCAATGATAACATTATCCAACTCTCTATTAGAGATCTTTTGTAGCAAGTACAAATACTTTGGCTGATCAAACGGAATATGTCCTACTTGGGATTGAACGTCTTGTTCTAATTGGGATTGTCCACTTTCTTGGTTATCATTTATTGCTGATTCTTTAAACTCCTTCAAGAAAAGACGAATAGAATCCTTCAACTGTTCGTAATCGGGATACTGATTATTGGCAAATTCCCTTGGCATCACGCTTTCGCTGCCAAAGTCGAAACCAACCGCATCTGTAGCCATTTTATGTCTGTTTGTGAAAAGGAGTTTGGTGTTTCAACACTTGCCTTTTTTTTTCTCTTGTCAATTGACGCGTCATTTCCGTTTGGGGAAAGTTGCTCAGCATTTATTACGTAAAATATTAATATACAATTAATCTATAAATGTCTTGGAACATACTTGGATGATTGAACCCTTCTTAAGTTATCAAATGGAATACTATCATGATAATCTTTCAAGAACAAATAACTTGTCTTTTTCAGAAAATGCAGCTGATCGGCAATAAATGTTTTACAAACAATGTCCCTGTTCTTCTTGGCAAAATATTTGAAATTGGTCTTCTCTTGACAAATATGTTTATTAACTACATTCCAGAGAAACAACTCTAAATCAAAGTCAAATCTCGGCCAATCTCCACCCATATTACGCAAAGGATTTCCTTGCATGTCAACAGTTGCGCCAATATCAATTAAATGAAATGGATCTAGCTTTGTTTCGTGAACATGGTAGAACAAAGGTTCTGCATTATGGATTTGGAAATTATCTGTGAAATAACTTGTGTAGTCGTAGACGAAATCCGGTGAATTCATTTCATCATTTTTAATTTTATTCAGCACTTCAATTAAAACAGAATGGTCTTTAACCGGGTTATATTGGATAATTGATGTATCAACAAACTCTTCATTTTTGTAAAATCCATATGCTCTATCGGGTTTTTTATAAACTTGATAATATGTTAATGAATAATAATTTGCAGCAGCAACAAATGTTTCTTTGTCACCTTCACCAGCTCCCCCTTGAGATAACAATGGATAATAACCGAACTGTCCATCAGAGTTGTAGTATAGTGCTAAAAGCAAAGTCTTAAAGTGTAGTTTTTTATTGATCATCATTTCACCAGATTCCGTAGTAAAATCAGGAATCGCCCCATCTCTATCATGTAATGGGACCTGTGATTTCAATATTGAAAGATCGGTATCTTCTCCTGCAATCTCATAATGTTTCTTATCCGTCCATAAGTCATTCAAATGACGGACCCTACCACCTAGCTTGGTACCTCTGATTTCATAGAATACTGGTGACGTTGTTCTTCTCCAATAATCTGGCCATGTCACCATCTTAACAGTTTTGTATAACTCAGATTGAAACAAAATATCAGGATTACTGACTGGATAAGTATCTGAGTCCAATAAAAATGCATTCTCAAACGATGACGCTAGTAAAGCATAACTCTTATATTGGTAACCAGTTAGAATAACATCATTCAACTTTGAGCCAAAAACATTATACAAAGCAACACACCTGGCATTATATTTTGGTAAAGTAACTTCACAGAAATTCTTTTCATAATCTTCCCGTGTTGGAATAATAACTTCAACGGGTAAAGTTGAGCCTAATTTTCTTAAGGTCTCAATAACTAGCATTGAAAACCATGAATACTTTAGACCACCAACAATAACATAACCATCACCAGAGTAGAAGTTTGGATCAATATCTGGCAAGTTATCCGTAATAATTTGATGTTTTCCTTTAAGATCTTCAACAAATCTAGCTGGGAAATGCAAAAAGTTTCTGCTGTCATCCTCAGATAAAACATCTGTGTCACTATCAAAAAACAAAATATTTTCAAAAACAGTCTTACCATTGACCATTTTTAATCTTTCTTTGATAGGATAAGAAAGCTTATTATTATTAATCAAATCAAGAATTTGTCCAAAAAAACGTTGAGTGTATTTATTACCCCTAATCATCTGTTCAGGCTTTACATTTTTTAAACCATCTTCAATCTTGATAGAGTGATCTTTGTTGAAATTAGGAGGGTTTGGGTTCTCACCTGTATCTGATTCCAAAGTTTTTTTATACTGCTCAAGCAACTTCTTCAAAGCCTCCTTAGATTTCTCACTATCAAGAATTCCCTCTTCTTCATTATTAGCATATTGAGATTGATCTGGTGAGTTAGGATCAGCCTTCAACTCCTCTTCTTCTTCAAGAGATGGAACCTTTTTTTCATCTTCCGAGTTTGATGCCTTGTGGCCAAAATTGGCCTCTTTGACATCATCATCCGCATTCATAACCCCATAGTCAACAGGAAATTCATTTTGAACCATCATCAAGTCTAATTTCTCTTCATTGGGCACCCTGGTGTCAATTACCGAGTCTTTTAATGATGAAAACTTCCTTATTATTTGATCCGTGGATGCGCCCATGCTGGAATAAAAGGTCAACCCCAATACAAACAAAGTAATGAGGGATATAACGACCAATCGTGATCGTCTTGGAATGATCATCTTCAGCCTCTGAAACTGAACAAGAGCAAATAGAAGATCTTACTGGAAAATAATATTGGAAATATTCCGCGTTGCACACATAAACAATAATCCACGGTAAAAATCATATTTACGCGTTTCTTAGCAAATCATTTAGTTCAAATAAAACCAAAGTGATACCAATGGAATCAGAACGATTATCGCTTCATTTTGATACCAACTTTGTGTAGTTTAAACCTTTAAGTATAAAATTTATATAAGAACATTTCTGTCGGCTTATATTGTTACAAGCCACGATGTACGCGGTACTATTTTGAAAGAATATACAAAGTTAATAATCAGATATCATCTGCATCCTCTTCTTCCTTGAGCATCTTTTCTTTCCTGGCTAATTGTACCAGTGGAGCCAAACTGGAATTCTCACTAGCTTTTTGAATAAACTCACTACTCAATAATTGAACAGAGTTTGCCCTCTTATCAGTATCCACTTCCAAACACCAATCCAAAAACTTTTGTAATGGTGTGGATAATGTATCCCAATCTTTCAATTCAGGTTTTCCATTAGTCGTGATCAAAAACAAAGCTCTTAATGGAGTTTCCTTCAAATAAGGAGGTTCACCTTCAATCATTTCAATTGTCATAATTCCTAAAGACCATATATCAACCTTTGGTCCATAAGCTTTCTTTTGGACGATTTCTGGAGCCATCCAATATGGAGTACCCACCATGGTATTTCTCTTCGAAGCATGGTCTTTAATTTGAGCGCAAAACCCAAAATCAGTCAATTTAATATCACCATTCATTGACAATAGAACATTATCCGATTTAATATCTCTATGGATAATCCCCTTGGAGTGCAAAAATTTTAATCCTTGTAATGTCTCCCTACAAACAGCACCCATTTGACCCTCTGTCATTATACTATGCGTTACAATGTCTGTTAATGATCCACCTTCCATATACTCCATGACAACCCACAAATCTTTTTTCAATAAATATGATTCAATGAAATTGACAATGTTGCCATGTTTTGAACCTTTCATAACCAAAATTTCATTTATAATTAATTCTTTCTTTGGCTGTTTTTCTAATTCCATTTGTTTAATGGCAACATACTCGTTAGTTTGATTATCATGTGCAGTATAAACACCACCTGAAGCACCTTGTCCAATTTTGATCAGGTTATTAAACCTTTCATGTGGATCAGCATCTGTACAAATCTCCCCCAGTTTCTTCATATATCTTTGCTCTTTTAGTTTTCGCAGTTCTCTCTTTCTTTGCTGCTCTTCTTCGGTCAGTTGTCTTTTGCCCCCTGTAGGTGGGTTTGTGTTAGGGATTGAAGGAATTACTTTTTCTGCTTCAGAAGTGTCGGATTCTTTTTCATTATCTTCTTTTTCCTCAGCTTCAGGTCCCAACTCTTGTTCTTGCTTTAATAAACCTGTGACATCTTTCTTTTCTATCACCCTTGCAGTTTCAATATTGGTTTCCTCGGAATCGTTTTTGATCTTTTCAAATTCTTCCAATTCTGAATCTCCAGCATGTCTGGTAAATTCGTTTTCAGTAACATTATGTAATTTTCCTATATTTTCATTAGATTTCTCAGCTGTGGAAGTTATAATGGTATTATCAGGTGCTGGTTTCTCTTGTGTAGTAGGCAATGAAGGAGGTGCCCTTTGTGGAATTGGAATAAAATCTGAAGCAATATTTGGTGCAATTGGAGGAGCCCTTTGAGGTTGGTATTCTTGTAAATTTATAACCTTTCTTGGAGTGTTCGTTATTTCATTTATTAATGGTGATAATGAAGTATTTGTCAAATGAACAATTTTGGGTTTTAGGTCACTTCCTAATGCCGGGTTAACTTTCTTTTTACTAAACCTCCTTGATATTGATTCAATTATCATTGATGGTGAGGAATTGTTTGACGTTTTAGATGTCTTTGAAGATGTTCTATTAAGAATAGGTGATGTGCTTTTGGATGACCCCCTGAGAGCGTTGCTGTTACCAATGGAAGTTCTATTTGAAAGTGAATTTCTATTTGATTGCGAGACCAACGGTGATGATGGGACCGCAGGAGAAATAGAATGGTTAGCTGTAATCAAGGGCGCTGCGGCACCTGGCGGCGGCGGAGGAGGTGGTGGTGGTGGTGCATGTCTTTTTGGAACAAATTTAATGTCATTTGAATCCATGTTTGGAGTCTTCGGAACAATTGATGAGGACGAAGTATTAAACTGTGGCTCTTTGAAGCTTGGTGAATACTCTGCATTCTGTCCCAATTCTTGTGAATCTTGTGTCATATTCATTGATATTTCTGTATCTTCCGGGTCCTCATATTGCATATATTTGTCATCTTTTGAGTGATTCATCTCATCTCTATAAAAATTGAAGACAGCCTCGGTAGCAGTCGGATTCGCTCTTTGTTCATCAACAGTAATGCCCCCAGCAGCTAAAACTTTGGCCCATTCTTTAGGCAATCCTTTGAAAGTTTGGGTTTTAGCATCAAAAACTGTGTGAGTTTTTAAAACTACATCAGTTGGAGACGAAATTTTCAATTCAGTCTTATAATTTGATTTGTTCAAACCAAAAGCTTTCGATAAGCCTGTGAACATACCACTGCTCTTCTTTTTAGGTTTCTTTTCAAATGAAGAATAATTTGGATCATTTACTGAAGATGCAAGCACACTCGATTTTGAAATTTGCCTTGTTTTCATGCCGCTTGGTTTCCTTAACAAGCCGTTAGAATTTGACGCGTCTATGTAAAATTTGTTTGATGATACTGCCGAAACTGGAGCAGCAGAATTTTGAGTTGGCGTTGTAATTGAAGAATTTAGATCACTTAAATTCTGAGATGCTTTAAACATATCTCCTTCTCCATTACCATACACTGATCGCCTCCCATTGATGGTTGAAGATCTTGAAAATCCATCAGAAGTCTCTGCGTATGTATCAATAATTCCATTGAATTCATTATCGCTTGATTGTTGAGTTGCAGCATCAAAATTATTTAGTTGAGAGCCAATTGACCTTTTTTTAAGTTCGGTTGCATAATTGGAATGTGGCCTATCAGTTCTGGGCTTTAAATCTTCTTCAATATTAAATCGTCTTGATTCGAACTCTCCAATCATTGGAGAAAGACCACCTTTTAAACTTTTTAGTGATAAGAGGTCAGCAGTACCATTGAAATTAATTTTCGAATTTTCAAACCGATCACCCGTAAGAGGAAGATTGGGATTGACTAGTGGGTCTAATGTTGATCCGGAACCAACATATGCATGTTTTGTATTTTTATCTTCACTGTTTCCTAATGCGTTCTCAGTCGACACATTGTCGCATTCGTCATCTGTATCATCATCATGATCAGACTCCGTATCCCAACCTGATTTTTCTTGTATACCCAATCCATTCAAGTTTTCATTCATTACCGTCAGCTCGCTGACATTCAGTGTTCCTGGATGACGGGGGAGAGTGACTTCTTGATTTGTAGCCATATTCTATATGTGTTTCAAATGGTATATATTTGGATTTATTCTGATATTCTCTCTCTTCTAATTCGCACAATTGTTGTTTTATTCGCCAGCTGTGTGTATGCGAGGTTTAAAAATGCTGTTTTGGGTTCCCTAAAATGGCCAAGTTTCGTTCAAAGAAGAATGGAAACAACAAAAGTTTTAACGTTTTCTCGAAACGCAGCCATAAGCTTCCCAATTAAGCAAATGTGCTCATCTGCTCAGCATTTAAGATTTAGTATTATTATTATAAAAAAGGACAATTAATGTACTTACTCTTCTTCAGCGTTGGAAACAAAAGGAGTTAAATCCTTAGTACCTTCTTCCCAAGTAACACCCTTGTAGGTAATGTTTTCAATGGCTGCAACAACAGCTTCAAGAGTACCTCTAACTTGCTTAGTAGAGTCTCTTTCTCTCAAAGTAACTGAACCATCTTCAATAGTATCGAAATCAACAGTAATACCAAATGGAGTACCCAATTCATCATTTCTGGCGTATCTCTTACCAATGGAAGCACCTGAATCGTCAACCTTGAATGGAATTTGAGCTCCACGTAAAACACTCTTGACCTTTTGAGTGGCTTCCAATAGCTTTTCAGTACTCATTAATGGAACAACCAAAACCTTAGTTGGAGCAACCAAAGGTGGGAATGCCAAAACAGCTCTAGCTGCATCACCTTCCCTGGTGTAGAAAGAATGTTCAAAAATGGCGTAAATGATTCTACCAATACCGAATGATGGTTCAATAACATTTGGTGTGTATTCTCTAATGTGGACAGTCTTAGTTCTCTTCTCAATCTTAACTAACTCTGCTGGAATTTCAACAACTCCAGTAGCAGTATTTGGAATAGTGGCAGTGATTTGAGCCTTTTCTTCTAATTCCTTAGCCAAGTTTTCTAAATCACATTGAGTTCTAGTTGTAAGCCATTCTTCAACCTTTGGAGCATCCTTTCTGAATTTTGGACCGAACTTCTTCTTTTCAATATCACATTCAAATTGATCAACAACAATTGGTTCCTTTAATGGTTGTCTGACATTCAACTTTTCCTTGGTCTTAGCTGCGTGAACAGACAAATCATAAGCTGATCTATCAGCACAACCAACACATTCGATCCAACCAAAAGAGGTGTGTAATTCGGCATCCCAACAATCTTGAGCATAATGGGCCATTTCATTACTCATATGTTGTCTGAATCTCAATCTCTTGGAGTCAACACCGATCTTTACCAAGAAAAGGTAAATTCTACCAATAAAGTAACCTAAAGTTTCATTGTCAATAATCTTCTTGGAGACAGCTTCACCAATGGTAATTCTCAAAAGATCAGTTTTACCGGCTTGTTGAATATCCTTTGGTAAGATATCAATTTCCAAATCCTTGACTTGGTAGAATGAACGGTGAGATTTGTCATTTGGATCAACAAAATGTTCAATTTCAGCCATTAAGAATTCTCTGACTCTCAGTAAACCTGCTCTTGGGGAAATTTCATTTCTGAAAGACTTACCAATTGAAGCGGATGCAAATGGCATCTTTTCGTTGTTGAAATCGAGCAACTTGTTGAAGTTAAGGAATTGACCTTGAGCAGTTTCTGGTCTCAGGTAACCCTTCAATTGACCACTTGGACCAATGGCTGTTTCGAACATCAAGTTGAAAGCAATTGGAGGCTCCAATTTATCACCAGTAGCTGGGTTACCAATGTTATACTTTTCCATTAATTGACCCAGTTCAACACCAGAGTAACCGTCAATCTTAGCTAAGACGTACTCGTATTCCTTGACAACTTCGTCTTCTAATTTCACGGCCTTGATTTCCTTAACCTTCTTCTTTCTCTTCTTCTTGTCTTCATCTTCTTCTACTTCTTCTTCAACAATACCTCTGGCGGCCTTGTTACCCTTCAATCTAGCTTCAAGGACTTCTTCGACAATATGGTCTGCTCTAAAGATTTCCCCGGTCTTTGGATCTTTACACATCCAGTCAGCAAACTTGTCCACATGTCCTGAAGTTTTCAAAACCTCATGTGGTGTCAACATGGTGGTATCAAGTTCCAACATGTCTTCTTCCAAAACAAAGTGTTTTCTCCAAGCATCCACCACGTTAGCTTGGAACGCACAACCTGGTGGTCCATAGTCATATAACCCGGAAACCCCTCCGTAAATCTCAAAAGCTGGGGCAAAAAAGAATCTTCTCTTCAAAACACTGTCTAAAGCGTCTCTGCTGAACTCTGTTGTCATTTTACTGTATCCTCTAATGAAGCTTTTTAGCATTCAATGAAAGCTTTGGAAGAAAATTTTGAAAAAGTGTATTATGACAGCAAAAAGTGTGGAAAGAGTCATATTATAAAAGATCTTTAAATAAATAGGGGCATTTATTGAAATAGAAGCCTGGAAATAACAGTATGATAATCTAAAGAATTAGAAGAACATATCTAAGATTTGATGCATCCTAAAACGTTTTTTATAAGCTGAGATAAAGTCAATATAGCCTATGCAATTTTAGGGTTTTTTTTTATCATCACATCCAGATGGAAATCTGTAGAGGCTTTAATCCCAGTTTCTAATAAATCATGTTCTTCTGCATTGTGTGCAGCGACAGGAATATGTTCAGTGTGTAAATATTGATAACCGAATTTTTTGTACATTTCAGTAAGCAAATGTTCTGTGATGGCAGTGACCCAAATCTCCTTTGCATGAAGCCTAGTGAAAGCCCAATAATCACAGAATTTCATCATTAACGTCCCTGCTTTAGGATAAAATGAAAAGAATCCGGTCAATTCGTAAGAACCCAAATGTGGTTTTAAACATGCCATAGCAAGGAATCTATCATCGAATTCCTGTCCTGTTGGTAATTGCAAATCATCGCATGAATCATCTACAGATGCATCCAGCTTCAAGTTCCAATCGTTCAAATCAAGTTCACAATTACCATATCTTTTCCTCAGTTTATCTTTAGTGACATGACCATCATCACTAGAATCGACATGGATATCTTTCTCAACTCCATCAATATCTTGCGGAGCTAATAAAATTCCAACATATGAGTCATGAATATCTTGCAGACTCAGACTTTTCTCAATTGATCCTTGAATTCTTGATGATTGTATGATATTGAATTGATATCTTGGTATATTATACCCCTTGTTAATCAGCTGGCCAAGCGGATCTTCCAATCCTCTGATTTGACCCGATCCGAATGTGAAAACGTAGAGGTCGGGTTTATATTTATTGTTACTCATGAAAACGGAAGATAAGAAGTGAAACTTTTTATTATTATATAGAAAACGGCTTTATAAATTATCGAATAGTAATCAAACTAAGAAAATGGACAAAAGAAGAGCTAAAGAGTTGACAAAAGAAGCTTGAATTGAAACAGCATTGTTTGCTTCGCTGGACTTGATCGAAGACACCTTAGTAGTGGTATTTTGAATAAATTGACCGTCTGCGGAAGTAACTGAAGTTGATTCAGAGGATGATGTTGTGGTATGCTTTGAAGTCTTGGTTGTCTTCGAAGTGATTGATTCTGAAGATGTTGATTTAGATGCTGAAACGGTTTGTGATGAAGATTCAGATGCTGAAACGGTTTGTGATGATGAAGATTCGGATGCTGAGACAATTTGTGATGATGATGTCACAGATGATGTCACAGATGATGAATGAATAGAAGAAGCAGTAGATGTACTTGAGCTTGAAGAAGAGGAAGATTGTTCTTCTTCTTCTTCCAAAACTGCTTCTTGGCCAGTATTATAGCCAGTACCACCTAAATTGGACATCCATGTTAATTCATCAGAAATAATAACATTGTCATGAAGGAATCCCTTACCATCAAAAATATACGATACAGATGATTTACCTTGAACAGTGGCATCAGAAGGATTGGAACACTCAACGGTAATATCGTCAATTGCAACAGAAAGGTATCCATCATTATCAAAATCAGAAGCATCCCAATCAATATAACCACCAGCCCATTCTGCAGTTCCTTCTGCAGCGCCGGTAGCACCACCAGGCCAGATTGATAATTGGATTCTAGATGGGGTTTGAGGGAACTCGTATACACCGCTTGTTGAATTTAAAGTGTCACTTTTCTTCAAAGTTCTCATATCTTTACCATCAATTCCCCAGGTAATATAATCTGGGGTCCACTCAAAACTGTATTCGTGCCAGTTTTCGTTTGTGTTAGTGGTATCTAAATGAACTGAATTTGTGTAATTCAACCCACCCTCGAAATAGTAATTAGTTTGTGCATCATCAAGGTCAGAACCCACAAATTCGTAATCGATTTCATCTTCAACTTGGGAGAACATAATGAAAGAAGAAACGACACCTGCGTTTTTAGAGGACTTGAATCTAGCTGTGATCTTACCATACCACACGAAGAAAGTTGATGAGATAATGGCACCTGTTGATTCCTTTGGCATTTTGAGGATCAAGGTATCATCTTCATCTGCCACTGGACCATAATAGATGAAGTCGGTGTCTGTGGTATTACCAAGGAACTCGACTTGTTGCATCATATTCTCAACTCTTGGTTTGTAAGTGCCGGACTTACAAATAGGTGCTGGCATACATGCAGTGGAATTGAGTGAATAACGTGGATCACAAGGACCTAAACAATATGAACCTGATCCACATACCCCATTCCCACAACATGGGAATTCTTCATCTGTACAATGGCTATCTGCTGAGCATGATTGTTGTGCCGAAGCCAACCCCATCAATGCAATAAGTGGGTAAATAAGCTTCATATTAACCTCGCAATATCTGTACTGAAATTACCCAAAACGTCTAATTCAATTAATGTGCGATTATACACGCTTTAAATACAATTTTATAATAAGCAACTATAACCAAAGCCATTAAACGCGTCGCGGTATGAAACACGCTAACGCGTTTTGTTGGCTTTTTTAGGCCCTTCAGATGCTATTTTTAGACCTTTTTTTTTACGGAGAAATGCGTTAGGCGCGACATGAGCATATGTTGTATTGGTGTACATGTTTTTTTGAAATGATATTTTTTTATTGGCCAATGAAAATCAAATAGAATAAAAAAATCTCATCCATTCACAAATAACGTATTTCATCTAAGAAAGTAACGAAATGTCCACTCTTACATTGGTCAAGAAACAAGCCGAGTTCATCCTCAACACCCCTTTGCTTAGACAAATTGCTTTGCCAGCTGCCAAGTACTTCACCGCTTTCTCCGGATACAGAAACGTTGGTTTGAGATTGGACGATCTCTTAATTGAAGAAAACCCAGTTGCCCAAAAGGCCATCTCCAGATTACCAGCTGAAGAATCCTACGCTAGAAACTACAGAATCATTACTGCCCACCAATTGTTCGTTTCCCATGATTTATTGCCAGAATCAAAGGTCCTTAAGGCAGAAGAAGATCTTCCATACTTGACCCCATACATTTTGGAAGCAGAAGCAGAAGCAGCAGAAAAGGAAGCTCTTAACAATTCCATTGTCGTCAAATAAAGATGACTATTTCTTAATTTATTACCAACCACTGTCTTACAATTACATTTATATTTTATAGTTGTTACATATTTATTATATATACGTATTTCTTTATCTATCTATATCAGTAACCATACTCGTTATACATCACTTCGCTTTCCTTCTCCTCCATCTTGAACCCACATTCTTCCAAGATCCGAGGGAATCCAAGCTCAAGCATCTTATTCTTTATCTCTTCATTTTTTGCATTGAAGATTCCCATGAATCCTAAAGAATTTTGCCAGATATTTTCATACTTGGCACTTCTTCTAGGAATCAGCATCATCCAATCATTCATCATGATGAAATTGTAACTCATTTGGTCAATATTGAATTCTTTGGTGATGTTCAATCCTCTTTTAATCAAAAACATGTACAATATGGCAAGTTTGTCTTCATTTTCTTCGTCATCGTTTTTGTCAATTGGTGCTAATTTAAGGATTGAATGCTTGAAAGAACATTTAGGATTGAATAATGGCGCCTTTTTTTCATCAATTTCATTCGGATAGTAGAAATCGACATTTCTAACAACATCATCTTGATAAACCTTGAAATTTTCTGGCAAAAGCATAAATTGAATATGCTTATGATACTGAGAGTATCCACTTTCAGGTCCTGAATTGAAAAATGAAAAATATTTCTGCTTACTTCCAATGGCTTTTAATTTACCATTTAAATTATCCAAGATAGTACGAACAATCAGTAATTCGATTGGCTTTAATAGACTGTCCTGTGGAGTGAAATCTTTTGTAACCAACAGAAAATGATATCTTGTATTTGGATATTTGTTTAAAATTAATCGGTAATTTCCTAGCAACGATTCCACAATGGTCAACTCTGGTTCAGGTTTCAAAAATGGATTTTTTTTTAAAACTTCATTAACATGATCATCAGTCACTTTCTCTTGTACACCAGGCTCAATTACTCTATTGTTAGGTCTAACTGATAATGCTTCCACGATTTTCAATTCGTATTGCAAATTATTCTCCTCGTCTTCAATAATTTGAACATCATTTGGCTCTTTGTACACTAGATCTCCTGTTTTCTCCGCGTTTTCAAACAACTCACTGATTCTGTCATATAGAGCAAAATCTCTAAGCTCTTTGATGCTTTCAATTGATGTCATTGCTTGTTATATTTTAGATTTATCGAAGAAAAAAAACATGTGACGTGATTGCGAATTACAATTAATATGGACTTTTCTTATCCTTTTTAAACTATCTAACCAATTATTTTACAAATCATCATCACAACTATAAGTGAACCCCCTGAACATTTCTTGATATGAAGATGCCAATACACTATTAACAGGGGTCAATTTAGCAGCTTGGTTGGTAAACTCAGTCTCGAAACATAAAGCATCTCTTGGATCTTTAATATCTGGCACGTAGGGAGGTTGGATCTTTCCCGACAATATATCATTGAAATTTAGATCATTGAAATATTGGTGTTCCATGATTTCCAATGCATCTCTCTCAGATGAACCAAGCCTTAACTGGGGATTTCTATTCAATAATTTTTGAATAATATCAACGGCTTCCTTAGCCATTGTAATTGGATATAAAGGTTCATCATTGAGAATTGCATTGAAAACTTCTTCTTCATCTTCACCTTTAAAAGGAGTTTTAGTTAAAATCATTTGGTATAATAAAACCCCAAATGCCCACCAATCAACTTCTTTACCATAATCACTCTCTTCAATTATGATTTCAGGCGCCATTAATTCCGGTGTACCACAGAATGTTCTTGTCTTATTCCCAAACCACATTTTCTCTTTACATAAACCATAATCAGCTAGTTTGATATGTCCTTCATTTGTTAATAATATATTATCCAATTTCAAATCTCTGTAAATAACTCCGTTCTCATGTAAGAATTTCAATGCCAATAAAATTTCAGCACCATAAAACTGTGCTCTTCTTAATGAGAATCTTTTCTGCTGAACATGCCACATTAAATCACCTCCAGATATGTACTCCATAACAAAATAAATTCTATTTTCTGTTTGAAAGCATTGGTATAAATTCAACAGAAATGGATGCTTATTGACATTCGCTAAAAGGAAAACCCTCTTCTCGCTCTTGGTGCTTTCAACTTCATCGTTTTCAATAATAAAATTTTTCTTCAAAACTTTGATAGCACATAATTTGGATCCATCAACATATTCCGCTAACATAACCTTACCGAAATTTCCCCTACCCAAAACAGACAAAAATTTGAAATCATCCAATCCGTACCTCTTTCTACGATGTCTCCTTTGCTTGCTTTGTTGATGATGTTGACGTTGGACATTTCCACGTGATCCTTGAGGTGCACTTTTAGCAACTAAGCTTTCCTTCTCTGATTCAATAACTGATGTGTCAATTTGAGAAATATTAGACTCCGTTTTGGTAACGGTATTCAATTCTGTTGACTTTGAAAACGGGTCTAGAGCTGAAGAAAACTCTCGTTCCTTCATTTGATCAGCACTAACAGCCTTTACTGGATATTGGTTAGCTTGATCAAATGGAGATATAATATTTTGAGTTTTTAAAGGTCTGCTTGTATATTCATCCGGCTCTGGTGCCGCCTCTTTCTTTGACAATGAGGATTTTTCATCTTCTATTCCAGGCAGTGGAATCTGTGATACTAGCGGTGAGGCTTTGGGGGTAACTGGTAAAACCTTGTTAATCTTCTTTGTTGGAAGCGAAACTTTCGTAACACTAACCGATCCCTTCAACTGTTTAGGATGTGGAATAACTAATTTTTGTGAGTTCTTAATGGCCTCCAAGATTTTAAATGCAGCCTTCGCTGGAATACCACATAAATCAGGAACTAAATGTGCACAACCGGCATGACACATAATACCACACTCAGAACACTTCCTAACATTTTTCCTACTGAATGGTAAGATATAACCACAGTGACAGCACCACTTTGCCCCGCGGTTTGTAACTTGAGTAAACCTGTGAGGAATTCTATGATTTAACTTTGCTTCATTCGAATCAATTTCTGCGCTCGATTTCGAGATACACTTAGCGATAACACTCTTGATACATTTTTGATGGCATAAAAATCTACAGTCCTCACATTGATAACCAGTATATCTGAGGAAATCACCACAGACCGCGCATGACATTACATTGTAGAATTGCTTTTGAACAAATTTATGACCTTGAGATTCCACAACATCTTCCTTACGCTGACGAATCGCACCTTGTCTTCCTAACCCACCAGTTAGATTTACTTCATGTCTCTTGTTGTCTGTTGATTTAACGAACCCAACTGTTACTAAAACTTCTCCATGTGGCTCGACATTGAACCAACAAGAAGCTCTGATAGAAGCTGCGTCTGTATTCAATGTTGTCCCATTGGAAGATGTATTTGCATTTGAGGATGGACTATTCGCTAACGCGACGTTATTGACAGTGTTATTAAGCGTTGAATCTAATTGAGATGGTGAATATTCATTACGCTGAATATTTGATATATTTGATGCACTCATCCAATCGTTTGAACTTCTTTGTATGTTAACTTTCTTACGACGAATTTCTTCGGCGACATCTGATAAAGGTAACCAACATAATCCCACAGGTATCATTTGCTCCCCAATTTTATCATATATTGTAATTGAAAGTTCGTTTGCTCTTTCAAGATTAATGTCAAAGGTGTCAGCCCAGTGATCATTCCTAGATCCCTTTGTTCTCGCTCTTTCATTATCATCTATCTTTACACTAATCATGCATTCAGGGTTTTTCGAAAATAGCGGAGATTGAATATGATCAACATTCCTGATGGATTGAATCTGAATGAATAAAGAACCTGATAATGCATGTTTTCTGACAGTATTTATGACAGCATTTTCTCTCGAAACATCATCAAAATCTATATACATTGATTGATATTGTTTCAACGATTTCTTCATTAGCTGAAGCTTCTGATCACTTTCCAAACGGCCACCCTCTGCCATTGCAATACTTGATTTGTCTCCGTCGACTTGGTAGAGATTATACATCTTTTCATTCGCTTCCCTGTATTGTTGTTCAACTTGGATTTTAAACTCTAGTAGTTGCATCATATATTGAATCTTATGTCCCAAAGAAGGACATTCATACTTTAGCAAATCTAAAGCAGTGAACTTTGGAGGGACAGTTAGATTTGTAGATAAGCTCCCTGTTGAATCAGCTACAGCATATTTCCCATCTTGATCTTGATCGCCATTATCAATCCCAGATATAGTTGATTTTTGATTGGAAATAAACAATTTCTGTAAGGTAGTTTCTAAATACTCTATATTCTTTTGAGCCTCTCTAATCTGAATATTACATTTCTGAATCACCGTAGTGTTCGAAGTCTTTTTCCGTAAGTTCGATGCCCCTGCAGCAATCTTCTTTTCACGATCAATTTTCCCTAGGATGTCGTTTACCTTCTCCTGGTTTACCGGTACTGATCCCATCTTCTTTAATTGACAGATCCCTGCGAAAGAATAACAAGCTAGTTTAAAAATAGGCTCGCCATCTGGCAAAGGAAATAACAAAAATAGACGTCAAAAATACATTGCTTATGTAATATGTGCTCATGTGCTCATCGTTTATTACAATTGCAATCGCACTCCGGCACCGGGCACACAAAATGCTTAGAAAACCATTCTTGAGCATGACCAACATGCATGCTATGGTTGCAGCTCAAGCAATAACTAAACCATTGCTTGAATTTGCGCACAAGGGCATCGGTATCAACATCTTCAGCCGGTTTTGTGTTGTCAATTCTCAATAAATGCATGGGAACAGGTTCTCCTTGAGTAAGAAGGCAAATTGCACAACGGGGGAGTGGAAATCCGCAATTCTGACATGCCGTTGATTTCAGTTTCTTAATATTTGGGATATTGGTTGTGGAGTTTGATGCAGATAATTTTCCACTTTCCAATTCGCCATAAATTGACTTATGACAGTTGGTACATTGGATGTCCAGTTGCTTGTGCTTACTTTTATTAAAGCCATCATTCTCGGTCCCAAAACTTGCTAATTTTGTTCTTGCGATATCATACCTTGCCCTAACCGAAAATAAATTCCATGAATTTAATAATGTACGATAGTTGTCCACCCAATTTTCAACTCTCTCATCGTTGAAATATTTTGGACAAGCAAATGAAGCTATCAAAGAAGCACTTTGAACATCGCTACTTCTATCAACAAAAGATTGCAATAAATCAACCCCTCTCTTAGTGATACCAGTCAATATTATTCCCTCAATTTCACCTCTTTCAATAACCAACTCGGCAATTCGATTAAGAAAAACATCTAAATCACCATCTGGTAAAAACCGAAGTGCAACACCCAATCTTTCTCTTAATGGGAGAGCTGTTTCATCAAGAACATCCCACCAATTACCATCTGCAACAAATGCAAATATTGCTCTTAAATATGGATCGTCCAATTCACCACCTAATTCTCTGCACTGTTCTTTCCAAATGCTATTAGTTTCAGTTTTGTTAAAAGCATGATATGCTGCAATGGCTGTGGATATAATTTTATACTTTTCATTATCTGATTGTGCAAGAATTTTAACTGCGCTATTGATATCATTATGAAAAATAGCCCAACCTGCGGCCCTCTCATAATTTCCCTGTTTCATCAAACTTTTATATTTTTCTTCCAATTCAGAAATGCTAAAATCCCATCCGATTACATACATTGCCAATCTCCTTTGAATTTCTTTCTTACCTTTAGGGTAAACGGGATGTGATAACAAAACTTCTTTTGATCTTTTTTCAATGATACGTTTAGCTGCATTCAGGATATCTTTTTCTGTAATATTTTTAAAGCCACTGTACCTTGAAAAATTATGATAGTAGCTTTCAATATTCCAAATACCCAAAACTCCTAAATACCCAAAATCGAAATCTCCATAGCTCATTTTACCTGAACGTATCAACTCATGAGAAATATCAATCCATTTCCATGCATTCTTCAATAAACTTTGGGTTTCGAATGTCTGTAGTGTATCTAAGATATCCATGTTAGCCGTACTATTAGCGCCATATCCTAATGCTGCTCTTCTTCTCATTGTTGTACATATATCATTCTCCAAAACCGCTGTTGGGGTTAGACGTGCATCATTCAAACCATCACCATAAAATTCAAGATCCTCTGTGTCTTGCTGGATCTCACTATGATCATCTTCATTATCACTCCCATCTCTTGCCATATTAACCTTGGACAGTTTTTTTTGTAGTTTGCCAATATCACTAATATCAAGGGGCATTTCAATATCGTCAACTACCTTCATCATGGGTCCTTGTGGACCAGAGAAAACAATGTCATTATAAGAGTTAAATTTAATGACTTTTTGAGTTTCTGAAACAGACATCCTATAAAGATTACCTGATTGTCTCATACAAACTAAGTCAATTCCATGAGCAAGTTTTATTGATGGAGCATAATCATATGAAATTACCCGTTCATACTTAGTCTTGACATCCGAAACATTCGAGACAAACAATTTGTTGTATGGTTTTGTGTTTTTCAGTGTTGGTTCTGATTTGTTCAAATTCAATGATGCTTCATATTGTTCCATCTCTTGCTCGGATGGAGGAACATGACAAATTTTCCACCTCTTAACTAACTCTCCATCAAAAAGCGCACTCAATTCACCTCTTTGAACTGTAGAAAATCTATATGGTACGCCATTTGTTCTTTTTTGAGATTCATTCAATAGTTTACTAAATTGAAGAATTGGCGTTTCAGTCAGTGTACTTGTTGATTGAAGTTGTGATTTATTTAGAATGGAGCTATCTGTCAATTTCCTTCTATCCCACAATGCCAATGAGCCGTCATCGGCGGTGGAAGCAAAAATATATTGATCATAAGAATCAACAATAATATTCATTGTACATCTTGTTGCCAATTGATAAACAGGATGCGGAGACCTGATGTCAAACTCACGTAATATTTTAAAACTGCCTGCAATAAAATTCGTCGTTTCTGTCGGACAAAATGATACAGAGGTAACACTCTCATTGGGAAGATAATTACAAATTGGTGAAGCACTTCCATTACTTGATGTTAATTGGTTTACGTCATATATCTGAATTGAGTTCTCTCCTCTTGTCCTATCGTATGCCAAAGCTAATACCCCTTCTTCATTGAAGGAAATGGAGTTACATGATCGTGACTGACGAGGTTCAATCTTAATCATATCTTTGTAGCTTTTTGAAATATCAAATAAAAACGAAGTACCATCCAATTGACCAACTGAAACGAGACCTTTGACAGCAGATGAATATTGGATACATTTGATGCTATCAAAACCTGTTATTTCGTTGATTTTTACAATATTATCTTCTTCATTTATTGCATCGTTTACCGTTTCGTATAAAGAAACTTCATCTCCGCTGGGCGCAGCTGCAATGTATTGTTCATTACCATCACTCTGCCATCCATATGCCCTTATAACAGATCCTGACATTGATAAAGTTATTAAAAAGTAAGTGTTTATTCCGAGATTGGGAAAAACTTTGCTCATGATATTTCTTTCTCTGGTATGTTTAAAAGGACGTTCAATACAAACTAATTTATACAAATTTTTCTTACTTTTGAGAAAAATAGGAGATGAAATCGCGTGGTGGTGACATGTATTGATCTTCTTCGCCAAAAAAGGTGTTTAAAAGAGTGTCCATCTCAATTTCGTCATTCAGTAAACTTTCAATATCAATCATTGTCAACCCTTCGTCTTTCAACTCGTTATTGTGATCGTCAAGATCCACTTTTGTTAACTCTATCAACTTTGCAATCTTTTCTTTAAAACTCATCTGGGGAAAGTTCCTCAATTCCAATAATGCTTTGATAAAGTAGATTAAAACCCAACAAATCATGGAAAACATGATGAAATTATAGTTGTCTTGGTAGCAGGGCAAACGAAACAACTTCTTGTAAGTATTAGAAACCTCATCAAAAACACTGATGGTATCCGTACTGTAGCTTACCACCTTTTGAAATCTATCTTTATCTTTCATTCTGCCTAATAGAGCGTCTTCTACCATTTTCAAAGTTGAAGGAGAGCAAGAATAAGTTTCTTTGGGTTTATCATCTTCCAGAAGAAGAAAATCAACCGCATTAATTGTAGGTCGTGAATACCAATCTCGGAAGCTAACCTGGATATACATAAAGAACTGAACTGGATAGTCTACCGTAATTATGTCATTAATGAATTTTAACACTAAAATGTATGTCATAAAAAAAGTCTGTCTCATATAAGTGTGATATTCCGTGAACAATAAATAATTTTCTATATTTTCTAACTGAGTTTTGGTAAAGTTCTTCTTGAGCATTTTGTCTTCACTTAATTTGCATGCATGGCCTGCCAAAACAACTAACAATTTCAATGCATCCAATTTTAATTTTATTTGACCCCATGAACTGACGTTATCTTTGAACCTTGTGACATCGTCAAATGGAACTAAATAATTGATGAAATCTTTAATTTCTTCGCATAACTTGTATAGATCACTGTAAGAGTTTGGTTCAACCGAAAACAAGGCATCGGCCACTTTTTTTGCTAAATTGATGTATTTTTCTGTATGATCTTCACGTGCAAATATATCATGATGATAGCCATGGCAATAATCACTATCAATGTAAATCGGTCTACCAGTTATAGCATAATTCACATCTTCAATCATCAAATAATTCCATAACTTTTTTAAACATTCAGTTGGAATTTGACTTGTATAGAATAAATCATCTGGTAATTCTCCCTTTGAAAAATCTAGAAACTCAACATTCGTGTCAACTCTGTGTAATCCAATATTCATTGCTAACGAAATCGCCTTTTGAAACATTGGATATGCATTACTGTTATCAATACTAGAATTTTGATTACTTCCATAGATTAATAATGAAGCCCTAACAACAACAATTGCATAAAGAACAATGTAAGTTTGTTTTTTATCATGCCTAGAATATGTTATACATCTCAATGCCAAATGAGACAATAAATCTTCATTATTTTCTAACTGATGAATGAAAGTTACACTGGGATCTGGATCTGTGAATGTAATTGTCAGGTTGATTACTGCAAATAATAAGGCAAGATATTGGTATTGATAGTCCTTTACAGGTTGCACAAATATGAACTGATGATCAGAAAATTGAAAATATGCATGAAGTATCGAAAACAACAAATCACATGGAATACTGGAATTGAATATCAGTTTATTAAGATGATTTTGAAAGTATCTTAGCCTTTCAATAATAGCAAAATAATTAGGTGTGACATACTGGTTTATTTCATCCGTTATTGTTTGCAAGCTATTTGGGTCGTGAATATAAACTTCACTTAATGAAAATTGTACTTTTCGATGTGTATTTTTCCATTTAAGTCGCTTAGGCTGCATCAGATGCTTGAATTCCATTAAGCATTTGATTGTCGGCCCTTGTAGTGCAAATGAAGTACATATAGTCTTCCCTGGTTTACTTATAACACTCATTAATTGAAAGTTGGAAATAGCTTCATCTAAGATGGTTGTAGAATCATCAGTTGGAGGTGACCTGCTGTATTCAGATTCTTCCTGTAAATTGTCATCTTGACCGAGAAAACCTTCTTGTGGTATAGAAGCATATAAACACTTTATTCCTTTTTTGAAACACGAATTGCACGGGGATTGTTTATCACATTTGATTTTCTTTGCTTTGCAATTATTGCATACCAACACAGTCCTGACTCTTCTTCTAATTGGAACTTTTCCAACTTTGTTTGAGATCATTTATTGGATTATGAAGAAGAGTAAGTCATTATTGTTTACAGCCGATTTTTTTATTATCTCCGAAATACTTTCTATTTCACTATAAAGTTACATTACATTACACAACCGTTAGTTTCAACTGCTCGCGTTGGAGATACTGTTTTTTAATGCTCAGAGAGTCTGCAGTTCCACTATCTAATTGATCAAATAGAGCACCCCATTCGTAATCTCCTCTTTCTAAAAATACAATACCCAAATCGAAGGATCTACTTTCATTAAAGTTCAAACTATCCCCAATTCCAAATTGAAGGATCCCATTGATTAACACCTTGTTCTCCATATTGAACGGTGGGTTTTTACATACAATCACATGGCGTAACATCCCAAAAACTGGATAAGAATATCTGTTTATAATTGTCACCTTGACAGAATACATTGAAGAAACCTGAACTGCAGTTAAGTAATCAACTTTAACATCATTTTCGTCATATAAATTCAAAGAAATGATGATTTTATCTACCTCAAGAACATTTAACATCTTCGAAGACAGTTTCAAACTTCTAATATCAATTGTACCCGTTCTCCCGGCGCTGATCGAATTTCTGACATTTTCTGATATTTTCCATGTTGCCCTTAGTCTTTTTAATAACTCATTCCTGTACCAAAAAGATTGCCTGATATATTGCTGCTCTGCTTCTGGTGTTTTGTAATCTTTGACAAATTGCCTATTTCTTAAACTTGGAATATTCTTCAATAAATGATCTTCTCCAAAATCGATTCTTTTGATAGGCAAGAAAACTCGGATATTCTGTCTTGTGCTTAAAATTGTTGTTGATTCAAAATCATTTTGCCCCAGTAGCTCAACTGGTCCACTACCTTCTTGAAATTTGGGGTCTGTTGAGCTCTCTAATAATGTCTGTAATTTCACTTCGACTTCATCCGGACACATGTTCATGAAATCCAATGCCAAAATACAAAAATCAGACAATTCGTTACCCTTTTTGACCATTTCTTGAAGATAATTAACACATGAGTTATCACTAATAAAGCTTAAAGCTGTATTTGCAGCAATAGGAATAATATCACAACCTGCCAATTCAACTGAAGGATAAACACTAATCTTGACAGGAACAGTTAATTCTCGTTTAAAATTGACCAGTTCCCCAGGCCTCTGATTTGCATAATCCAAAATTAATTTTGCATCTGTAACCCCTCTTTTACCCCATATTTTAACATCCAAATGAAATGTTTCATTTGGTTCAATTTTATTCATATCAAGTTTGTTCAATATATCAAATGGTTTTTTAACAAAAAGGTAATATTCTAATTCATAAATTTCATTAGCTGGAATATCCTTTTTGTTTAGTAAAGTATTTAATGGATCAGTTGTTGAATCATGAAACTTCAAGTCTAATTGATTTATTGGAACATCACTTATATTACTCAAAGTAATTTTGAACCTTTTATATTCACCTTCCAATAACATGATATGATTCTCTAATTCAATCTCAACCAACCTCAAAGTTGGCTGCTTATGGACAACTTTCATTTCCCATATTTTTGGGATTCTTTCAATCAAAGCTCTATTCTTGAAACCAATGTTTAAACATCTCTCTTTATGCTTACTATTCAATACATTCTTTTGTAAATTCAAAATAAACTTCTGCTTTCTACAGCCACAAATGGATGCCACAAAACCGTCAATCTTTAAAACTCCATTCGATTTTGGAATCAATAAAAACGGAATTTTTTTTGTTTCTAGTGGTTGAATTATAATTGATTTGAATGGTGTGACAAAGCTAAAATTTGCATCAATTGTCAACTCAATTTCAAAGCCATCAATTGTTGACAATGAATAATCTTGAACTTCAATGGGAAAGGAAAAAGGATTATTAACCGTTATTGAAATATCAGAATATTCTCCTTCAACTAGTTGTCTTTTTACCTGCTGATTTTCAAATTCAAATTCAAATGAAACCAAAAAATTGATATCCCAGTAAATTGGCTGTTGGCCAATATCACTAGCCATCAATTTAATTTCTTCGTACAAAGAAACCTGATCACCAGTATCTAGTAATTGATAAAAATCTCTCAACATAAGACTACCATATTTGATGAAACCTTCATTATACGATATCTTGGAGCAAAATTCAACAACTTGATAAATAGATTTTAGCTGCAATAGATTTGGTTCATACGTTTCAACATCGGTTGATAGTCTGATACCATAATTGGCAATGTATATTTTTAAAATGTGGTCCATCTCATCAAAATCAAAATCAGCTATAATGGAGTAATTATTAGAATTTATAATCCCAATGAAATTGTTTAACATGAAACAAGCCTTCCTTGGCATGTCCATCATTATATATAATTTAGCCAATAAACTATATGTTTTCAATTTTGATAATGGTGATAATGATTTAAATTCTAACTTGTTGGACTGAGAAACTAGCAAATTGAAGTGTTCTTGATCAATTGAGTCTTTTTCAACCTTTTTATTTATCCAGTTCGATTCATATATAACAAAGTTCATGACTTCTCGTGTCAATCCACCTCCTGTACCAATCAATGCCAAAAGAGAAGCATATCTTACCCCACTTTCAGTCACTACTACTTGAGGAACATATTCATTCGCCTCATTTGATGCAGCTTGATAATGATAAAATGATAGTCTTGACAAGTTCAAAATATATTCTGAAATTGTTGATAACGGAACCTCTGGTAGATTCACGTTGACCATTGACGAACGAGGAGTTACTGATCTGCTTACTTGGAAAGACGATTTTGGTGACGAGGCAAAGCTCAATTTAGATAAATTGATCGATTTTGAATTGTCCATGATTGTGGCTAGGAAGTTTGGCAGCTGAAATGAAACATCAGAATATCCCAGTAAAAACAAACAAACTGAAAGTCCATCAAATGCAGATGCCAACCAAAGATGATCGTTAGAATTCAATAATATGTTTATTGCTTCGAAAAAATCAGATAGTGCTTTTTTATAATTACCAACCATTAAATAGAAATTAGCTGATAGTTTTAACTTCCTTCCTTTATCCAGATTTTGTTTGGATTTATCTGTTTCAAATGAATTTGTTAATCTTTTTCTTTGCTTTTCCAACATAGAATGAGGAATAGTTTTTGTCAACACCCCGGATATGTTTCCAGGAGATCTTAATGTTGTATGTTCGTAGGCAGATGCATATCTTGAAAAATTCGAAAGAAACCTTGATGTTACATCACATATGATTGTTTCTAAATTGCTGGACCCATTTTCCACAAGATAGGCATCTGCGACTTTTGTAGACGCATTGGATGGACAATTGAATATCACAATTGATGTGCTTATTGCAGAGTTATATTGTTTTGAAACATCAGTTCTCAGTGATCTGATGATATCATCATTCAAATCATCAGTCCATTCACATACACCGATGACAATCGATGTTTTTCTGAATGGTTCAAAGTCATGTAAGAGGAATGAATCAGTATCTTCATCTGTTGTAACAAATGAATGAAAGATTCTTCCCTGAGGATATGCTTGTGGATTGAAAATTCCTGGGTTACTTGTCAAATCAACAGGACGGACGTCTTTCACTTTGTCAAATAGCCCCCTCAGCTTTAAAAAGTCCTTCATTTTCAGTTCTGATATTGGCACAAGCAAAGTGCGTACCATTGCCGGGCTGACAAAGCCCAGATCGTCCATTTAATATCGAATTTATGAGAACAAGTATTAAATATTCAAACATTTTGGTTATTTCTCTTCATTCTTATTTTTTCTCACATATCGTCAAACATTAGCTAAAAAAAGATTTAAAACATGCCTCCTATTTGCCATTGAGCAGGATCCCATTAAAAGACAAAAGTGGGGGATTTCTTGTAGATCTAGTCCCTTTTTTCAGAAATTTTGTGCATTGTTTGACTTGCAACTAAACCGAAAATTGCTCTAAATTTGTCACTGTTTTTTTCAATCGCCTCTATACCCGTTTTCAAATATATTGAGCACATTTTTGTTCCAATTTTCCATCTTAAACCATACAAAAATTGGAATTTTGGGGTTTTTAGGGAAAACTTGTGTAACATTATAGTAAATAAATAATTCATCGCGATTTAACTTATATATTGAACAGCATCTGTTCTCAAAACCCACTGTCAGCGAACATGTCGGATATAACAACTTCAAACCAACAGGAGTTTATATCCGGAGAGAATCTCTATTTTGAGTATAAAGGTAGTACCAAGGTGGAGGTGGAATTAAATGCGCTGGCCAAAGAGTATCCAGTGTCAAGAGTTATAAAACAGGACGCTAATGGAGACGTGGTTGTTCAAGAGATAGACGATGAACCATACATGAAGGGGAATGTACATCCACAGATCACAGATGATGGTATGCTGGACGATCTTTTATTTAGTCAAACACAGTCATCTTTAGCAAACAACGAAATGCACTATCAACGACAACAGATACGCCACGGGGACTCATGCTGCAATCAGCATCACCATAATCATAATCATAACCACAACCACAGCCACAGTCATAACCATAGCCATAACCATCATCATAATAACATAGATCAAATTGGAAAACAGAGTGATATTATTCGAGATCAAATAAATCGATCCATGAACAACAACTTGTTATGCGATTTTGAATATGCAGATGATTTGGATGCAATGAAAAGCTTTTGGCTTGAATTGTCATTTGAGGAAAAGAAACAAATCTGCAAAATTGAATCTAGTGAAGTGATGAAGGTGATTCAAGAAGACCCAAAAGCTAGCTGTAGTTGTAGGGCTTGTGGAAATAGAAAGGTAACGCTAGAAAAAGAATTACAAAAGCTTTATATTGGTTATTACTCCGTTCGAAAGCTGGCAAGCGAATCATTGGATGAATGTGAGCTAAACATCAATTTAGTTAATAACATATTTGGGATTCCATCAGACGATCAAATAAATGAGGCACCAAAATCACAAACAAACTTTGCTAGGAACACATTAAATAGCATAATGTCAGTTGCTGATGATTTGGTCAAAAATAACGGTGAAAATTTCATCAATTTAATAGAACAATTACACAACTCAGGTCGAAGTAATTCAAACACCGAGAAGGTGCGTCATGGATTAGATCAGAATCAACTACAAAATATATTCCAGAATCCACCAGAACCACAGCATTTTCAGGAATTTGATGTTCAAAAATCCAATAAAATTCAAGAGTTGAATGATGACGAAGTGAATGAAGAACAAGAAAAAGAAGAACAAACACAGCAAGATTTACGATATACAAACATAGAAGCACTTAATTTTCAAGTAGAAAAGGAAGAAGAAGTAGAGGAAGAAGAAGAAGAAGAAGAAGAAGAAGAAGAGGAGGAGGAGGAAGAAGAAGAAGAAGGAGAGGAAGAAAAGGACGATTATGAATTTGATGATCAGTATGAAAATGAAAGTGACCAAGTCACTAGAAAAAGGCTTGAAGAAACCTATAAGATGCTGCAGTTGATTACTTCAAGAGTTTTGAGAATCAAGGTTTATGAAGCTTTCAAAGCGAAAAAGGCTGATGATATATCCAAAAGTTTATTAGACGAGTTTGCCAAGGAAGAACAGAAACTTAAAGAAAAGGAAGAACGCCAAAAGAGGAAAAAGGAAAAGGAAAAAGAACGAAAAAGGTTACAACGTTTAGCCAAAGAGGAAGAAAAGAAGAGACAAGAAATGGAAATCCTTGAAAAAGCAAAGAAAGAGCAAGAGGAGCAAGAAAGAAAAATGGAAGAAGGAAGGAGACGCAAGGAAACGGAAAAGAAAAAGAGAGAAGAGGAAAAGAAGAAAAAAGAAGAAGAAAAGAAGAAGAAAAAGGCAGCTCAAATAGAAAAACAACGTAAAGAAAAGGAAGAAAAAGATAGAAAGAAGAAAGAAAGACAAGAAGAGTTGAGGTTGAAGGAAGAAATTTCCCAAAAGGTTCAATATCAGAGCGATTCAGTTCTGAATGGACCACATAATGTTAATACTCAAACTCATCCCGAATCTGTAACCTCTGCTCAATTCCAAGCTCCAAACATTCAGCCAATGTCTCGTTTACATCAGATGTCCAATCTTGGTAATCTTCCACCAACGCCAGTGGGGCCAACAGATCAACAATTCCAACACTTTCAAGACCAAAACTTAATGATCAATTCTCTGATGAATTCATTGCCTCAATCACAACCAGCATATCCATTTTTATCTCAAGGACAGCATTTAGCGGGTAATATGAATACTAGTTGGGGATTGAACCAGCTAGGAGATTTTAGAACTCCAAATGGAATGATGCCACAACCTTCATACAATACAAATTCAATGAATGGATTATTTGATTCAAGTTTAAATCTTCCATCAAGCGGAAACCTGGCCGGGCCTGCATCACCGCAAGGTCATATTCAAACAAATTCACCATTTTTGAATGATTTATTCAATCCCGTGCCTTCAAGCAGATCCCAAGTCCCACCGCTCGATAATTTGCATGGATCAGCAAATGATATTTGGGGGAGTGGTAGGTCATCTTCAATTACGACAAACCCTCCACTGACACAAAATCATTCACTGAATGTACCAACACCAAATGTTGACATCAAAGAATTAACGGGACTATCAAGTAGACAAGGTTCAATTTGGGGCTCAAACAGACCTCTTACTCCAATTTCTGTGTCAAATAGTCCTTTGCCATGGGAGACCAATCCAATACCTGAATTCATTGTTGAAATGATTAAAAGGGAGGCTTTTAATGCATCAATGAAATTACCAAAATTACCCAATGGTGGGTTTTCTGTCCAATTATTGTATCAATGGGTAAAACAGCTAGTTGATACAAGCTATTCAAATCTCACCCTTAATCAGTTTGTTGGGGTACTACAACAAGATCTGAGGTTTAATTTATCTCATACAGAAGGGAATTTGTCAGATGTAGTTGTATCAGTTATCCAAGATTCATTGATTCCAGGATTTTCTAACTTATCTTTGAATGTCTTTTCAAATGCGAATACTGGGTCTTCAAATGCCTGGAGCTCTTGAATTTGATTTTATATAATTGTGTATTTTGAGTCTGAATTACGTAATGTCCCGTTTTGGCTACTTCCTCTATTGTTATGAGGAAACGAGGAAAATTTAATGTTTTACAGTTTTGTGTGTATTTGTTATTTAGCAATTGCAATTTCATAGTATGAGTTCTGCTCCAGACAACGTGATCAAGCGTAAGATTGTAATTGTTGGAGATGGTGCCTGTGGTAAAACTTCACTTCTGTATGTGTTTACACTTGGTGAATTTCCGACAGAGTACCATCCAACAGTGTTTGAAAATTACGCAACAGATTGCCGAGTAGATGGTAAACCCGTAAGACTAACTCTATGGGATACGGCTGGACAGGAAGAGTACGAAAGATTGAGGCCTTTGTCATATTCAAAGGCTAACATCATTTTGATTGCGTTTGCATTGAATTCCCCAGATTCATTGGAAAATGCAGCTGTGAAATGGGCCACTGAAGTTAAAAACTACTGTCCCAAAGCCCCAATTATATTGGTAGGCTTGAAAAAGGACCTTCGCCCGGAAAATGATGGATCAGACCCTGAGTATAAAAATAAATACGTTTTGACTGAAGATGCCGAAAGAATATGCCAGCATATCGGTGCCAAGAAATATATCGAATGTTCATCTTTGACAGGTGAAGCTGTAGATGACGTGTTTGAAGTGGCTACCAGAGCCAGTTTGGTTGTCATGAGTAGACCTAATGAGCAAGAAGGTGCTGGAAATGGATGCTGTATTGTTATTTGAAAAGAAGCGAAAATATATCATTACAATCGGACTCCAATACCAGAAATTATGAATTCAAATCAATCCCTCTTTCAGTGCTTTAAAATTATTCTCTCTCCTCTCTTACCCGGCTAATATACCATCTACCAATGGTTCAAAAAAAAAACTCATGCATATTCATTTCCTATTTTTATCACATACTAGTATTTCCAATTTGAATTGTTGCCTGTAATTCCTAGTTTTTTTCACATTCCTTGCATTATATCTACTATTTAACAAAATTATATATATATATATATATCCAGTCACTCCTTTATAAGATTAATCACATCTTTTATTATTCCTATATTTTTCATATATTTTTCATTTTCTAATTTGATATAATGATCCGTTTTTTATTGACCCCAAGTAGAGGATTTTCTACTTCCAAGAGGTCATTTTTGGAGCACGAATATTATTCTCCAACTGTATATGCGTTATCAACTCCTCATGGACGATCTGCAATCGGTGTGATTAGAATTACTGGGTCAGCATGTTTAGATATATTTAAGAAACTTACACTATCAACGAGAGACCCAAAGCCGCGTAGAGCAACATTAAGGAAAATATATAGTCCTTCCAATTCAAATGTGCTATTAGATCATTCACTAATATTGTTCTTTCCTGGGCCAAAATCATATACAGGTGAAAACTTATTAGAATTTCATTTACATGGCGGTGTGGCAGTCATAAAATCTGTTATGAAAGCAATTTCCTCATTACATACAGAATTCAAACCAATTAGATTGGCAGAGCCAGGAGAATTTTCCAGACGAGGGTTTCAAAACGGTAGATTCGATTTAACTGAAGTTGAAGGAATAAACACATTGATTCACGCAGAAACTGAAACGCAGAGAGTCAGTGCTTTGAAATCAATGGAAGGATCAACTAAATTACAATTCACTAATTGGAGAAGAGAAACTTTAAATAATGTTGCTCTTCTAACTACAGTTATTGATTTTGGTGAGGATCATGATATTGATGAAATAAATGATTTATTTCAAAGGGTAGAATCGAATATAAAGATATTAGAATCAGAGATGAATGAATATTTGAACAAGGTCAATAGATCACAAGTGCTATTAGATGGTATAAAGGTTACTTTAATCGGTCCACCAAATGCTGGTAAAAGTAGTCTGTTAAATATTCTAGCTGGTGACGAAAAGGCAATCGTCAGTAAAATCGCAGGCACAACAAGAGATGCAATAGAGGTGCCACTAGATGTTAACGGTTATAAAGTAGTTGTTGGAGATACAGCGGGGATAAGAGATAGTAATGACTCTATTGAAAATGAAGGAATAAAACGAGCAAAGAAGAAATCAATAAATTCGGATATCAATATATTAATAATATCATCACAAGAGCCAGAAATTGAAGATGAATTTCTGGTTCACGCCAAACAATTATTAAATGATGAATCAAAAGAGTCATTGGTTATTGTAAATAAGTGTGATTTGATATCTGAGAATGAAAAAGAGATTTTGGTTGACAGGATATCATCTACATTAAATGTTGATAAATCAAGCTTCAAGTTTATTAGTTGCATTTCTGAAGAGGGGATACCCAATTTGGTTGAAGAGTTGACATCCAGGTTCAAAAGAATATCTCTTTCAGAAAATGAAGATCCCGTCACAATTTCAACAAGAGCTAAAGAAATTTTGATAAATGATGTGTTATACGGTTTTGAAGAGTTTCACAGGTTTAAGGATATGGATGACATTGTCATGGCCTCTGAAGCTTTGAAAACTAGTATTGATGGTATTGGGAAAATTACCGGTGAGGCAATTGGAGTGGAAGAAATCCTTGGAGTTGTATTCTCTAGTTTTTGTATTGGAAAGTAAGGAGCGTTTCTCAGTAAGGCATCTAGTCAATCATCATGTGTCTCATCAAAGGAATAAGTTTTGATTGATAAATTAATGGTCTACAAAAACTCTGATATCACAATGCATTCATGAATGGACATATATCAATTGCTTCAGAATATATCAACATTTTAATACCGTACTTCAAAAAAATAAAGCATTACTAAACCATAATTTGTAGTGATTCTAGATGTTTTATAAATACACTAAAACTTGAAGTTTTTGTAGTCTCATTATATTGACGCAAAGTAATTATTCTAACTAAACATGAAGTTTTTATTGGGTTATTTGCAAATGTGCACCTATATTTTCAGAATATAGTTTAAGATCGTTTTCAAATAAATACCATCACCATCAAAATTCATTGCATGGTGTACTTCCAAGTCTTTAAGGTTTGAAACTATTTTTTTAAGTGATTCATAATTACATCAAGACATCGTGTACATTACTGTGTATTATATTTGCTACTTCGTTTCGTTAAACAAACACAACACAAATTTTGTTGTGAAATGTGTCATTACGTAAACACACTGCCAATTTTCAGCGCGGGCATCTTTTTCCTTTCTATGTATGAGGGGAAAAGCTCTAAAGAAAAAGCTTTCAACATAATAAATAGAAACACTTCATTAAAATATGTTATTAGCTTGGACTGCATTCGGTGTTGCTGTGAGAGCTTTCCAAATGGGACTTAGACAAGCACCTATTCTTCACGCTCCAGAAGGGTTTCTTTACTCTGCTGCCTTTACCACCGGTTTGGGCTACTGTTTCGAAAGTTGGGTCGAAAACAACGACAGACTTTTGGAATTAAGATTGGCTAAGCTCGAAAAGTTGAGAGAAGCAACTAACTAAGCATACCATTGGGTTTTGTCAACTGGATTGAAGTCTTTCAAATTAATTAATAGCCAATTAATAAACGAAAAATGAGTTGAAACAACATGAGATTACCTGGTTCACATGAGAATATTATCAATCTTTTTGACTTCCCAAACAATTATTATTTATTCTTTTCATATTTCTATATACTAATCGGAATATACTCTATTTTGTACAATACATTTACAATAAAATGAAAATTCAATTCAATTACCTTTTTGATCCTAAGTAGACATCCATGATACTTTCACATGTTCATATACCCGGCACTTTGGAGTTCATTGATATCAAAATCTAGATCTCTCTGTAAATCGTGCAATTCTTGTTGAAGATCCTCATCAAATGCAGTAAAATTGCTACCAACAGATTCCATAGTTGGGAGACCCGGAGTGGAGTTATCAGGCTGGGAGTCAACATCATCGTCAGATTCAGATTCAGATTCTGAATCTGTATTTGCCCTACTATCTTGATGGCTTGCATCACTATGATCATCATCACTATCACCAATGTTATAATTCAAATCATCCTCGGAATCATCATCATCCCCATCACCTTTAATGATTTGATCACCACCTGGAATTAACTTAGCGGCTTCGACCAAATCACCGGGTGTCTCGTTATTATTCTTCAATTGTTTCTGAGCCTTCAGTTCGTCAGCCATTGATTTATCGTGGAATTGCTGATTTCTCTTGTAAGTATCGATTTGATCGTAGTCTTTTTGATCAATCATACTGAATTCAAACATTTCAACTTTCCCATCCGAATTCCTAATATTTAGAACCAAATTGAATGTTAGTCGAGTAATTGATGTGTAAGTAATGGTTTCAATGTTTTTAGATTCAAAAATTAATATTGGCTTTTTGAATCCAAAGATGAGGTTATTTTCCAGGAAAAACAAATATCCTTCTTTGCTGCCTCTGTAAGCCTGACAGAAAAACGAATCAATGTTATTTGTACAATCTGAAACTTTGAAATTTATCAATGATAATTGACTTATTAAATAATGCACCAAAGTTTTACCTCCCAAAATTGGCCCAAACTGTTCTGTTAATAGATCATAAGGTAACTGAAGTAATATTGGGTCATTTTTGAAAACATCACCGTGGTTGGACTTATATGAAATCAACAATTGTCTGAAAGCAGGTTTCTCTGGCACATTCAATATAGCGGCGAATGTGATATTTTCAGGCGTCAAATCTCTCAATACTAGTTCAGGCTTGTCATCCATTGATTTCGTTAGTGCTAAGTATGCCCTTTTTTCATTTGGGAACGCTCCAAACACCAAATTCAGCTTTTTTCTAAACGGTGATTGTACCGATAGTTCAGGAAGCTGAAGCATAATATTTGTACCATTTAATGACTCAATGGTCGCCGTTTCTTGTTTCTGTTGGGGCTGTTTTCTCTTTGGATCAGACTCTGATGGGCCATTTTTTGTCAAGTAATTAATCAATTCTTCAAAAACCGGTTTACTATCTGCATTTATAGATATCACACGGTCTATCTTAGTCTTTAATTCTTCCGGCAACAAATCCATAGTTGGCTATTTTTGATTGATTTCTTTTAAATTGACATTGAAAATTAGATTGGAAAATTAATACTAAAAACGCGTTGATTTGAAACGCGTCATGGAACATTCCTCATATTTAGGATTTTTTGAAATGACTCAAAGACTAAAGCAAAGACGTTGAATGACCATATCAGTCAAGTGCGCAGAATTAAGCAATTACTGTGGCTCTTTACCTTTGACAAAACCGTCGAGTGGTATTTCATGAGCATATTAGTAGAATAATGTCAATAGGGACAAGAAATTCGTATGATTGTGTTCAACTAACGATAATGTCAGTGCAATTGCCAATTTGGCACACAGAAGAATCAAATGAATATTTGCCACCATCACCACGTCAAGTACTACGTATTGCTATTAACTTAAAGGAGCTTATTGACACGGTGGTTCCAGACGTAGAGGACGTTAAAACTTCTAATAGTTATGAAGGCATTAATGTGGTATCAGCAGTTTATAGAGCAGCCGGCGGAGAAGGATCAGGCCCAAAATCAACCGCTAGGAGATACCAAGCGTGCTTGGTATTTTGTCTTTTAAAAGTGTCTGAATGGTTCCTCGAATTAGCGGATGATGAACTATCAGATAACGAATTATACACAACACGAGCACTAGTTGCACAAAGATTGGCAGCTAGGATCATCAAAAGAGAAAAAAATGATAAATACCTGTTTTTATCCATACTCTGCCATAGATATAGCATTAATTTAAATGACACAGATACAGACCCTTCGAACGTATTAGAATTAGCCATAGATATGAATGTTTTTTGTATTGTGACGCTAAGTGAATTCCAGAGATGTATCAAATGGTTATGGAGAGGTTGGATCATTCAATCGAAAATAGATCAATCGGAATATGTTTTATATAAGGGTACAAGTGATACCAAATTTTGGAATCATTTCAACCCTGATAGAATCCAAACTCCGCTTTATCAAAATTTTTTAGAAATCATATTTGCCGTTAGTTATTTGTTGCTGTATTCAATTGTGGTTAATACGGATGTCGATGATAAATTTTTGGAGTTTTTTGAGATTGTATTTCTATTGTTCACCCTGGGGTTCACATTAGATGAATTTGTTAAACTATATCATATTGGGGGAAATTACATTCAATTTCAAAATGCTTTCAATTTGGTCATTTACAACATTGTGTTCATTTCATTTTTTTTCAGATTTTTGGGTATTTTCACATTGGATCCAACTCAATCTAACATTTTTCAAATAAGATCATATCGGTTTTTATCATGTTGTGCTCCAATGGTATGGATAAGAATGTTTTTCTTGTTTGATCTTTACCAACACATCGGGATTTATATTGTTATGATAAAAAAAATGTTAAAAGAATCAATTATGTTTTTTGTCATGCTCACTATTGTCATTACTGGCTTTCTACAAGCTTTTATTGGCGTTGATCAAGCAGATGGTAAGCGAGATTTAACTTATTTTATTGTTACAAATATGCTTAAAGTTTTACTCAGTGGTCCTGATTTTAGCTCATTGGAACGATTTGCATATCCATATGGAAGCATTTTATACTATGCATACAATTTCTTGGTTTCATTGATTTTATTGAATATTCTTATTGCTCTTTTTTCCCAAGCATATAGTGAAGTTGTCGAATTTGCCAATGATTATTATTTACATCAGTATGCAACTAGAGTGTTGAAATATATAAGAGCACCAGATTCCAAGATTTTTTTTCCACCTTTGAATTTAATTGAAACATTCTTGATTGATCTTCCATTCCAATGGTGGGTTAAAAAAGAATCATTTGAAAACTTGAAAACTCAAATAATGAAGGTTCTTTACATTTTACCGTTATTTTTCATTGCGGATTTCGAGTCCAAAAACGCTACCCGAGTTGAATATAATAGAAAGCATAAACTATTGGACGATGCAAATGAAAATAATAGAGGATGGGACCTGACAGATGGATACATCGTAGGGAGAGATTGCGATGATCACATTCAAAACATTCGACAAGGTTTAATTCTTCAAAAACAAGCAGAAGATGAAGATCCTACATTCAAAACTAGCTTCACTAACTGGAATAAACAGCTTTCTGGTTTGGCCCCTCCATATAAAGAAGCGCAAAGATTAGGCATTAGTATAGATGATTATGATATCATCTCACGCTTGGAGAAGTTTTCAGCCCAGCATGATAAAATACTTGAATTGTTAGAGAAGAAGTGAGGGCTAGAATCATTTGGTTAAACTATTGTTTCAAAACCGATTAGGATAGTTTATAAAGCTAATAACTATGATAGTTGATTTTTCTCAAATTTCTGTATCATCAACATATTCTGAGTTTACTGTAGTATGTCATTTTACATCTTTCAGATCTCAAAATCATGTGGTACTCTACCTATGACATGCAGTTGTTTTGAATTTTCCAAATATCAACCAGGTGATAACATAAAACATGGGGTGTGATTCATGTTGGTAGCTCCCATATTTAACAATCATGAAACAATCAGCATTCATTAATACAGTATCCAATGGTAAGATAATATAAAAGATATCATGCTAGTAAGAAGTGGAGCCATATTGAAATGATGTGTAGTCATCCATGAATTCAACTCGGAGTCCATCAAAAAAATATGGGGTGCGAAGAAAAAATGAGGCCATGGCATTTACATTAACGCAAACTCTGATTGAATAGGCTGTCTACGTCTCTTCAAAGATAGAAATTGCCAGGCTCATCCTTGGATTGAATTGTAGATCATAAATGATGTGATGTCTGTTTCGAAACAAGAAATTCCGGCATGCGGATTGTCTGCAATAAAGTATTATGAAATCACGTGTGTTGGATTTTTTTAATCCAGATTTTGAAATGTCTTTCAGTATAAAAGGAGTCGTATAATCCATCAAAGATAAAGTTGATATTCTGATGATGTCCAATTAAAGAAACACAACCGATAACTAAGTTCAATTTTGTTATTAGAAAATGAGTGACTTCACCGATTTAGATTTAGAAAAGCAAATTTCAACTCCTGAGCATGAAATGCCAAGACCATTCAGTACACTGTCACACCAATCTTTCCGACACGATGATAATAATATTTATATCAATGATGTACCAATTGCTAAAAAAGATTTTGTTACTGCTTTTGGAGGTGCATTGGAGGTTGGTGCGAGACCCCAAACTTCAAGCTCCAAAGATTTTGCAAATCCTGTTCCTGCAGGATTAGCAGCATTTTCAGCATCAGCCATGTCATTGGGATTTGTTTTGATGAGAGCAAAAGGGGTAACACACTCCAATGTTTTACTGGGTGCATTTTTGACAACCTCAGGTCTTGTGGAAATTATTGTTGGTATTTTATGTTTCATTATAGGGAACACTTGGGCGGCATGTACATTCTTAATGTTTGGTGGATTTTGGTCTTCCTATTCATTTATCATGATGAACGTCGGCGGAATAAGTGAAGCCTATGATTCAACGAATGAATATCAAGAGGTGATTGGATTTTTCATTTTACCATGGTGTTTGTTTTCGTTTGCACTTTGGATGTGTACATTAAAGTCAACCTTGTTCTTAACAGCATTGATGTTTTTTGTTTGGTTATTCTTGACTTTGATTACAATTTCATATTTCATAAATTCTGTTGCTACATTCAAAGCAACAGGGTTCTTCTGTATTCTTGCTGGTATCCTGGGATTTTACAACATGTATGCAGGTATTGCCGATGATACCAATTCATATATGATTTGCAAGCCAATTTTATTGCCAAACTATGCAACAAAGCCTTCCGGCAATTAGTTTTTCATACTATTGTTATTAAATATCTTTTCTACTAGTTAATGTTTAATTGTTTTAATGAGCCAATTTCCTAAAACGGTAGAGTATTTTTCCTAAATACTTGATCCTTTTGTAAGCTTTATATGGAGTCGTGTAGCAATGATGTTGAGGAATTTGAGGCTCTGACTTCTGTTCTATCGTCCCATACTAATTATAAATTTCATGCAATTCAAACTGTTCTTAATTATAAGAAATTGAAGTATAATTCATTATCTAGTGAAGATAAACAATTGATGCCTTGGTTTCCGGACTATTTACAAAAAATATCCCATTCAATTGATTTAAATGATGCATATCTTTCAAATGTTGCAAGGTTTATGGCACCTTTGTGGGGAGTTGAATTAGAGTCCAAGTGGAAAAATGCTAAAGTTAGTGACATCAATAAAATTGACGGATTAATATCTCAATATGTGAGAGAATGGACATCACTAGGCGCAGTAGAAAGAGAAAAGAGTATGGGCCCGATTTTAAACGCATGCGAAATTTTATACCCTGATATTACACAAAGGCCCAATATTGAAGTTTTGGTGCCAGGTGCTGGATTGGGTAGATTGGTTGTTGAATTTGTTAAAAGAGGATTCAAAACGCAAGGTAATGATATTAGTTATCATATGCTTTTAAATTCTAATTTCATTTTGAACAATACACTTTACGAAAACCAATATGTTCTTTGTCCATTTATCCATAAATCATCTAATGTGCCAAAAAGGAATAACCAACTAAGACAAATCTATTTTCCAGATTTCAACCCTGGAGATATTTCACAGCTGAATAAAGAATATCCTGATATAGATATGAGCGAACTAATGTCAATGGTTGCAGGTGGTTTTGAAGATTTATATGGTCCTCCCAATCTAGGAAAGATCTCGAGTAATTATTCGGATAATGAAACCTCCAATGGATTCAGGTTGGAAAACGAGAAAAGATTCGATGTTATTGCCACATGTTTCTTTTTAGATACAAGTACAAATATAATAGACACACTAAAAACAATAAGACATTGCTTGAAAGATGATGGTTATTGGATGAACTTTGGGCCGTTATTATGGCACTTTGAGGATAGCGAAGAAGTTCAAATGAATAAGGTCAGAGATTCTAACGGCAATTGGGAGGATATTGCAGTTCCATTAAAAGGTCTGGAATTAAGTAGAGATGATTTGATAGAGCTAATTGAAAATTTGGGGTTTTCTTTTAAGGAACATCAATCGAATATAGAGACAACATATGGAGGATTTGATGAAGCTCAAATGGGCGCATGGAAATACAAAGCTGAATTTTGGGTTTGCCAAAAAAATGTGTAAATTAACTTAAATATGCATATGTATTAAACTATGTACAAGTTTCCAATTATCCCTATCCACGAAATTAAAGACTATTATCCCAGACGACTTTTGAAAACATTCTTCGATGTTAAATGTTCGAAGCTTTTTATCAGCACTTGATGACCACCATCGTTTACTCATTGAACTGGAACAAGTGCAAAAGTTTATGAATAATTTGGGATGACGGTGGTTTAGTGAATGATGATCATTTGATTTATCCAACACTAACTTTATCAAATCAATTTTTGATTTTAATTCGTCTGCTGACTTGACTGAGTTCACATCTTGAATGCAACATACATCATTTTCATATACCTTATCATGAAAATCTAAAAAAGATGGAATTCCAAAATTTATATACGAACCACGCTCCTTCACGGGGAATCTTCTGATCAGCACAATTTTTCCCCGACATTTTCTTAGACTTGGAATCTTGGAGGAGATATACCATTTTTTCCTATGGTTTGCAATAAATTTTTGAAATAAAAGATTGGCAAATTCATCGTTATCATGATCCCAATTTAACATTGCTCCTTCTTGTTTCATTGATAATAGGACAGTTTCTCTTGGATGGGAGTCCAAAAAACAGTATATATCTTGTAACGATTCTGTTAATCTTAATGCTCCCGATAACTTGACAGGAAAAATACCGTTCACCATTATCAAATTGTCAACTTGGGCCCCCCTATTCATGTAGTCTTTGGACACACGAAAATCCAAAAACCTTACACCATTTTCTAACTGCTCTGATATAGAAACATTTTGACACCGGGTACTTGGAGGTGCTAATTTAAAATAAGCTGCTGAAACATGAGATCCTGGTATACCAATCTGTGATATATTCAAATCATCTGGTAAAATGGACATCCACTCGCTGTACGACATCATTAATGCTTAAACATACAAAAAGAATAAAACGTCATCACTGCCATACGGCTTAATCTCCTCCTGTTGTTATGGATTCTGCGTATTGACGAATCGGAATAGGGAAAATCTTCCACCGGTCACGTGACATAGACATAGAGCCCTTCAAAAGTCTGATCAAGTGAATCAGTAGAGGTACTAAAACCTAATCTGTCTAGAAGCTGTGATTCAACCAATTTGATATCGTTTGTCAACAAATAACAATGTTTTACATGTCTTTTTGATTTCAAACTAAGAATATGGTTAATTAAGGTTGATTCCACATTGTATTTAATACTGTAATGATTTAAAACTTGCAAATGAGTAATGACAAGACAATCTTCCTTGTTAATCTTTTTCTGTTCAGCTACAATCACTCCAACGGGAACCTCACCAAAATATGCATATTTTGACAAATCAATCCCGTTTTCCATTGTTGTCTGGATGAACTCTTGTGTCTTCACATTAGGCGCAGAGATCACATTGAAGATTCCACAATTGTTTGTGTTCAAGTTTCCAAGTTCAATTGTCATTTCGTGTCCAACAAGACTCCCTTATTGTGCGTTTTTCAAATGCCTTGATGAAAAAAGGGAATTCAATTTTGTACACCTTTTCCAGCATCACTATTTTCTTAGAGATTCAAGATGGATAATTATATCTTAATTACTGTAGTAGTGATCTTTGGACTTTATGTCTTGAAGAATGTATTACTATCGAATCCTAACAGTACAAATTTAGAAATCGAAATAGATCCCGAAAACAACGACGATTCCACAAACGCTCTCGTATTTAAAGATTATACGCCAAGGGAATTATCTAAATTTAATGGGTTTGACCATGAAAATATTTTTATAGCCGTAAGAGGGAAGGTATATAACGTGTCAAAGGGTAGAAGATTTTATGGACCGAGTGGGCCATATTCGAACTTTGCAGGGCACGATGCCAGTAGGGGACTCGCATTAAATTCGTTTGAATTGGATGTTTTAAAAAATTGGACGGAGCCAATCGACCCATTAGATGATTTGAAGGAATCTGAGATCCAAGCATTGGATGGCTGGGAGAAAATGTTCAAGGAAAAATATACTTGTGTAGGGAATCTGATTGCAGACCAAGAGATCGAGAATTTATAGATTTATATGACTACAGTTTTTAAAATGTCCAGTTTGATAATTACAGTTTCACCATTGGGCAAGCCGTGGTGAAAGCGCACTCAAAGTTAAACTTGGATTTTTACCATTAATATAGCCCATTGAAAAATCAACAACTTTGAAAGTCGTTGAAATCATCCAGCTCAAGATTGGCAATAAGATCCAACCGAGCGAGGAACAGGGCAATTGGTGATTATTATTTCCGATGCATTAATTTGATGGTATATTATTAGTAAAAATTTATTATATTCAATGATTATTATTTGTTTGTTCCCCTGGTTATGACAAATCAACATCTTCTTGGTTGTAATTATCAAGAACGATACGGTAAATGAAGTTGGGCGAGAACCCCCCAATATTTGTAATGTAGATATCAATATTGCCTGGCTCAACGTAATCGTATAATGGATTAGTGACCTCACATTGACCAACCAATTCCCTGTCATCGTATGATAAAACTTTTCCTGAGTTTCCAACTTCAATTAATTGTTCACTGTTGAAAGGATATGTTGGGGAAAGTTTGTATAAACCTGCAACTGCGAAAACAGGGGTTCTATGTTCCTTTGCACATTCAGTGACTGTCGCAACACCGGCTGCTGTTACACAACCACCGTTGGCAAATACTGATCTGGTACCAATTAAAACTTTTCCCACTCTTGACATGACGGCAAAAACGGCAGAGTCAGGAATGATCATGGTCTCAATGTTTGCTTCAGCCAGCTTTTTGGCGAATTTGTGGCACGAGCTTATTTCATTTGGGAAACTCTCTGTAATCAATACAGTGAACTTTCTCTTTAAACTTGCATTCAAAAGAAACTTCAGAACCGTTTCCGATCCTGGAGTTGGAGTCAACAAAATTTCGTTGTCATGAATCAAATCGACTGTCATCAACTCGATATTTTCATGGACTGACTGGATTTCGTCCATCAGTTCTCGTATACCTTGAATGACCAACGATCTCATATCCAACTTGTCTTGTTTGCGCTTGACGTCGCGTTCATTTTTTTTCTCTGTGATAGTTAACAATTGAAACATAGATGCACTAACGGGAACATTTGTGTCATTATGGGATTGGTTCAATTCATCTCTGACCATTGCTAGAACTCTTCTAACAATATTTCCTGCAGCAAACTCTCTTGGTTGTGAAGCAATTACTCTTCTACCAACAGATCTGATTAGCTTGATGAATTCCTCGTTGTCGTTCCAACGAGAATTGGATGTAACCCTCATTAAAAATTTACAGGTTTCCATCGCTACTGTATATGACCCGGTAATTTGACGGCGTTTGAGTTTCCCAATGAATGAATCAATGAGAATCTCCGTCTTATTAGCTGCCTGAGCCGCAGCAAGTTGTGCAGCCGATGACATAATTCTGGGTTTTCCTTACACAACAATTCCGAAAGAAAACGTTGACCATTTGGGGAAAAAAAAACTTTTTTTCTCGTTTCCACCCAAACAGCTGAAAAAATCCTAACCCGAAAAAATTATTCCGCACGAGGACGGAATAGGGTTTTTCAATTCAATTGTGGAGGTCAAATGTACTCAGCTTGATTGATTAACAAACCGTCTTGTTGTTTTCCTTGGAAAAAAAAATCAAAGAAAATCCATTTCTTATTTTGTTTTTGTTTAAAGTACACAAACGACCCACGGCCGCGCTTACGTAATGTCACGTGACCTGGCGGATAATGGAATTATTTGAGTATCAATGGATACTATTCTACAAGGCTAATTAATAACAGGAATTTAATGTTGATTATTGTACTATACATGTATTATTGATTCATTTACTTGTATGGATTTACCATATACATCAGAGCACTTTTTGTCTGGCCGATGACTGCAGTACAGAAAAGCTTGTCGAAATTCGCGGATTTTGCAAATGCGGACGAATTTGGTACACACTCGTCCCGTGTTTTCACACAGTTCTTATACACTTTTGGTGATTTTAGGGGTCGCTGAGACAAGGCGACGGGGAAAGTTTACATGAGTGGCGCCAATAGTAGAGAGATGCCACTGGCAGTGTATCAAGTATATAAAACGCGGAATTTTAGAAAAGGTCAACAATACAAAAATATTCATACTAACATAAAATTATTTGTATAGGATATGAGAAATAAATTGAGAATGGCTAAATCGAAATCAGTGCGATCTTTATGCACTTCAGTAGGAATACCACATCGTAATTCAAGGAAAGACGACGCAATTGCCAAGATCGATGAATTCATTACAAGACAATACTCGCTGGGTAACTTTTTAATGTTGTATGCAATCAGAGACATAATCTTCTTGGCATTAAAGGATGAGCCATTACCTACGTTAACAAGTCAAATGAAAAAAATCGAACAAGAAAATGACGAAATCGAAGTGATTTTACCACCTCCTAGAAACACCCACACCGACCAGAGTACCGAGCCTGTCGATCCATACATTTCATTATTCAGGAAATCCCATTTTTACAAATTCAAAAAAACCATAACCCCAGAAAATGGATATCCTATTTTGACAGTCAAGTCCAGTTTGAATAGAAAAAATACAACGAGAATAAATTTCAGATTGACCCCAGAAGAAATCAACATGATAAAGAATTTAAACTACAGCGTGTTTTTATTTTGTGGGACCTTTGATGATGATAGAACAGATAAAATCATTTATTTCCCTTATCCGACCAGTGTCGAGTGTAATTCAATTCCAACACACGCTAATACCAAAGGATTGAAAGAGAAACACGGGACAACAAATCCTGTGAATTTAACAAAATACTTGAAATTTGATAGCACAAACATGTTGACCATCGTTTATCGAGAATCTGTCGATCACATTTTTGAATTTTATTTATACCTTGTTGAAGAAGTGAGTGTTGAGAAAGTGGAACTGAAAGTCCTGGATAAACCGCACATCACAAATGAAGAAACAATCAATTTATTGAATGAAGATAGTGAACTTCAGCTATCAAGTGAATCTGTACAATTGTTATGCCCATGTTCATATGTCAGGATCAAAGATCCTGTACGATCATTAAATTGTAAACATGTGCAATGTTTTGATTTATCGTCATTTTTGGAACTACAAAAAAAATTCCCCACCTGGGAATGCCCAGTTTGTTCAGAGTCTCTTTTGCTTAAGAATTTGCGTGTGGATGATTATTTTCAATTGATGTTGAAAGAAATAGATGAAAAATTCGATTATGCAATAGTTAAACCAGATGGTTCTTTTTTGCCCAAATTATTTGCAACTGATACAGAGTATAAAACAGTCAGTAGAGATTTAGAAGGAGTCACCAGTGAAAACGCTGCAGCCGATATTAAAATGGAGGATAACATTGTCATCAAAAATAAAGAATTCGGTATTGTTGATCTAACTTCCGATAATAATAATGAAGACCTAGAGGTTTCTAGCAGTTTGTCTGAAAATTTTGCTGTGCCTATTCCTTTGGCCGAGGTGGAAGTCAATGTCGGAGAGAAAGAGAGACTAATTGCTCCGAGTAAAATTGAGCATAAAACAAGTGCTGACTCAAAAACTAATTCGTTTAGTTCTACAATAATACCCCCTCTTTCCACGGATCATGAAATTATTATCTTGGATTCAGATTCAGAAGATGAAAGTAATCCTGCTCTTGTTCAGACAGTTGATAGTGTTGACACTACAGTTGCAGGGCAAGTTGGGAAACCCGAAAGTCACGTGACGTCGTCCGAATCAAATGTGCATGAAAGGATGCATGAGCAACTCTCATATTCAACTATAAAACCGAATCCAGTTGTGGAAAGGTTGGCAAATTCAGTGAATCAATTGGACACTGCCGCGGGGCAGTTGATACAATTATTGCCAAGACCATCATCATCACAGAACTCATCATTATTGCTTGCGACAAAGCCAGATTCTACGAAACTTGTTGATGATAATCAAAGCTTTCTCACAGATAGTGCAAGGGCAGAAAGAGACTATAATACACCAGATCATTCTCCTATTGGTTTACGTAATCCACAGCAAAATATTTTGCATCAAAACGTTAAGCCTAGCACTCAGGAACCGATTACAAATCATATACCCAATAAAAAAGGCGGGAATCCAAGTAATGGAATCTTATTTAGAAAGGTTGGTCCTATCAGTAACTATAAAAATGATAACAATGATGAAGTCGATCTACAAGTAACGAAAAGTGATTTAAATGCTTCTTGGATGACATCACCCATGCAACTCAATTCTATGTTCACTCAACCTCAGGATAAAAAATTATCAGCGTTACCTTTGGTGTCACCAATTGATTTCAAAAACGTTTTAGATATTCAAAAGTCAGCTTATACAGCGAATGAACTTTTATTGAAAAATACAATTCGTAGAAGTGAAGAGGCGAATAGAAATATAAATGAATACCAAAAACATAATTTGGAAATTCCATCATTATTATCAATAACAAAACAATACAATTATCAATTACTGATTGCTATGAGTAAAAACACCAACTTAATCCAACTTCAGAATATGAAACTTGCACTGGTAAGTTTATCGCATCAATGCTTATTAATTAATGAGTATTTGAAAACATTGAATAAAAGAATTCTCAATCATGGTTCATTTGCTGATAAATACCAATTTTATTTTAAACTTGTTAGAAGGAAATGCTATAACGATACATTTTCATATTTTGTCAATTTACTATTAAATGACATTGATGAAATAATTGAAGTTCAAGATTACCAAATTCAAAAAGATCGGATTCAGAATATCATTTGGAGAATGGCCGTTAAATATTCTTCAAATGCAAATCCGACATTAAATGCAATGGTCAAAATATCCTTGGGTAAACTGTGGAATGAATTCAAAGTCTATAACTTAAAAGAATTTAATTACTCAGGTGATGGTATGACATGTAAATTAATCGAGGAACAAATAAATTCATTTGACGCAGAATATTTATCAACAACACTTTTATCCTTTGACCATTTTTGTAAAATGAGTTCAATTAGCTCAAAACTGGTAAAAAACAAGTCGGATGAAGCTGTAAGGCTAAGAAATTTGGATTTAAATAATAGATTTATTAGTGATCAAGTGAACTCGTGGATTGATTCAAAACTCATTGCAGTTGATAATTTAATTTCTATTGAGCAACTGGCATCTGTTAGAGTTGAAGATTTAGAAAAAGAAATGCAAAAAACTGTTCAAAATTTGAAAATATCTTTAGCATCAAACAAAAGTTTGAGTGATAATTCTGCTAATGGTAGCAAGAATCCACCTGACAATTTTGTTTTTACTGCACGCCAAGATCAACACCAGCAACGACATGGGTCAAAACTAAATTCATCTCAACAAATCAATGGAAAAACTGCCACCACAGATTCAGCGGATCATCAAGGAGTTAATTTTGCACCTGATAATGCAGAAACGCAGATACATGATTTCTCAGACAGGTATAAGGATGTTAATAAAAACACAGGAAAAAATTTTGAAGAGGCAGCATTAATAGCAAAAGTCAAGGCTCAAGTTGAAAAAGAGAATTTGGAAAGAAAGATGCAATCAGAAAAGGAAGCAAAAGAGAAAAAGAAAGCAGAGAAACATGCATTTGTGACAATTCCAATTGCTAAAATAGTAAATGAAAAAACAAAAAGAGATCAAATTCAAAAGAGAATTGAAGAAGCACGAAATTCTGCTAGGCAAAGAGAGGAATATGAAAGAAAAGGAAAGCTTTCAGAAGGGCAAAAGAAAACAGATGATTCAAATCAAGATAATAGAATAGAAACATCAGGAGTAAACCTTTTCTCACCATCAGCAGAACCGCCATTTTTTCCAACACCATTGGTAGAAACACGAAAGTTAATCCAGGAAACTGATGTCAATGAATCCAGAATATCAGATGAAAAAACATCAATTCCAGAAAGTGATCACATATCAGAAGCAGACGAGAAATTATCAACTGAGAAGAGAATGAACGAGCTAAGGAGGTTACTAGCTGCTGGGAAACAAAAAGTAGCCGAAAAGGAAAAGAAACAGCAGCAAGTAAGACAAGACCCACATCAAGTTTTGTCAGCTACAATTGGAGGTGATGAAAGCATAAATGAAACAGCTAATCAATATAGAAAACCATTTACAAAGGTTATCAATAAGAAATCGGCAACTCAAGATCCTCCTATTGTTGAAAACGATCTACGTAAAAGTATTGAAGAATCATCAAGGGCTAAGATCCGGAATGATTTAGCAGGAAGGAGTAACGATGTCAGGAAAAGACGATGGACAGGTATTGATGAGTTTATAAATTCTAAACAAGGAGAGAAGAGGAATAAATTATCATAAAAATGGCAAACCACTTGGAACAGATTGTTTATAGATTTCATAATCTTTGTTGAAAAACTGTAATAAAGTTGCTTCTTCGAATTTGATTCTACTGGAGAAGAATTTGTAGAGAAGGAAAATGAATAAAATCAAAGAAATCGGGTTCAACAACAAGATCTGAGTTCCAATTGCCCAATAAAAGAATCCAACATAGCTTGGATGTCTAACAAATGAATATACCCCTGATGTCACGAGAGTATGATTTGATTGTTTTTCAACAGAAATTATATGCGAGAAAGATTCACCGCAGTTGATCATTGCCATTGATCTTAAAATTTGGGATAAGATCACAAGTATGATACCAAAGCTTTGGATGATAATATAAGATGAAGAAGATTTGAAATCTGGAAATAGATACAATTCCACACAGAATTCCAAAATTGCAATTGAATGTGCCAAAATGTAAGTTGATCCATTATTAATGATGAATGAATCGATTGAAATTTTATCACCTTGGAATGATGCTGTGATATAATATTCTAGAAAATGGAAGCCCGTGATTGCACAAATATACAATGGTAATTGAAATGTGCTACTTATGAAAATTGCACCACTGGATAATCCAAAGATAGCTCCCAAAATGAATGCAGTTAACGAAACTTGAGGTAATGGGTTTTCCAATGCTGTAGTGATAAGTCGAGCTTTCAATTCATCTTTTTCTTCCATATTCTTGCTATTCATGGATGTTCGTATCAATCGGAAAAATATCAAAAGATATTTCTCTATATTTCAATAATATTTCAATAATATTTCAATTCAATATATTCTATTTTCCCTATATGGTAATGTCAATGTAGTCCAAAACCGCTTACGTAACACACGGATATCCAACTACTTGGCGCCGTATCTAAAAGCGCGACAAAAAAATTTTTTAGCGTACAAACACAGTGGGAAAAGCCTTTCCAAGCGGTACCGAAATCGGGGGAAGGGAATAATATTTCAATTTGATACAATCAGAGGGAGGGGAACCATAAAAAGATACAGGCATTGGTATATTTGAAAGATGTTAATTCAATCGAGAATATGGGAGAAGTCGCGGGTCTCAGAACTATGAAGGGACGTTGGAAGCTCCACAGTTAATTTTGGGGGGAAACCCGTGCTCGGCCAAACGAAGAGCCCTGCGGCCTGAGGGGTGGGAGCGAAATAGAAAAAAAGGTAGAGAGGAAAGAAACACAGTAGAGGAAAAGAGCACAGACTCCCCCGGCTGATCCATACATAACACAAGATGTTCACCGCAGTGATGAAGAACAACGCAAGAAACTACTCCAGCAAGATTGCCGGACAATTTACCGGCTCCCCAGTCAACGGCAGATACAACGTCACACTCATTAAGGGTGATGGGATTGGTCTTGAGATCAGTGACGCTGTTGTTGCTATTCATAAAGCAGCAGGTGTTCCAATCGACTGGGAGCCAGTCGATGTTACCCCAAGTTTGATTAACGGTGTCACCACCATCCCAAAGCCAGCAGTCGACTCTATCAACAAGAACCTGATTGCCTTGAAGGGTCCTCTTGCCACCCCTGTTGGTAAGGGTCACCAGTCAATGAACTTGACCTTGAGAAGAACTTTTGGTCTTTTCGCTAACGTCAGACCATGTAAATCCATCAAGGGTTACCAAACTCCTTACGAAGATGTCGATACCGTTCTTATTAGAGAAAACACCGAAGGTGAATACTCTGGTATTGAACACGTTATTGTTCCAGGTGTCGTTCAATCCATCAAGTTGATCACCAAGAAGGCTTCCGAAAGAGTTATCAGATACGCTTTCGAGCACGCCAGAGAAACCGGAAGATTAGAAGTTTTAGTCGTCCACAAGGCCTCCATTATGAAGTTATCCGATGGTTTGTTCGTCAAGGTTGCCAAGGATGTCGCCAAGGACTACCCAGATGTCAAGCTTAACTTCGAATTAATCGACAACACCTCCTTGAAGTTAGCTTCTGATCCTTCTGTTTTCAAGAAGTTGGTCATGGTTATGCCTAACTTATACGGTGATATTCTTTCTGATTTATCCTCTGGTTTAATCGGTGGTTTAGGTTTAACTCCTTCCGGTAACATGGGTGAAAAGGTTTCTATTTTCGAAGCTGTTCACGGTTCCGCTCCTGATATTGCCGGTAAGGGTCTTGCTAACCCAACTGCTCTCTTATTATCTTCATGTATGATGTTGAGACACATGGGTCTTGTTGAACACGCTGACAAGATCGAAAACGCTGTTTTGACCACCATTGCCTCCGGCCCTGAAAACAGAACTGGGGATTTGAGAGGTACTGCAACCACCTCCTCTTTCACTGATGCTGTCATTGCAAACCTGTGATTGATTTAAAATTTATTACTATTATTATTATTATTATTACTACTACTATTATTTATCGTTAAGGTTTGTTATACACATTTATCTTTTTTCGTCTTGGAATGGATAAGCTTAATTGGGATTGGAAAATCCCAACTGTGGTGCGAATAGAATCGCATCCTCATATCAAGTTCAACTGTTTGTTGAATGCGAACTCTTATATACTTTTATACCTGGATGAAATGGTATCTTTCTTTTCCAATCTTCAATTAATAAAACCTAATCAAAGATTGAACTCCATTTGGTTTTCCAACTTATCTGATGGAAATCCAATTACGTGGTCTTTGCCCATATCAATTAATGTACAAGATTGTAATTATAAAGAGGGCGAATGGGACGTAGTGCTGAATTTACGTTCAACGTATCCTTTATCATTACCACCGATTCCAAACTCATCAAAAATTTTATTTGGCGATAATTATACAAGTTATTACCCTATTGAAATTAATTATAATTTTCTCGAATTGAACTGGCTCAATAGATTGAAAGAAAATTGTTATATTATCAACGGAAATAGTAATAAAATTTTGAAATTTTCAAAAAAGGATTCAAGTTCATGGTGGAAGGATGGAATCTTGAGAAGCGATTTACAAGTTTTTACTAAATTTGCAAATCGAATAGTTCCTACTTCGGATACTGAAGTTCAAAATTTGCCGCTATTCGTCCATGATGGTGATTTGATCACAAGGCCCAAACTAGATTTGATTCGTACTAAAACATTTAACGATTTTTTGAAATTGCACAATCCTGAAACCACATTGGAATTATTCATAAATAATATAAAAATCCCATTGGATGCACCAATAATTGAAATTTACACATTATTCAAATCAATTGATCTATCATTACATATATATTTGTATAAAGTTTAAACATTGAAAACCGATTGAATCCAACATCTGTACATTTTCAGCTCTTTTTTTCTATTCACTAATAACCTCCTATCAGTTCCTATTCTCTCTTCTTTGAACCCTCCCTTCTCAACGAAGATCTCCCTTACCTCTTCTTCTGTAAAAAAATAAACCCTTGTACCGTCACCTCTGACATAAAAGTTATCGTCTAATAATCTATTTTTCTTGAATCTAACTTGAGAAAGATCGTATCTAGCATAATCTCTTAACAGAATTTTCCCATTGGGCTTTAATACCTTTCTCAAATTAGAAACCGCATTTTCCCATTGATTTGGGTTCAAAGCTGAGAAAACAAAAATCATAACAGCAATATCAACACTATGTGGCTCCAAACCCTCTGGTAACTCACCTTGTTCGTTGGATAAATCCCATACACTTGAAAAACAATTCCCACTTTGATTTAATGTTTCATAATTCTCATTTGATTTGACCAAATCAACTGCAGTTGATGAATAATCACACCCAAATACTCTCAATTTCGGGTTTTCGTTTCTTGCTAAAATTGGGTACATTGTATTACCTGCACCACATCCAATTTCTAAAATGGTTCGATCACCTGAATCTGGCTTTGTGAATTCAAAAATTGACGGAAACTCAATTTCAAGCCATTTTCTGTCTTTGAAGAAATTCTCCTTGTTATTTTTGTAAAAGATATTCCAAAATTTTGATGGTTTATCATTGAACTCGTTCTTTTGGAACTCATTAACTGGAAATTCTTTTTGAAACTCTAGTTTCTTTTCAATTTCAACAATTTGTTCTTCATCCAATTCCACATTATCCCATGCATTATGGTCGAAAACTTTAGCTTCGTCTGTTAAATACCTTTGTCCAAAATCAAATGGTGAGTCCCTACCCAATCTTGCTGGTAATGGTGGCTTTTTATCGGACATTTCGTCTTACCCGTGAAAAAGGAACATTTATTGAAACTGAAAAATTTCACTCACTTTCCTAATCGGGAAACATCACTCAGCAAGCCATTCTTATTTATAACTCACCCAAGCTCCCACTCTTATTGTAACCCAACCCTTACCTTCATTCTTAATATACACTGAAGAATTTAAGAAAACCTCGCTTTATTAATGTCATACGGAAGAACTTTGAAGGGAGACCGTATAGTACCACAGAATGATTTCAAAGATGTAACAAATGATGAACTATTCAACATTCCACCTTTGAATAATCGCAAACGGGTGAGTAGAAACCCAACTACCGTACCTAATCAACAAAAAAGATATTCAACGGTTCCAGAAGCGACTGATTTAGAAGTTAATAGAAGATCGATGTCTTATTGTTATAATTCAAAGCCTTATAGGGGTTTTCAAGAAAAGTCCAAATTCGCCAAATTGGCTAAAAGAGTTAGTTCTTTACAAGATTCTTTATTTAACCAAATTATAACACCACAAACCAATGATAATAGACGGTTTTCAGGAAAAATCGCACAAATCCCTATTCTAGATAAAAATGATTTGATGAAAGAAGGAGTTGTGCCAGTTGTTGAAAAACTTAATGATGAGCATATTTCATTTGAGACTCCCAATATCATCAAGAGATTGACTAATAGGTTCAAGCCTAGTTCTCCATTATCTGAATTTGAAACCAGTATTTTTGCTAGTGAAGAAGACGATGAAATTCAACATGATTCATATTCTTTAGATTTGGTTGATATCAATACTAGAGTTACTGTTAATGATGACCATATTTCGATTAATTTAGACTCAAGTGCCACTTCTATAATGTCATCGGTTTTGAATAGCTATTCAAATATAAGTGAAGAAAATTTAATTGATTCAACGGAAATTAAGGTGAGACACTCTAATAATAGGGAACCAATTCATGTTCAATTACCCTATTCGATTCATAAGCCAAATTCCATTTTCTCTAATGAACATTTAGCTAGTCCATACAGTAAAACGTCAAATTTTTCTATGTCATCCCCAGAAGAAGAAGCAGTTGTATTAAGGAAGACGGATGATGATGACAATGATGATAAATTATCAATATATGATGAAATTAAGTTACCAATGGAAGTATATAATGTTAAAATGCAAAAGTCTAATATAGATCAATTTCAAATAAGGGATTATCCTAATGATGGTTCTCCAATTATCATTGATTGTTTATTGCCACCTCCAACCCCAAAACATGAATTTAATGGTTCACCTTCAACTGCTTATTATACTTGCAAGTCTTCAATTGATACAATGAGATCATCAAATTCTTCAATGTATTCTGCTAGAATTCCTACAGATTACGCTAACTTGAGAGATTTCCCATGTACTGAAAGTATCGAGATACCCGAAGTTACAGATTCGTTTACAAGAAAATCAACAAGTTCAAATACAACACCAACACTCGATACCAATTTAATATCCCAAAAAAGTATGGATTATTTGAGAGATAATAAAATCAATCCATTCATGTTAACAGGATATCAAGAAAAGAAGAAATTGGAAGTGGCCAACCTATGACTCTTTGTATAAACTTATCATTCTTTTATATATACTTTAAATACCACCAAGTCTAGCAGCTTTGAACCTACTTACCCTCTTGGATTCCTCAGGCTGAACAAATTCCATTTCTTCATCTGTTTTCTTAAACCCACCTTTATATTTATAAATCATCTTCTTTCTCATATTGGTGTAATCGCTAACCAATTGTTGATTCAAAGTTTCATCGTTCAATTCAAAATCCATCTGGTCAAGTGGAAGACTATTGAGTTCATCGACTTCATCCATATCATGCTCAACAATATCAGTTGCTACCATTGGCCCATCATTTTCCTCTTCTTGTTCTTGGTTAACATCTTTTCCTTCAAACTGATCATTTAGTTCCGTAACCCTGCCATGTAATTCTTCTCGAGATTCAACTTCTTTGTTATGATCTTCAAAATCCTCCAATCCCTCAATTACTTGACCCTCGGTCTCAATATCGTCGTCATATAATCCTAAAACGTATGCCTTTGCCATGGAATCGACATCGTTATTTAAAGTTAAATAATCTAAAGATCCATTGACAATTTTCGTTTCCTTACTCAAGCTTGTTGTTTTATCATATTTTGGAAAATAAGTCGATTTCTGAGTAACTTCTTCGCTTTTTTCTGAATCATCATCATTTAAGCCTGAAGATGCATCTGTTTCCTTTTCAAAAACTAAATCTGAAGATTGAAATTCCTCATGTGGTCCTTCATCGTCATCGTCAAATAAATCTTCATTTGTTTCATTTCTAACGATTTCAAAATCTTCGTCATGTACAGTTGGGTTAATAATTGGGTTAACTTCTTTAGGAGTTTCAATCAAATTTCCAGTATTTCTGTTACTTGCTGGTTGCTGAAGCGATTTAAAATCTTTTTGAAATTTATTTTTTAATAGGTTTTCTGCCTTGTTTCTCATCTCCTGTTTGATTTCTGGTGATATATAAGTCGCCTGAAATTCTTTTCCCATATCAGCAGCCCTTGCCATTTTAAACCTGGATATTGGTTTCCTGCCAAGTTTTTGAACTTCAAATGATTTAAAATTGTTCTGATAATTGTCCATTTGGTTTTGGATTTTTGGTTGATCTATTTGATTATGTGCATTTGGTAAATTTAATTGGTAACTTTCTTCGTTTCTTTCAACTATATCTGAAACAGGGTTTTCGTTTTTATCCTCGTCCTCTTCGTCTTCAGTGATTAATTCATCTATTTCTCTTTCAACAATATCTAAAATAGCAACATCATCGTCATCGTTGATATGCTCTGGAATAACATCACCACCAATGTTATCCTCTGAATGGATATATTGCTTGAACTTTGATACCTGTGCATTATTCTTTCTTTTCATATCATTCAATTGATTTTCATAATCTGATTTTCTTAAATCATCCCAGATGTTTTTGATCGGTTTGACATCTACCGTAGAGTTGAACTTAACACTTTTTTTAGGTTTTGCGTTGGACAGATTCTTTTTTAAATTAACGTCTTCAGCCTCTTGAGATTGTCTTTTTCTCAATTCCATTATTTGCTGCATAAATAATCCACTGCCTTGTGAGCCCATCATATTTTCCATCACTTTAAGATCATAGTCGTCAGCATCATAATCTTCCTCGTCTTCTTCTTCTTCTTCTTCTTCTTCTAAATTGTTGTCTTCTTCATCTTCTTCTTCTAAATCTAAATCTATACCATTTTTCCAATCCTCTTCCTCTTTATCATTGCCTTTCATCAATTCACTTGCAATCATTTCTAATGCCATAACATCATTGGGGTCAATTTCTGGTTTATACATATCTCTTGTAATTTCAGTCACTGCGTGTGAATGTTCTTCGTCATATTTTAATGGCTCCTGGTGTGGCTCTTGGTCAGTTATATCAGTCTTTAATCCCATATCCATAAACAATTCTGCCAATTGTTCATCTTCATTTGAGATCTCATGTTCTTCTTCTTCAACCGCTTTATTAGTTTCCAAAGCCGGAATTTGAGAGATTTTTCCTTCAATAATGTTGCCATCTTCGTCGATTTCTTCTCTAATCATGAATTGGTTCAGAACATCAGCAGTTTTATTCGATTTGTTTAATTTGAATGAACTTTTGATAATATTTCCGTCCTCGTCAATTTCTTCCTTAACACCATGTTCAATTTTTGGGGTCGCTTTCTTATTTTCCATTTGCTTTAATATTTCATCAAGATCACTATTTGAATTGAAGGGTTTGACCTGTGAGTTTATGATGTCTCCATTTTCATCAAGCTCTTCTCTTATTTCCATAACAGGTAAATCTAATAATTGATCAATTGGCAATTCTGCATTATTTTCCTTTGTGTTTTTTTGTTGTTTCTCTTTTTTTGGCAACACATTCTTATTAATTTCCTTTTCTTCGGTAACTGCTCCTTCATCTTGAAAATTTAAAGAATCTGTACTACTCAAACTGTTGAACAAATTAATTAACTGAACTCTAGAATTATTTCTTATTTTTATATCTTCTTCTAAAACCCCAATTCTTTGACCAACAACTTTGATTTTGGTTTCTAAAAACTCTATTTCTTTATCTGTTTCCCTTTTGAACAATCCTGTTCCGTTCAATTGCACGTTTTTGTTCAAAACCATCAATTGTTCATTCTTAAGTGAGTTCTTCACCGTTTCAAGTCTGGTTTGCTCTCTTATATAAAACTCTTTCAGTTGTTCTAAATTCTCTAATATAGAATCAATGCTACCCAACTCATCGTCCAGCATCTTGCAAATAATTTATTAAATAAATGGAATTAGTGAAATTAAAAAAATTTCTTTCATACAATATATAACTTATATCTTATAACTTATTACACAAATGCCACCATATGCGCAAATAGTTATCGGTCCTCCGGGAGCAGGTAAATCAACATATTGCAATGGAATGAACCAGTTTTTAAATTCCATCGGAAGAAACAGTCTAATTGTTAACTTAGATCCAGCAAATGACCGTTTACCATATGATTGTACTTTGGATATTAGAGATTTTATTACGCTAGAAGAGGTAATGGATGATGGACAACTTGGTCCAAATGGAGGTCTCATCTATTGTATGGAACTTTTTGAGCAAAATATGGAACTGTTCATGGATAAAATTAAAGAATTAATCAAATTGAGTATGGACGGTCAAAGCACTTACATCATATTCGATTGTGCAGGTCAAACTGAATTATTCACCAATAATGATGTTTTTACTAAGATATTCAAGAATTTAATAAAAGATTTAGACTTTAGGTTATGTGTTGTTTCACTTATTGATAGTTTTAATTTGACAATTCCCTCACATTGGATTTCTTCATTGTTACTGACCTTAAGGTCTATGCTTCAAATGGATTTACCACAAGTCAATGTGATTTCAAAAATAGATTTGCTAAATAACTATATAGAGACAGATAAAATGAATAGGATTCAAACAAAAAAACGTGAAGGTGATACTGACGGGGATGCAGAGGATAATGATTTTGAAGGTGGATTACCATTCAATTTACAATATTATACAGATGTCCAAGATTTGAGCTACTTAATACCCTTTATTAAATCAGAGAATAATCAACGGTCGCATGAATGGTTCAATCAAAAATATAATAAATTAACAGAATCAATTAGTGAATTAATTGAAGATTTTGGATTACTATCGTATCAAGTCTTATCAATAGAGGACAAAACTTCAATGATCAATTTGTTATCATTGATTGATAAATCAAATGGGTACTGTTTTGGGACTAATGAATTAGGAGGTGATTCAATTTGGTCGGATGCTATTCGGCAATCAAGTATGGGATTTATGGAGGATATTGATATTCAAGAACGGTGGATTGATGAAAAGGAGGCCTGGGATCAATTGGAAGAGGAAAAAAGGATGGAATTACAAGATCATTTTAAACAAAACGACAAACCATTTGATGTTGAATCTGAATGGGAAGAATCTTTGAAGCAATGGGAATCCCAAAATAAAAGATCCATACAAAAATAATTTGTTTATAGATAATATACTAAGCTTCTTGCTTTCTCTTGTAATAAAACAACCCGGTTAATTAATTAATTTCTTCCTTTGCTTTATTAATTATATTCAAAGTCGAATCATCTAATGATCCAAAGCTCAATTCGATATCTTCAATTACTCTAGTTATTTTTATTGCAAGATTAGGTATTAGTTGCTCTGTTTCTTCAACGATTTTCTTCAAATTCTTCAATTCGTACGCCTCTGTTGAATCGTCTTTTGCTGACTTTGACTTCACAATTTGTTCCTTAGCTAAAAGATCAACTTTTTGTTCTTCCAACTCCTTCAAATAGTACTTTCGATCATTCAACAACCTTTGTAACGCAGAAAGCTTTATTTCTTTCTCTGTTGGCCCCATTCTTTATCACAAATCAAAAAAAAAAAATCACGGAACATCTGGAAATATATATTTAAAAATATATGCGATTGATTGATCTTATTAAGTAATTTCAAAATATTTCAGTGACCTACCCAATGACAATAAAATCGTTTTTGTAAACAATTTTTGCTCAAGCATTGTTATACTTCTTTTCGGTGCGCTCTTTTTGAGCTATATTGTTCACTATTTTGGTAGTTTGGATCATTGAGTCTTGACTCTTTATTTTAACTGCAGCTTTACTTTTGATATAACGCAAAGAATCAAAATCTCCATATCTATGATTCACTGTCTCAAAGGTATTGTTCAAGTTACCGTGTTGATAAATGAATTCATGAGCACGTTCGAAATTCTCTGCACTTGTTGTGCTTTTGGTATTTTTATAGATGGCACTCTTCATTTGCTTGTAGGGAATTGATTTTCCATTTGGTAGTGTAGCTGATGATTGTGCAAATCTCGGATGATTTAAACCAATTCCAGAAACAATTTTGCCATAATTCACTTCAACAATTGGTTTTTTGGAAACCAAAGATGAATTGTTATATATTTGCAACAATAATTCTTGCGGAATTGTCAACTGATTTTGATTGATATCATTTAGTTTGCTTTCCAAGAATGGTTTCCATTCAGTTTTTTTTGATGAAAGTTTTTGTGATTCAAATTGTACCTTTGGGAGCTCTAATAATTTATTTTTAATTTTTTCGTCACAGTCATGTGGTATCAACTTTGTGTTGCTTTTAATAGATATCGCTTTAATTGATTGATAAAAGCTATAAGCACATTCCACTCTGGGGCACTCCATTTTCCATTTTTTTGCTAGATCAAGAATTTGCTTCAAATTCAAATCTATATGTGTATTGAAGCCATTTTTAAAGGTCTGGATACAGAGTGGAGAGTCTAATTTATTTTCATTGTATTTTAAATCAAGTGCTGACTCTCCCTCTATTTGATAGTTTGAATGCTTTTGATTAAATTTTGATATAAGATTTTTGAATAATGAACTTGAAGCAGAGGAATCTTTTGGACTTGGAAATTCACTTTTGCAGTTATGATGGGCCAACTGTAAAATCTCATTAAATATACCCTTGATTATTTTGGAATTTATTTGATCTTTGGTGCTCAAAGGTCCGTAAATTAAAGATAAAACTTCGAATGTTGTAAATGAAAGAACAGATTGCCAACAATATTTGATCATACTTGGAGATCTCCCAACTTCCAAAATTTCTAATGGGTAAACACCAATTGATTTTAATGAATCTGCCAGCAAAGTCAACTTTTTGCCAATCACGCCCTCTCCCCTCAAAACACTTTCAATAAATTTGTTCTTAACGATTGATGTATATCCAATAACAGTGGACACGTTGTTGCCAATATGGTTATATGTAAACCTGGATTCATATAGCTGTACTACAACTTCAACTTCGGAAAAAATGCTCAGCACTGCTAGATTAGGCATATATTCAAGAATCGTATCTTCAAACGATGGTCCAAATCTTGAATCCACAAAAACGATGGTATTTTCATTAACAATAGACTTTAGCTTTTCTCCGTAATTATTCAATGATTTATGATCATTTGCACAGATCAACACAATATCAATAGATTCCAGTATGTCGCTCAGATCTTTGTAAGTGTATGTTTTCGAAGGTTGATAGCTTTTGGAATGAAGCTTTTTTGAGTCCCAGTAAATACAATTGTCATTTGCAGTACATTTGGTATCTATATGTATTATTTTGGCTCCCGACTCGGCCAACCTCCACGTAATGAATGAACATGTAGGAGAGTCCCCGACTAAAATTACATGTTAGTACTTTCTACCCTCTTAAATGATCAAAAAATATTACCAACTTATTAATATACATACAGCTCAACACTGTCATGGTAGAAGTCATTACTTTGTAGGATAAGTTTGTAGTGTATAAAGTATCAAATTAAGTAGTATTTGCCCTTTTCTCATCTGTGGTATAAATTAGCTCAGCAATTCAATATAATTTTCTATATACATATATGACATCTATAAAGTAGTATTACTGTCAGTATTTATACTTGCGCTTGTCCTTCAATTTCTCCTCTTCCTTTGGCTTTGTAAGAAACTCATAAGCGTCAATACGAGCCATTTTAGTCAGTTCACTTTCGAAATCGCTAGGATCAAGTTCCATAGCAGATTTATAATCAGCAGCCATTTGCCGTTGAAGCTTTCTAGCATCCCTTTTCTTTTTGAGTCTCAAATTCTCTCTCTTTTCCTCAACCTTGGCAAAATAGAAACTATTTTCTTTTTTACTTTGAACAGCACTCTTCTTACCTAGGGCCCATAAATCGCCCATTTCCGACTTCCTAGCATCGTGATATTCTTGCTTTCCAACTGATTTTGAAATATGCCATTTTTCAACGTGCCCTGAAGGAGCACAAACATCCATTATAACAAATCCCTTTTTCTTCATTGGAGGAGCCAAAATTCTTGGATATTCGCCCCTTTCGGTACTTTGGTACCCAATTTCACGTACAGGTAATGATTCTACTTCTTTCCGTAAACGCTCAATCTCCTCTATTGATTTATCTGATCGTTCAACAACTAAATATGAAAAACTTGCGGTTTCATAATCTGATCCACCTTCTCTACCTCTGCCACCCTTCGATAAACCTTTTATTCCAACCCCAGAATTGGAATCCGACCACTGCGTTGCAAGCTTTCTACCCCTTTTCAACTCCAAAAGATATTTTGGTCTGTGGACATCGACTGAGAAATTACAGAACTTTAACTTCTTTCCTATCTGACCATAAAGATAAACTTGTGGGTCAAAATATTGTAATGGGCATTTACCATGATGAGAGCATGGTGATATAACGGACAAATTGATTGGATCATTTTCAGCTTCAATCATTTCATTTTCTTCAATAATATCATATTCTTTCAATAGTTCTGGCTCAATACCCTTCATTGCAATCTCTTTTTCTTCTTCTGTTATTTTCTGATGGTATTCATTACGCATTACTTTAATCGATGATTTGAAAGGTCTTGGTATCTTGATCATTTCATTTTCATAATTTTCAGGTCTTAACACAACTTGACGAGCTCTCGCAATTGTCTCAGCACCTAATGGTGAGCCACGTTCTATTAAAATAAGTTTCCCGTTAGGGTTCAATCTCCTTATATATTGTTCTAATTTAGCATCAACTTCATTTGGGAAATTTTCTACATCAGTTAATAGCTGTTGTTGCACTATTATCAAATCATATTTTCTATCTTCAGGTCTCAATGAATTCAAAATGATGGATTTAATTTTAATATCCTTTGTTTTAACCTTTCCAATATATTCTTCTTCGTTTTCTCTTTTTACTGAGTCATCAAATATAAATTCATCATCATTAGCTTTTTGCAAAAATGGCGTATTCTCCAAATCTTCTTGCTTTGAAATACTGTTTGATTCAGTTTTTATGGTCTCTAGCTCATTTTCAATTTCATAATCCTCGGCTTCATCGCTTCTTGGAAGGTATTCATTGAGCTGTCTACTTAATAGAATTTTCGCTCTTCTGGCCATATGGTATTGACCATTGACTAAAACATCTTTAATTTTAGGATTCCATTCATCACCCATGATTTCATTTAATGAAAGCATACCTGTACCTGGGCCATATCCTACCTCTAATACACTTTGGATATCATTTTCGAACGTTTCCTTACCTAATTTTGTGACAAATTCATCCAGAACTTGATAAGAAGTTGCATAATCTTGCGCAAACCCTCCTGCAATTAATAAATCAGCATCCTCTTCACTTTCTGTTTTTTGCTTCACACCCCGTTCATTTAATCGGACATACCATTCGGCAACCTTCTGTTTAAGAATTTTTGGGTCATATTGGAATAGCATATTGTTCTGAATAGCCTTAGCAATGTTTTCTGGAATATGAACCTTATGATGGTTAACTTTACCCCATCTTGTTTCTTTATCCAGTCTTGCTTCTTTACTAGTTGCTGCTTCTAATAGCTCTCCAGTCTGTGAGTTTCTATATCTAGGATCAACTCCTAAAAGAGATTCCTCTGGTGTCACCACTCTAAAGCTATGCAACGGGTTTCTGTCATTAATAGCCTCATTAACCAACTGTCCGAAAGTTTCTCCCCTTGATCTATGTGCAAACAACAACTGCGAGTGTTCCACTGATACTGGTTTTTCTGTTTCCGTGTACTCACTGGGATCTTCGACTGTGAATTTCTCTGTCTTCCCTGCATCATCTGAAATACTTCTAACTTGTATACTTCTTTTTGGTATTTGCTGAACATTCAGGCAAAGTCTTCGTTGCAAAAATGAAGCTCTAAGCATCTCCAATTTCGATATATGTAAAATGTATGTATTATAAGTTTGATGTAAAAAAAATTTCAGTTACATAGCCTATTACTATTTATTGATTTCTATTCGATAACAGAAACTTAAGTATATTGTGGTCAAATGATATGAAAAGTGGAAGAAAACTGAAGTTTAAACCGAAATCTAAGATTGTGCAAAGTTTGGGGGAAAAGATCGCAGTTACTGAGGCACTACCGAAAGTTGAAAAGTTATTAGTAGATCATCCGATAGTGAAACCACGAAGGTTGAAATTCAAAAAGATGAGAACAAAAGAGCTAAATAAACCAGTACCTGAAAATGTGGACCTGAAGTTAGGTTTAGATATAGGTTCGAATTATGCACCAGGAGACTATTTCAAAAGTTTAGACAAAGATTGTGAATTATCCAATAGAAAGATCAACTACGTATCAGAAATATATGAGTATGGTGAGGAGATTGAAGGATACAGATACATTGCATTTGATCAAAATGAGATACCCGTAAGAAAAGATGCTTCTGTAAATTCTGATTCATCATCAGCTAGCGATACGGACGAAATAAACTCGGATCATGGTGAAGCTACATCTTTTGAATTATATTTGAACAAATGGCAAAAGATCATGGATGGAAGAATGGTTGACGAGGTCCCGTTACCAGTTGAATCGGGTAAATTTGACGACGTGAATCAAGAAAACGTTAAACAGTTTTTGAAATCTAAATCAATCATCAAGTTGGAAAGAATAAGATGGCATCCTGATAAAATGCAAATATTGTTAAAAGATTATCAGAACTTCAGTAATGATGAGATCACACATGTATTTCAAACTCTGAATAGTGTGTATGAAGAATGGGGATATATACCAAAAAAGCCTGTATAGTATTAATAACGATCATGAGTTTATAAACTGTTTACATTGTGTAGTGTTTAGGAAGTGGTTTCCTCAATTGTAGGTGTAGTTGCCAAGACTTCTTCATCGTCGTCTCCTTCTTCTGCATCCTTTGCATCTTCTTCTTCAAAATCTGACAGCTCTTCTTCAACATCTTCTTCCTCCTTTCTTGGATGGTCTTCGAGTGTATTTTGTCTTTGTGCATCTTCAACACCACCTTCCATTTCTTGATCGTCGTCTTCTTCTTCCCCCTCTTCGTCTTCCTCTTCACCATCCGCTGCAGCAAGATCAATTACCACGTCGTCTTCATCTAATTCTTCATCGGCCTGTTCAGGTGGGTATTCGTCAGCATTGTCTTCGTTGTCCCAAACGATATTAAACTTGGTGACCCTTGGCTTTTCTGCTAGGATATTTCTTGTAATGTGATTGACTTGCACTTTACTTGGAGGGTTTTCTCTCAATTCCTCTGTTTCGTATTCATTATTGACATAGTATCCGACTCTGATAAACTCTCTCTCTTTATATGAACAACTCAATAATATCACCGTGACGCTAACCAATTCCTTGGCAGGAATCAAATCAGGAGATGGGGCATCTGCTGTCAAAATGAACTTGTTGATACCTACAGGTACTGGCCCAACAAGTACAGAATCCAATTCCTGATCGTGCTCAAGGGAATCTGATGAACCAACGTAAGTCAATTTCCACTCTAAATCTTCCTTCAACTGTTCCAAACATTCAAATGTGATTTCAAATTCATACTGATCTAAAAATTTAGCTGGATTGTTCAAGACTTTAATCCCCAATAGTGAAACAACTGACATTGATAGTGTACTTGTATCAGATTTTAATCTCTCTTATATAATGAATTCATGCCTCTTTTTTTTTCACATAAATGTTCACCATGAAACGCGACACGTAAACTCCAATTCGGCTTACGTAATCAAGATCCTATATTTCGGGTTTCGCCTCTCTTAAAACATGACTTTAGTTAGGATGAGTTCCTATTGTATTAAAATGATAGCATTATCAGAACTATGAAACAGGGCGATTGAAAAGGATTAACCCGATTGATGGCTGATGTTGAAACTATAGCGGCCGCTTTTTAATGTTATTATTAGAACCGTTTCAGCTGGTAAAACTTTGAAAAAATACACCCATCTGCAGACAACTTCGGATTGTTGAAAAGTTGCTGGGAACAATGAGAGGATCAGTGGATTGAAAAAAAAGTTTTGGTATGCTGTTCTATGGTTGCATTGCAGGCTCATGGAGCAGCCGGACTGATTATCATGGCCTGGTAGCTATTCAATGCCGTTGTCATTGATTTTTCGTTTGCTCGCAGATCAAAATCCCAACAGTTGTAAACCCGAAAGACCGACATGCATATTGTATTTAAACCCCGACGACCGGCTCGTAGTCGATGAAACCGCAAAAGCAACCATGAAAAAAACGGATGATGTGCTCAGCCGATTGCTAAACTTCTCAATTGTTGGAATAAAGCAATTTCTCGTACTTTGATCGGTGGGTTTGTGACTTGAAGTTACAAATTTATTCAAGTTGCAAACTATTATTGTTATAACAAAAAATGCAATTACAAAATTCCCATTTAAACTATGCATTAACGCCTCTTTTGTTATATCAACCATTTATAGTTATTAATTAATTTATTGTGCGTCATTTTCAATTCTTATTGCTGGGCACATACCAGCAACAAGTAGAGACCAGCAATTGACTCTGTTTTAAAAATAGCAAACAAACCGCATGAAACAATTAACCTTTAACTCCTAAATGTAAAAATAGTAAACCTCGGAAACATGAAACTGAAATTTAACTTGGCATCAAAAAGAGCGAGTTGAAAAGGCTACTCAATTGGGAAAACCCATACATATTCATCTTCATCGGTGCTATTTGCTATAACTGAAACCTCCTATGATATATCACATCATGGCCTCTTAATAAGGTTTGAGTAATGCGGTAGATGAATTGCATTTCGGATTTACTTTCAACAAGTTGGTATTCCCAGCGTCAGGTTGAAAAATTGGCAACATCTGCAGCCTGATAAATTATTTAACGACCTGCATGGAAAAACCCGGTAAATTAAATGTTGCTGCTGTTGCTGCTGCTGCCCCGGTAAAATTTTACCGCAGGTACCCCTGCTTGATCTATATAATTGGAATAGCCATTGATCGGTAGAATATGAAGCCCTCTTGATTCATACTTTTCTTTCTACAGAAGCCTTTTCAATAATCTAATTTTCTTCTAATGTTCGTAATGGAAAACAACAGAGCACAAACAGTCAACGACAGTAGATCAACTGACAACTGCAACTTGTACGATAAATCTTCTCCTGTAAAATTAGAAAATAATTTTAAAGAGAATGATCCAGCTGGTATGCTTTCTGAAAAAGCATTGGAAAGAGCTATGAAGCTTAAAATGTATCAGGAAGTTACAAAGCAAGAATACTTCAAGCTGGAAGGGTTGACAAAAAGAATTGAATTGATGAAGCTATTCATTGACTATCAGTTACCTTCCTCTTTAATACCGCAAATTTTTGGAAGCACTTCCTTTGAATCTCCAATGTCAAAGGTGACACAGTATTCCGATGCTAGATTTCAAGAAATTGAATTGTCTGTTCAAGGAACAAATATTCATCCTCTTTCATCCACCCCATCGACTCCAACAAAAGGACATTCAAGAAATTTAAGTATTTCCAGTTTGAAGGAAATTACCGATTGCGCTTCGGGATATGAATCTAACAGATCACTTGATTCTAAAACAAGTCCTTTGAAACTAAGCCCTATTTCAAAAATAACCAATTCGCCAGCGCTGACCAAAAGAGCATCTTTTCTAAATTCCGTTGAAATTCTACCTTCTATCAAAGATCAAATTGTTGAATTTGATTCTACCGAATTACCACCACAAAATCCTTTCAGTTTCAAAGAACCTGAAAGTCCTTTAAAGGGAAAAAGAATGTGTTACCTGGAAAGAAGACAACGGTCATTGTCACCTTTATACAAGGCAATGCCTACCAAACTCAATGAAAAAACACTAAACATTTCAACTTCAACTCCACTCAAGTCTACCACTCTTCATCCGGCTGCAGTTGCTCCAAATGTCAATAGAGGAGCATTTAAAATGCCAATCCTGCATAGAAGAAGAAATAAAAAAAGCACACGATTAACTGTTAATAGTCCAAATGACAATCCATTCATATTCGATTCGCATTCCATATCTTTAAACAAAGCATTATCAACCAATGTATCTGCATAAATACTATAGACTGGAGCATGGCGCATTGTGTTTCTTCTGAACATATTCATTGGCTGAATATTGTTACAGTATTTGCAAAAACGCTCATGCCAAGTGATATTTTTTACTTCTGTAAAAGAATAAAGTCATACAGAGCATAAATCAAAAAGTATAAAAAGCAGGCTTTTTAAAATCCAGGGGATAGCAGCTTTTGTATTTTGTATTCTATTTATATATCATTAATATCCAATGTCAACCGTAATATCGAGTGTCAAATCTGATGTAAAAAACACGAATCTTGTTTCTAGCTTGCAAATGGACTTATCAGAAAAACCAACACAAAATTGGACACAAAATCTCTTTGTTGTTTTCCTTTGTCTGTTAGTTTCGTTTAGTGGTTTTGTTTACGGTTGGGATTTTATTATTTCAGGCTTCATTAACATGGAAAGCTTTAAACTGAAATTTGGCTCTTGGAATAATTATTCAAAGGAGCCAGAACTTACAGCAACAAGAGTTGGGTTGATGGTTTCACTATTTAATATTGGATGTGCCGTTGGTGGTATTGGGCTTTCTAAGATTGGTGATATTAAAGGCCGAAAATTTGGGTTAACAATAGCAATGATTATATATATAATCGGTGTTTCCCTCCAGCTTGTTTCAATAAATTGGAAAATGTATACTTTTGGAAGAATCATTTCCGGTTTAGGTGTTGGTACTGTGTCAGTTCTTTCACCGTTGTTCATTGCAGAAACGGGACCTTGTGCAATTAGAGGATTTTTGGTTTCTTTTTATCAATTGATGATAACTTTGGGTATTCTTCTAGGCTACTGTACTATCTATGGGACTTACAAAGCGTTTAAAAATAATGACAATCAATGGAAAATTCCATTGGGGATTTCCTTTGTCTGGGCCTCAATAATGATTATAGCTATGGCATTTTTGCCGGAGTCTCCACGATACTTATTGAAGCAAAATAAATACGAAGACGCCAAAAGGTCTATTGCTATCGTTCACAAGAAAAATGTTAATGATCCATGTGTCTTGGATGAGGTTGAAAGAATCTGCTCAGCAATTAAAGAGGAAGAAAGAGAAGGTAACTCAACGTGGATCGAATTAGTTAACGGTCAACCGTATCTTTTCCATAGATTGATTATTGGAATTGTGTTACAATCCATGCAACAACTTACTGGTGTCAATTATTTCTTTTATTACAGTATAACAATTCTCAAGTCTATCGGTTTACAGGATTCATTTTTGACATCAATCATTCTAGGAGTTGTAAACTTTTGCTCCACCTTGTGCGCATTGTTCATAATTGACAAGCTGGGTAGAAGATTCACTTTGATCTTTGGCTCTGTTGTTATGGGTCTTTGCTTATTAACTTATGCAATTATTGGTACCAAATTTTTATATCCAAACGGGTATTTTGCTTCTCCTAGTACCAATTATGGAATTGGGATGATCATTGTCACATGCACATTTCTGTTTGCCTTTGCTTCTTCTTGGGGTCCATGCGTATTTGTTGTCATTTCAGAAACTTATCCGTTGAGAATTAGATCAAAGGGCATGGCAATTGCTAATTCTTTCAATTGGATATGGGGTTTTCTGATTTCCTTTTTTACTCCATTGATCACTTCGAAAATCAAATTTGCCTATGGTTTTGTGTTCTTTGGTTGTGTTATCACTGCTGCTATTTTTGTGTTTTTAATGGTTCCTGAAACTAAAGGTTTATCATTGGAAGATGTTGAAATTATGTATCAATATTACATTCCGGGATCTGCATTCAATACCAGATCTAAGTTCGTTGAATTCCGTGTCAAAAAAATAAAACATCAAGAATCGAACCTTCCTACAGCCGGAAGTTCGAATTCTTTTTTATTTCATGATAAGCATCTTAAATAGACGCTTGTACAGTTATTTGCTTAGCATTCTGCATAACAAAATTTCCAATACCAATTATTGTGGTACCTTCATATGTGCTTCCCCCGTTCATTCACATCTTACATAAACATCGTTTTTGTCCTAGTGATTCATTTACTTCAATATTTACGTTATTCTGTATGGGGTCTGCAGATGGCTTTTTCTGGCAAATTCGTGGCTGGCTAGTCAGAATTCCTGCAAAACAAGTAATTTTTGTTTACTAATTTCCTAATTGGGAAATAATTGGATCGAATCTTAATTGCCATGGAAACCCTATAAGAAAGTGATGGGTCGCACTCTTCAAGTACAATAAGAAACATTGCTGTAACCCGAGCATACGATTTCCCGGATTCTTACTTGAAGAGTCACTTTGCAACGCAACTCACTTATATCCCAATCCATTCATTCATTCCCTCATTAATTGCTATCCTCAACCAAATAGATCAAACTCAGTATGCAGACTATCACCATGAAAAGAGAAACATTTCAAAAAATGCCAAGAGAAAGTCATTATGAAGTTGACAGGGACTCTGTGATTACAAACCCTTGCCAACCTCCAATGGGTTTCCAACAAAAACCAGGCGCAGCTTGTAACCTCGTTTATCCTGTCAATGAGGAAGATCCGAAAATGGAATCTAATCAAATATTGAAAACATTATTTGGAACAGAAGCTGCTATCTGGGATTATTCAGATCAAGCCCTTGAAAGAGCATTGGAACTCAAAATCTGCCAAGAAAGAACTAAACAAGAATATTATAAAGTAGAAGCTATCAATAAAAGCATTGAATTAATGAAACTCGTGGCTGTTGCCAAAATACCAGCTAATTTAATACCATGTGTATTTGGACAACCACAACAAGCATCAATGTTTCCAATTGAAGGTCCTGTACTTTCTGCACCTACTGCATTTAATTCATTGTCAACTCCTGAATCCAGTGTTCAGTGCACGCCTCTTCAATCTCCAACCTCTCCATCACCAAGAAGAAATACACACATGAGAGGAAGAACCATTTCAAATATTAATGAGTTACAAGATCGTTCTGCGAATAGGTCAGAAACGGCTAATGATTATCAACAATCACAAATGTCCTCCTTCAAATTTGGGGCTGGAAGCAGTGTCACTCCTCAAAGAAGAACTTCATTAGCACCAAAGCATCAATTATCTCCATCTAGAATTGGAGCACATGCTATCTCATCTTTAAGTAGGGACTCTGGTGTCAGAAAAAATATAAATATTCAAAGACTACGTCATGGATCGAATCACCAAAGAACATTATCATTACCAACATCAGTTTCCATTCCTGAAACAAAGCCAGTGGATTTTCATCGTCCTATGATTCCCTCCAAGTCTGGGACTTCTATATTTATCCCAGACTTAACTGGGAAAACACCTAATGCTACATTGGTTGGCCAAAAAAAGAGAAAAGTCAATAGTATTCAAGGATTTGAATTCTACAAACCAAACATAAGCGGTGAAAGAGACACACCAACACAAAAAAATGAAGAAATTCATGAAACTGTTAATTCCAAAGAGAGTAATGGTAACGAAGATGATACAATTGAAGATATCACCTTATAATTAATTGAAACGCATATATACCACATAAAACTTGGGAGTGGCATGAAGCCCCATTGTATAACTACTATATTTACTATAATCAGAACAATAATGTAAAAACTGAAGCATTTACCATTGCATTCTATTGTACACTTTTAAATTTTACATCAACGATTGACTGTAAGCCTCATCGGCCCATTCTTCCACTTCAACAAGATTAATGAATTGCAATTCGCCATTCTCATCCCCATCAACAATCTTCTCAAATACAATATCTTTCTTTGAAAGATTTTGAAATTCAGGTTTTAATGAATGTGCAAGATTTCTTAGTACATTGTCATTACAACCGTCATCCTTCAAAATCCATGAACACAAATCATCCAAAAGTATTTTGCAATAAACATAATAAACGTCATGTTTTCTGAACCCTTCTCTTAAGTCCAGAAGAGCTTTCAAAATGGCTCTTTTACCACATCTCAAAATCCAGTAAACATCTTCCCATGACTTCTTCACCAAATCAAAATGACGAAACAGAGGCCAGTCAAGCGCTCTTCTTGCCATTGTCAAAACCAGAATTTTCAACATGCTTTTTTCAGTTTCGTTGTTGCTTTGAATCAACTGTGAGTCGAGACAACTAATTTGAGGTGTCAATTTCCCAATACACCATGCAGACTCTACATTCAGTTCGCCGTTAACTGATCTTAATTCGTAACTATAGCTGAACATTAATGATAAGATTGTGTAATAAATAGGTCTTGCATCGTCTACTATGTAGGATTTACGAGGCAAATCTTTCATTCGGTCGTGTTCATCTTGGTTGAACTTAATTGTCTCATTCACTAAATCTTGGAAAGGGGATTTGAAATTGATTGCATTAGTCAAACCTGATGAGTCTGAATCTTCTTTTAGATACTTGAAAGTAATATAATCATTAGCATAATACTCCATATCGAATTTGATATTCTCCTTGATCATTCGTTCCATGATTCTATCATCTGGTTGTAGATGGTCCGGATCGGTTAATTCATTAATATCATTACCTGAAGACAAAGAAGGGGTCATTTGATCTGTATATTGATTATTGAACCCATATTTAACCGTATTTACTAATGTAGTCTCCATGGATGGTACAGTCTGCGGAACTTCCCAATCATATTCCATACCTTCATTTTCAACCGCTTTGATATTGTCAATTTGAACTTCATTTTCGTCCATTTCTTCAATCAATGGGCCTTTTTTGATTTCACCACTGCTTGGTTCATTCAGTCTAGCTAGCAATTTGGCAGAGAGGTCTAAATCTTCAAAATATTCTCCCTTATTCAATTTTGGGACTCGAATATCGATACATTCTTCTTTTGGAACAAACTGCGACGTGGCTCTTTCATCCTCAACAAGTGGCTTTGGAAATCTCAATCTCAAATAGTATGGTGGGAGTGAAAAGATCAGCAAATTATCATTCACTACCATTTCTACTCCTGCAGCGGAAAATCGGATGTTTGATATAAATACTTTGACATAAATAAATTCATCGTTCTGTGTCACTTCAAATCGTGGTGTTAACATTTTATGGGATATCAACACTATTAATAAATAGTTTAGTATATATGTATATATAATACTAAAGTACTATATGAAAAAATTATATGAATAATTTTTCACTATTTTATTCAATCTGTTGATAGTATTTATTAATGTCAGAAGAAGTCAGAAGAGCACCGCGTTTTGGAGGAGTGGCTAAAAGCAAAGACGAAAGTTCATGTGCATGCAAAAGTGAGGAAAAAACGGAGAATTCTACCGAAGTTACCAGATCACGGAAGTCCAAGGTTATTTCAAGGTTAATGAAACAAATCCCAGATGAAATCCTTAATGATGCAGAGCTTAACGAGGCTATTAAACTTTTACCATCAAATTATAACTTTGAGATCCATAAGACAATTTACAATATTCGACAAAAATCAGCCAAGAGAGTATGTCTTCAGATGCCCGAAGGGTTATTAATCTATGCACCAATTATATCAGATATAATAACGGAATTCTGTGAATGTGAAACATTAATTATGGGAGATGTTAGTTACGGTGCGTGTTGTATCGATGACTATACAGCAAGAGCTCTGGATTGTGATTTTATTGTGCATTATGCACATTCATGTCTTGTTCCAATCGATGTTACATTAATTAAAGTATTGTATGTTTTTGTCACTATTGGTATTGATGAGAGTCATTTGTTGAATACTATTAGACTGAATTTCAATCAAGGTGATAGAATTGCTCTTTTTGGTACAATTCAATTCAATCCTTCAATTCACAATGTGAAATCAAAGCTAAGTGACGACACAACAGGAAAATTCATTTCCATTTATACCCCACAAATTAGACCATTATCAAAAGGTGAAGTTCTTGGTTGTACAAGTTCGCAATTAGATCCTTCCCAATTTGATGCAATGGTTTATGTTGGTGACGGTAGATTTCATCTTGAATCTGCAATGATACATAACCCAAAAGTCCCTGCATTTAGATATGATCCGTATTCTAGAAAATTCACCAGAGAAGGATATGATCAAAAACAGATGGTTAATGTACGTCAAAATGCTGTGGACACAGCAAAATCAGCCAAGAAAATTGGTTTAATCCTCGGTGCTCTTGGTAGACAGGGTAACCCAACAACAGTTGATAGACTTGAAAAAAAGTTACAGGAAGCTGGTAAGATAACGGTAAAGATCATTTTAAGTGAAATCTTTCCCGCAAAAGTTGCAATGTTTGATGATATTGATGCATTTGTTCAAGTTGCTTGCCCAAGATTGAGTATTGATTGGGGATATGCGTTTAGTAAACCCTTACTTACTCCTTACGAAGCTATGGTAATGCTTGGTGACGATAAACAATTCACGGAAGATTTTTATCCAATGGACTATTATGAGAGTAAAGGTTACGGTAGAGGTGAAAAGCCAATCAGATCTTGATTATTTTTTATAAATGCATATACATATATATCTATATATCAATTCACACGCTGTTGAATTCGTCCACGCCCAATAGTGTTGCAACACTTGGCTCGTTCCATTGAAATATCGTGTATGCCTCACCAGTTGATGGGTCTTTTAAATATTCCCCAGTAATGGATAAAACTTTGCCATAAAACTTCACAAATTTGACACTTGACCCTGCAAACACTCGGTTATAAATTGAAGGTGACATTAGTTTAGTTAAGGTGGTGTCGTTAATATAATTGCTCAAGAATTCGTTAAGCTTCAAATTTGCACGGGAGAAAGTTTCAAGGTTGAACATTTTATTCTCTGTAATTGGTTGGTAGTACATCACATCAAATAGTTCTTCATCAATCTCAAAAATCATATTGATTAAGTTGAAGATATCAAATAAACCAGAATTATGTAATAGCTTATTGAATTCAAAGTTCATAAGCTTTTCCACTTTTTCTTCCAATTGCTTCTCTAATTCATTTGATTTTGAGTTCAACTCAACTATGACTGAGACGTGTCCAATAAAATAATCAAGAATGTTGATTTCCCAAATCATAAGGTCATCTTTTTTATCTTTTCTACTTTTCCTGACTATATCGCTGATGATTTTCAATGGATTATCAATTAATAAGAATAAAAATTGATCCCATTGGGTTTGAGAAAATCCCATAATGAAAGGTCTACCAGAAGTATCTTTGTTTTGAAATAACTCATCAATAAACTGGCACCAATCGACAATCCAATCGGGTAAAATTGCATTTTCATCTATTTCATTAGACTCGCTGAAATCTGCTTTCACATTCTTAAGTTTCAAGTTTATTAGTGAAATCGCTTTTTCTTGAATCTCGGCCTCTAAAGACGAAACGGTATCAAGCAGACTATCTGGTTTCCTTTTCTGTTCTTTCTCCTGTAAAATCTCATCTTCGCTATCTCCCTCTTTTCCTTCTTCTTCTTCTTCTTCAGTGCTATGAGTTTCTTGTAATAGTTTTGCATACATTGATTTATAAAGATCCAAAATGCCACTGACATTATTAAGCACTGATATCTTGCCTTCTTGTCTAATTGAATTCTCAACTGAAGCTTTCACTGGTTTGCATAAGGACGAAACAATATTTTGAATTATTCTACTTATGAGAACATTTAATTCATCCTCTGATAATGAAATTTCTTTTGTAAATTCGAAAGTTAATAAAGATTTGATACCTTCCATTTCATTGACCAATATATTATGCACGTACGCTAGTGTATCGGAGATAAATTTGTTTGTATCATATGACGATAGAAATAGCCGTCCATTCTTCTTCAGATCTTCAAATGAATCATTCACTTCATTGGAATAATTTTTCAATTGATTCATAAAGTCATTGACAACAATTTTGCTTCTAACTGAAACCAGTTTTGATACCACAGAATCGAATCCATCTTTGTCGTTTACCCAAACATAAATAAGTGCTTTTTGAAATATTTCAGAATCAATCTGCGCCATTGAAAATCCATCAGAAGAATAAATGCTTTCAATATTCCGTTGAACAAAATGTAGGATTTTATCCCTAACAATATTCAAAATTTCATTCATATTAGAAAGAATATCCATACCTAAAGTTTCATTTTCCAAACCTAATAAAATATCACAATTCGATTGTATTTTTTTAACTCTTTCTATAGCTTTAAAAAAATCTATTGATGTTGCAGGATCTCTCAAATCGCCAAATTTTAATATATGGTCTTCGTATTGATTTAAAGTGAATGTTGATTTAAATGCCAGTAATAAATCCTTTTTAACGTTAATCATTTTTCTTTCCTCATTGAATGTGTCTAGTTGAATTTTCATTGTCTGAGTTGATTGAATGGAGCTTTTTACAGCGTGAGATAATTCATTAGATTCATCAACAATGGTTGAAACCTCACCCTTGACAGAAGTGATGGAAGTCACGATCTTCTGAAATTTCCTTAAAGATGAGGATTGGTCCTTGATCAAATCTTCCTCAATTAATCCACGTAAATATAATCGAGATGCTTCACCTATTGTTCCTTTGTTAGTTAAGTTTTGCAAATAAAGTTTTTCATTGACGGCGTCATCATCATCATTGGCGTTCAACGTTTCTATTTCCAAATCAATTCTACTTTCTAATTGATTTAACGAATTACGAAGCGATGACTCGTAGCCACTTGATCTCTCTGTTATTAGCGATAATTTATTCATAATATCATTCTCTAATTGGTGATCATTTGAAGATGATCCCACCCCCATAATGTCTAATATCTTCAAGGTATCTTCTGCTTTCTTGATCGATATCTCATGACGCGTTTGCTTACCATTGGATGTTGTTTCTTTATCCTTTTTATTCAAATTCAGTATAGACAAATTACCAAATCTTTTACTCAAATCGGACGCCTGAAATGTTTGAAATGCCTGGGGCATTTTAAATGAAGGAGATTGGAATGACTTTTCTCCATCTTCCTGTGAAAATGAATCTGTCTCGTACACAAAGTCCATTAGATTTGCTACTCTTTTTGCCCGCAAAAGAATATAACATCTACTCTCTGCGAACTTTCCACAATAGGCAAGTGCTTAGCATCATACAAACCATGTGAAATTTAATTGCTCCAGACGCTATGGGCCTCTTCATAAACACAGTAATTCCATTAATTTATAGTATTATACATTGAGTTGTGGGTGTATAAATTGATAGCACAGCTTAAAACTTGATTTCATTCCAACGAACATATTTCCCGTCAACATCATCAGGTATTCCTTCGATTGCAAGCTTACAATATACTTGGGCAACTTGATACGGATCTAAAACCTCACCCTTAGAATACATATCCACGTATCTTTGATGAACAGATGGAATAATGACATCTTTGTATTTATTTCTAATATCAACCTGCATTTCGGTATCCACAACACCAGGGGCGACACTAACGGATCTTACAATTGGGTATAGTTCTTGATGTATATGTGCACAAAAAAGGTTAAGTGCTGCTTTTGATGTTCCATATGCCAAAAAACCATCGCACGCTCTTGTACTGGAACCCGTTGAAACTAAAACAATTTTAAGTTTAGAATCCCTGTTATCTACATTCATGGTTGGATTGATTCCCAATTCATTAAATAAAACATTGGTGAACTGTACAATACTGAAATAATTCACATCAAATAACCGTTTAGCTTCTTCGATATTATAATTAGCATCATATAAATGCTGAACTGGTGATAATAATCCTGCATTGAAAATAACTCCGTCAATGGATCCCCATTTTTCCTTGGTCTTCTTTATACATTCTTCTATCGTGGATTTGGCACTTATGTCTCCGCAAACCGTCAAAAGCCTGTTTGTATCTTGGAATTTTGATTCAATATCTTTCAAATCTTCTAAACTCCTGGCAACTGCTGTTATATTCACATTGCAATATTTCATTAGACTAGTTTCCGTCATCGCTCTTCCCAACCCGCGAGATGCTCCGATGATGATGATATTTGAACTTTTCGACATTTCACTAATAAAATAAGAATGAAAAGAAACGCGTCAGTTACACTATACATCTTTTATATATATGACGGATATTGAGAAGGCGTGGGTTTTGATTCGAACTAGTGATGAATTCATAAAAAAAGCAAAAGATACGGAGAGGACGTCGTCTGATTGCGGGTATAATCAATACATCAAATGTTCATTAGAATGTTTGTTCAATGTGATCAAATTATATGGACATTCTTTAAATGGATATATTGAAGCGTCAATATATTATAAAATTTCAAACTCTCTATTCCAACATACGGTGAGTTATGATTTGGCAAGAGAATACTGCGTCAAGGGAATTCAAATCTGCAAGAGAAATGGGCCAGAAATGATCAATCTTAAATTTCAGTTACAATACTTAAATATGCAAATTCAAATAAAATCATATCCAAATAAACATGAGAAGCAAATATATGCATATTTAGATGAAATCATTAGTGAAATACCTGAATTGGAAGAATTCCAGACAATTCGAATATTTTTTCTATTTACAAAAATTACCAAATTGAATGTCAATAAAACATTGGAATCACGAGTAAGTGAGTTGAAAAGACTAGTCAAGTTGTTTGATCCTATTTTGAACGAGGAAAACTTTAAATTTTATTCAATTATTTTATTCAATATAATTCAAATGGAAATAATTAACAAATCACCGTTTCAAGTAGTTACTGAATATATAAACAAAATTGATGCACTTCGATATGATATGCCTGCTCAACTTAAAGGAATGAAACTGTTGATCGGAATAAATACAGTGTTGCTCGACAATGGGTATTCTCAAATCAAAAATTGGCTAAAAAAATTGGACTTATTTTTAAAAGAAACTTCAGATGGATGGAGTAGTTCAGTCATGATAAAATTAGCTTCGGGTTTCTCAATTGATTTTAATTGGATGTCATATGAAGAATTTTCAATACAAGCATTTTTGATTCTTGGAGTAGCAAATATGGTAAAAAATAACGGAATTACTTCAATTACGATTTTTGAAAAATGTAAAAAAATGATAGACCATGGGTACAATAAATGCAGTCTGAACTCTCGGACTGACAACCAGTTATATGCAACAAAATTAAAATTAAATTTTCAAAAATTTCTAATTGATTTTTATTTGATCTCAATTGACCTAATGAATGATAAATACCCAGATATTTCTAAAAATTCGGAAATTGACTTTTCTGGGTATTTGTTTTTGAATTCATTAATCAAAAATTTCGAAGAGGGAAAATTAGGAAGTGATGAGATGATTGTGTATGGCGATTTTGAATATTTGATAATATTTTTGAAGGCAATGATATATCAAAGACATTGCCATTTTGAAAAGTCTATTGAAACTTATGGATTGATACTTTCATTAACTGATACAAGAAACTCTACAACAATCAAAAAGGAGCACATCAAAAATTCATTCGGTTTACCGACTTATACAAATTTTGCAACTGATGAAGCCTTACTAATTTCCCAAATAAATTTGTTACCAATGATTGAATCAAAGGCTGGCAAACTGAAACTGACTCAATCTAAAATGGATGAGTTTGACGAAGGTTATAGTGAAACTATGAAACAATTTGAAGAAAATTTGAAAATGAAACAAATCATAATTGATAGATTAGATGATCTGTCTAAAAAAGTAAAAGGAAAGGATATGATAATGTATTGCACAATTTTAAATTTAAAAATATCTGTAAATGCCGTTAGTGATATGGAAAAAAAACAGATTATCAATTTATTCAAAGCAATAAGTAATACCGATTCGAATGTCAACCACCATTATAATAGTCCATCTAAAACGCATGTTAAATCACAGAATGAATTTCTTCTTGGAAATGAAGATCTTATAGACGATATGCAAAAGACGATATCTATGATCCCAATTTTAAAATCAATAATTTATTATACAATTGGAGAAAACGATGATTCATTTTTGAGTAGGTACACTATTGAGGACACTTCAAGTTCACGAATTATGAACTATTCAAAATCTATAGACTATGCTAAAAAATCAAATGGGTCAGGAAGTAAAAAATTGATTGATCTTGCTAGTTATAAAATTACAAAAATCAGGGAAAGAAAGTGAGGTTATTCATGAAAGGTTGATTTTTTTGCCATATAAAAAGATATAAAATACTGGATTGATCCATATATAGAGATAGAGATACACTTTAACTTGTAAAGGTTTCGAAAACTAAAGATTTCGGACTTTCAGATATCCCATTTTCTATATTCGAAGTGATGTTAGGTTTAATCTTTATTTCAGTTATCGTTTCATCAAAGTCTTCATCAACTAATTTAACCTCAGCTTTTATATGATTTATTTGGGGTTCCATTTTAGCGTCAGACCACTCATCCACGGAACTTGAGGATGATGCACTTTGTCTATTTGAAGATGACGACATTAATGGTGTAGAGTTATTTGATTTTAAATTATTTTCATCGCTTATTAGAACTGGGTTAATCAACTTGAACCCCTTTATTAAATTAGGTCTGTAATTGGAAGATCTTCTAAACTCATTGTGGATGGTTTTATGTTTCGCAGCCATTCTGATGGTTTTTCTTTCTTCATTCAACCTCTTTGAATAAACTTTTTCTATTTGTTTCTTTTCCAGGGATAATCTATCTACAGTTGAAGATAAAATTCTAATATCATTTCGTAATAATTTCATTAATTCATCGTCAGTTAAGGTGCCTTCTATATGCCTTGAAGATTTTGAGATTTTGGATTCATAAGCATTTAAAGATTGTTCAAATTGTAATTTAAGGTCATTTGGTAATTGTATTCCATTAATTATATCCAGGCAGACTTCTCTATCGTGAATATAATTTGGTAATCGTTTAATTAACTCATTTGTGAAATTTAAAATTTCATTGAATTTGTCATTTGAAGACATTGAATCTAGCTTCAATTTTGAAGACTGTTTTATAAGTTTTGAATTTTCGGATACTAATCGTTCATTTTCCAACTCAATTGGATTTGATGATTGATAAGTTTCATATTTAATTTCCATATCCTTTAGTTTCTTTTTCAAAGTCCGATTATCTAACTTCAACTTTTCGTTATCGGAAGGTATATCTATCCAATCGTCATCTGCATCTTCTCCGTCATCATCCCCGTCCAAAGAATTCATGAATTCTAAAGATTTGGAATTTGTTGGATCATTTGGAGTTAAAGGTATCATTCCGATAACTGATTGAGTTAAAGATACTCGCCTATTTGAATTTGAAGGTTTTTCTTCTGATGGAGTTGACATTGGAGTCCCTATAATACCGCCCCCGTGAGATGAAAATCTCCTCTGAAGTGGAGACTCTTGAAATTCTCCGACATACATTGACGACTCTCTATATCTACTATGATCGATAATTTGTAATGGGGTATGATTGGCTGATTGGGGTTGGTTATTATAATAATTCATAGGGGTATGAGGATTTGGGCTCTGGTGAACATTATAATGCAATTGTGGTTGTTGCGGTGGTGATATGTGATGATAATGCTGTTGCTGTTGTTGTTGTTGTTGTTGATGATGATGATGATGATATTGTTGTTGTTGTCGCTGTTGCTGTTGAATATGGTGATATTGTTGTTGATATAGCAGATTCTCATTGCTCTTACTATTTCCGGAGTATACCGACTGTCCGTCGTGGAATGAGTTCATACTGGCATTCATTTTACCATTTAATAGAATGCTCTGGGTCTTGAGTCTGTGTTTTCTTTTATTGTTCATTTCAAGCTGTTGGGTGAGATCCGTTTGTCTAAGACCCGCACGAGCCAAGCTCGACTCCATATCTCCCTGTATCTTAACCCCTTCGTTGTTAAGTCCCTCCATCTTGGAATTTATTCAAAATTCAATGTCTGGTTCAAGGGACGGAAATGACGCGTCTGTCCTTTTTGCAGTAAAGAAAAGTTAATTAAGAAAAAATACAAGTATACAAAGAAAAAAATAAATTACGACAAGCGCAGTGTTGTGGTCTGATCAACAAGAACCATCACACTTTTCAATGTGACGGTGAAACCTGTAGCTTCTGTCAAAACGACGGTCACATTTGTTGCACTTGAATTTGTCGGTGTGTACGATCTTGTGCCTGGTCAAATTCTCCTTGGAACTCAATCTGACCCCACAGATCTTACATTCAAAATGGTATACTTTACCCAAGTGGACTCTGTTTTTATGTTCAGTTAAACGTGTTTTACGTGTAAAAGAGCTTGGACATGAATCACATTTAAACAGCTTGGCATTTTTGGACATTCTCCTTTGATTAGAATTATGAGATGAAGACCCAATTGAAGTATTGGAAACGACACTGGATCTTTTTTGAGAGTAGCTGTGATTGTTGTGATTTGTAGACAGTTCATAATCGTAGTCCTCGTCATCATCGTCATAATCCTCTTCCTCGTCAGGAACCTCGAAATCTTCTGCGAGATCTTCAAGTTCTTCGTCATTTTCGGAAATAGATTTTGGTTTTGGATCTAGTGTAGGCAAAGTAGAATTGGCAGTGACATTAGAAGATATTGATGCAGAATGGTTATTTTGACGTGGCTTAAATATAGTTTGGGTATAATTATCGAGTTGCTCATGAAGAGATTGAGTTGATGGCATCTCTTCCACTGTTGTTTGGGTATTGAGTTGTGGTTGGATATTGTTAGATGTTAGGATTGGTACCGAGACTAATGGTTCTAATGGCAAGGAAGGATATTCAAATGATTGTTGGGTGAGAAATACCTCGTCAAGAGGGATATCATTTAAATCATCTAATTTGCTATCATCTTGCAATAATTGATCTGGTGCTATCTGAGTCTGGTGTTGCAGGTGGTTGTGCTGTTGTGATTGTTGTTGAACGTGCTGTTGAACTTGCTGGAACTGGAACTGCTTGAGATGCAATTGTTGTTGTTGAAGTTTCAATTGTGCTTGCAGTTGAGCATGTTGTTCCAAAAACAGGGTATTATTTATCAAATAGGGTTTTACTTGACTAACTTGTGGTGATATTGATGTTGGTGATAGCGGTGATAACAAAGACCCATTGCCATCCGGAGTGATGAACGAGTACATATTAAAATAATCGCTAGGAACGTCAAAATCTAATGGGTTCGTAGAAGACTTCGATGTGTTTGATGAATTCGTTGGGTAGAAATACCTTGGGGTTGATGGATCTTGAACCGGTGTGGATGCTGACTGGATATATTTCAAAACTGCTTCATTATTATATGTATTGTTATTGTTGACAGCCGGGGCTTTCTGGAGCTCTTGTTCTTGTTCCGTCTGGCTGTTCTGCTGTTGGAAAAGTTGCTGCTGTAAATCCTCGTCCAAACTCAACATGTCTACTGTTTCCATATGTCAAATTTAGATGAAAAGAAAAGAAAGTTACTGGGTTTAAGTATTGTCGATAGAGAGCAAAAGATGAAGCGAGGGTGAAAGATGCATGGGCTAGACTTTGACTGATGTAATGGCACAATTTGGGGGATTGACGAGGCTGAAGAAGGACTTTTGGACCGGAATTAAGCTCATTATTCTCCGACATGTGCAGGCTCCATTTTGGTACAACCCAAATCTTTCTACATCAAGGGGCCAGCTCAATAAATGGGGAATTCCTTTTTTGTTAACCCACTTTCTAGAAGATGACAGTTTTTATGATGTAATTGCTTTTTTTTTTCTCCGAGCTATGACATCTTCTTATCGAAACATGCAATCCAAAAGACCAATACAGTTGGAGGAGTTCGCTCTCTCCATACAGACTATGCCAGTGGAGGACTTAGACAAGACACGTGAACAGTTGAAGTCCCATATGAAAAGACTTGAAGAATCTAATGCCCTTATGGAAGCGTTGATGAAAGAGGAAATTGAAGGAAACAAAACCCCTCTTGTGGACGCAGACGACCAATTCAACGAGCTTGACCAGTCATCCATTGCAATATATAAGGACTCAATTGCAGAAAACGAGATAGTTATCTCCAATCAGAAAGCCAGAATAGACGCAATTGATGATGAGGTTAAAAATAGAAATGATGCCCAGGTAACTTTGCCTTCTGAAATACCAAGAATCAAAAGCTTGGGTTTAATGACAACGGATAATGACTTGATTGACGCCACCTCCGCAAACTCACTTTATATGTAATTTGAACTTTTGTGCATTTTCTTTATAATGTGTATTGTGCTCTGTATCTGAAATAATGACACGCATATGAATATTACTCTGAATGACAAAGAATGAATTAGCAAATTTTGATGAATTTCTTCACAGGTATTTCGAATTTGATATTCAACCACTTGCAAATTTCTCCAACGATCAATTATATGATCGAATTCGGTATTAAATTCCAAATAGATATTCAGCAGTTTCAATAACTCCTTATGCTGTTGATTAATTGTATATTTGATGTCTTTCATTCCCATGGTGACTTCCAATTCCAATTGCACATTTACAAAAATGGTTTTCCAGCATTGATTGATTCTACTACTTTCAAAGCAAACAATTATGCTGTTTGTTTTGAGTCCGGTTCCGATTCCAAATTTATTCTTCCAATGTTTTAATTTACTGCTTCTCAAAACATTAGCTTGATTATCAATTATCTTCACATACATAATTTGATTTGCAACTTCATTCTTTATGGTCACTGAAACAGAAATAAACTGGGGTTTTATATTTGACACAAACTACTAATTTCAGATACTTTTCTATGGTTTGTTTTGCTAAATTAGTATCTCTCATAATTGATGTTTTTGGCGTCTGGTGAAATCTCCGGAATGTCAATGCCTAATGCTTTTAAAGTTTTCATACACAATAATAAAATTATAAAACTCAGTGGCAAAGGCATCTTCTCTGCTCTTATATATTCAAATTTGCCAATGTTATTGCTATAAACGAGTTTTTGCTGTATAAGATAAGAATATTCAATCGTGAATATTTTGCTGAGCAAAACCCCACAACCGGGTTTTCGGAGTTTACGATATTTGGGGTAAGTCTTCGGCCGTAGAATTCGGTGTTGTTTTCTGCCAACTAACTAATCTTCAAATAATGACACAAGTGCGCCAAAGAAACAGAACCATTCATTCGTGTCTTAACTGTTACAGAAAAAAAATCAAATGCGATAAGTTGATTCCATGTACGAGTTGCATAAAATCAAAGTTAACTTGTCAATATGTGGCTAAAAATGTTCTAAAATTGGGTACATTGCAAATAAATTTATTGGAACGACTTAAAAGACGTAAAATATTAAGAGAGAAAAACTTGAAAGTCAACCCGATTGCAATTGTTTATGCAAAACCATCAAGAATTTTTTTCAAATCATCACTTTTGGGTTCGTTTCCGGTTCATAACATTTTTGCAAATAGATGTGTCCATGAGTTCAAAAGCACTTTTCAAAATGAACGAATTCTTTGGAAAAAGAAACATATGTCATATCAGCCAATCATGTCAAGCGAAGACTTTTTATCTGATGCTGAGATTTTATCAAATATCGAAAATCATATCAAACCAAATTATAGCGCCATATTAGAAAGACTGGAATATTTCAAATCAAATCTAAATAAATTACTGTTTAATGAAGCAATTCCAATGGATCTGGTGATCTCAATTTTCCATCATTATTTTAAACAATCTAATACAGGTGAAATTTTATTCAATAAACCAAAAAAGGGTTTTGAATATCAACCGTTATGTTTGGTATTTTTGATCGTAGATTTGGTAGAACTATTTACCAAAGCAGACTCTGAAAACATATTTAGAAACGAGTTAACGGTTAATGGGAAATATTTTACTGAGCTATCAATTAGAATGCTTAACTATTCAAAATTCACAAAAAAGAAGAGTGTGTTCACTATTCTATGTTTGTTATGCATTATTTTTAATTTGATGATTTACGGAGACGTGCGAAGCGTAGGTTTTAATTATAATAATGCGTATCCGCTGTTTCAAACTTGTTACAATATTGCAATTGATATTGGATTGCATTTAGACTTGGACAACATCATCGTTTCTGGTTTAAGGTTTAAATCTCACAAAAATAAAAATGAAATGTTATTGCAATCTTGCTTTTCGGACAAAGTAACAAATAGTGATTTGAAAAAAATATGGAATATGATTTTGATATTAGATACTGAGTTTTGCTTGTCAGATTTTCAGCCTCTAATTAATTTTAAATATTGCCACTCCTTTTATGCAGATCAATTGAATGAACTTTCATTTATTATTGAGTACTCAAAATTGATTAGAAGTATCCCTAAAATCACATTTAATCTGAATGGTTCTAATCTAAATGACATTATTGATTTGCAAGAAAATATTCTGGAGTTATCAAAAGATGTTTGTTCTTTAAAGCATATCAAAGAAATAGAAGCAAATCAATCAAAGTGGTTTAGAGTAAGGCTAAAACTCAAATTACTATCATTTCATTCATCCTTTTCTTCGTGTATTAATAATATCATTGATGAGCTCAAATTAAAAAATCCGGGGAATGTAGAAGAATTACAGGAATTAAAGGAAGACATAATGGTCAAAGTGAGATTGAACATTTTATACATTCTAAATTTCAGGCGTGACATTAATGAAAATGTAAAATCGTTTCAATTGATGATGTTTTTGAGACAAGAATTGTGGTTTTGTCTTGGATTATCTACATTTGATTTTGTACAACCATTGTTTCAACTTTTTTTATCGGAAAACTCAAAGAAGGTTTTTTCCATACCATTGAATTTTGAAACCTTTAAGGTCTCAATTTCTGAAATTGAAGATGCATTCTACAGTGATCAAACCATTAATAACTTGAATCAATTAATAGAACCGTGGAATATATTGAATCAACTAAGCATTACGTATAAAGAGTCATCTCAAATGAGAATTCACAATTTGAACCTCAATTACAATTGTTATATTATGGCAAAAATGTGCTCCGTTTTTATTGTTTTATTAAAAGTCTGCTACAGTATAAATGAAAAGCACAGTTTTTCTGAAAAAGATTTAGAACTTGCAATCAGAAAAATTGTTACTATGGCCAGCACAAAGTTATCCCATGACGAGAACGTAGTCAATGAAAATGGTGAATCCACTTCACATGAAGCCAATCCACTTGTATTTTCAAACAGTTTGAATAATGAACACACTACACAAATTTCAGCACCAGAGTCTGCATCTTATTCAATGACATTTCAAACTGGGGGACTCTTGGACATTGAAGAATCTGGCAGTTTCGACTATCTGATGGAAGAAATTCTAGGTACTGTTTTATATGACAGTAATTTAAACGAAATATGGGCAAATTTAAACGATGAATAACCCCATTTTTCTTGAGTTATCCCTGCAGTTGTCAGATGACATAATAACTATTCTACCTCAATTGAAGGATTTTTTAGTAAAATTGTCATGAGCTCGGAGAAGGAGTCAAAAAAATATTATCTGTTTCGGTCATAACTGTTTTCTTCGGTGTTAAAGATTCAATTATAATCGACATAATGGTGGACACGCTCAAAAAAAGCCGTAATAGAGTGATCCAAGTGTGTCTTAATTGTTATCGGAAAAAGATACGATGCGATCGACAACAACCGTGCACAAATTGTGCAAAATCTAAGATGGAATGCGAATATAGTGGAAGTACAAAGAAAGTTGAAAGGGTAGCTAAGCCAAGCTCTTCAAGTAATCAACGCACATTATATGACAATATTAGAGATAAAAATATCAAAATTCAGCCAAAAGTGATCATATATGCAAAACCATCAAGAACAATCTTTAAGCCTGCATTATTGAATTCCTTAGCTGTTGAAAATAAATTGGCTAATCGATGTGTCATGGAATTGACAAGTGAATTTCAAAAGGACAGAAGTCTTTGGAAGAAAAAATATATGTCGTATCAGCCAACAATGTCAAGTGAAGACTTGAAGTCAGAAGATGATATTCTCCTAAATATCAGACAAAAAATTAAACCAAATTATAGCGCCATATTAGAAAGATTGGAATATTTCAAATCAAATCTAAATAAATTACTGTTTAATGAAGCAATTCCAATGGATCTGGTGATCTCAATTTTCCATCATTATTTTAAACAATCTAATACAGGTGAAATTTTATTCAATAAACCAAAAAAGGGTTTTGAATATCAACCGTTATGTTTGGTATTTTTGATCGTAGATTTGGTAGAACTATTTACCAAAGCAGACTCTGAAAACATATTTAGAAACGAGTTAACGGTTAATGGGAAATATTTTACTGAGCTATCAATTAGAATGCTTAACTACTCGCGGTTTACGAAGAAGAGAAGTGTTTTTACCATTTTCTGCTTGTTATGTATCATTTTTACTTTGATGATTTATGGAGACGTGAGAAGCTCAGGTTTCAATTACAATAATACCCACCCATTGTTTCAAACTTGTTACAATGTTGCAATTGATATTGGATTGCATTTAGACTTGGACAGAATCACTCCAACAGATTTTAGTGTTATGATGAAGAAAAATAGTTCTGTTTCATCAGCGTCTTTGGCCCCCGTTTTATCCACAAAAATTCCAATTTTGAATTTGAAGCGATTATGGAATATGATTTTAATGGTAGATACCGAACTCTGTTTATCAGATTTTCAGCCATTAGTTAACTTTAAATATTGTCATGGGTACTATACTGAACTTTTGGACGAACCTCAATTCATAGTTGAAGCATCAAAAATAATAAGAAAGATCCCTAAAATTACACTGAGCTTAAATGAAATTGAGTTAAACGATCTAATCCATCTTGAAGAAACCATTTTAAGTTTGTCGAAGGACGTTATTTCATTCAAAGATCCAATTGCTTTGGAGAAAGATCCCTCTTCGTGGTATAAAGTGAGAATAAAGCTGAAATTATTAAGATTTTATTCTTCCTTGACTACATGCATTTTTCGATTAGCAGGTGAGTTAAAATCGAGCCATCCCCATCTATCTGAAGAACTAGATGATTTGAAATCCAAAAATAACACAAAGATGAGATTAGCTTTTCTATACATTTTAAAGTTCAGACATGAAGTTAATGAAAGTATTAAATCGTTTGAATTCATGATGTTCATAAGACAAGAATTATGGCACTCTGTTGGTACATCAACAATTTCATTTGTTCGAACTTTATTCCAATATCTATTTATGGAAAATGCAACACTAAATTTATACTCGGCCACAGAAAAGGAGAATCCCATCGTCTCTATCAGTGATGTTGAAAACTCTTTGTACGGTGGTGAGTATATGGAAAATTTGAATGATTTACTTGAGCCTTCCTACATATTGAATGAAATTGACACCGTTTACAAAGGTTCATTAAAATCAAAATCTCAGAGTATAAACTTGAACTACAATTGCTTCATTTTTGCCAAGATTTGTTCATTATTTATTGTATTATTGAAGGTATATGATGGCTTAAATATGCCTCGTAATACCTCTGGCCGAGATTTGGAAATTGAAGTTAAAAGATTCGTCCAAATGGCACGAAATAAGTTAGTAAATGAGGGAAGCGCCACTAATGAGGCTTTAGGGGACATCACATTTGGTATGGAAGCCAATCATATCAACGAATGGGAAGATGGAAATCCTAGTAACGATTTAAATCATGATGACAATCTGTACATTGACACTATACCTGATTCTCAAATCCAGGGTGTCCTGGATTCCGTTTTACAAGGAAGCAGTGTCAATGAAATCTGGGCCAATCTAAATGAAATGATGAATGATCCAATATATTCTTTCGGTTATCCTGTTTCTTTGGAATTGCCAAATTTACAACAGGATGGATTGTAGTGCCCTTTTAAATCTCTTCAATTCAATCCAGCTTGTATATAAATGATTGTACCGTATACTCTTATATTTCTTGTTTAAATAATCACAACAATTTGTTATATCCCTTGTCATCTACCACTTTAAATTTGGAAAGAACATTTAATTGATGAATTTAAAGATAGGATTTGTTAAAAATTGCGTTCAGTAATGGTTTAAAACCACATTCTATATAAAAACATATCTATACAGTTCAAAATTACACGACAGAGACAAAAACGCGTTCAAACCTTCCATAAACCAATGAGGACCCTCATTAATTAAAAAAAACACATTATAGTAGTATTGTCATTTGAGTTCAAAAAAAACCCGAATTATACACTAGCGCCAATTTCGATCATTATTCTTTGTATATCAAATGAGTGGTAACAATTATCAGTGGGCTAAGGATATCCCGTGCCGGAACATCCAGACCCACGGATTCTGCAAGTTTGAGAATAAGGGATGTGGATTTAATCATGACTTGGCCCGTGAGGCGGAAATTGATACTCAAACCGAACAACAACAACAACAACAACAACAACAACAGCAGAAAGAAAGCCAGTTACAACAGCAGTCTAATGCATCGCTTGCAAACGCTTTTAGTGCAGCAATTAAAGCCAAGTCAGCTCCTTTGAAAGCATCAAAGCATAACTTCGATTCACCTTCTTTTGTTCCATCAGCATTAAATATGAACAAGTTTTCTGCACTGTCTCCATCATTGGAGAAAATCCCAACATTCGTGCCAACATCAGCTTCTCAAACTGTGCCTACACCATTGTCATCTTCCGGAGAGAAAAATAACAGTGGGATGCCGTTCAATCCTGAGACAGCACCAGTTTTCACACCAACGCCAACTATTCCAATGAATCCAACAGATAACATGAGCCAGAATCCTATAAATGGGTTTGCAGATGATCTTTTTTACCAGAATACCAATCTGTATCCTCCAAATTTCCATTTATATGCGCCAACCCCTCCACCGCATATTGAATTAAATAAGAAAGTTAATGAACTGACAGTTGATGATTTATTTATTGATAGAAATTTCAGAAATGAATTACAATTGAAGAATGAAGAATCATTAAAATCATTTGGAAACAACCAACTTGATTTACCGCTTCATGTTAATCAATACCACTCTTTATATCCTTTGGATAGACAAAGTTTACAGGGCACAAGTTATGGATATAATTCCATGATTTATAAATGTGTGTCAAACACAGATGGCCGGTTATATTGTATGAGAAGATTACAAAATGTTCCAATTAATTCAAGCGATGTTATAAAGAATATGAAAACTTGGAAGAATTTGAAGTGTGCAAATGTAACTAGTCTTCATGAAGTATTCACAACGAGGTCCTTTGGAGATGATTCATTGATTTTGATTTTTGACTATTATCCATTGTCATATTCTTTATTAGAGTATCATTTTGGCGCTAAACCAGAATTAATCACCGAAGATTGTTTATGGAATTACATTTTCCAATTATTGAATGCTATAACAGAAGCGAACAAATTCAATTTAAAATTAGGCCCTTTTAGCTGGTCAAAGATTTTAGTTACGAATAAAGGTAGAATTAGAATATCTGATATTGGATTAAGATCAATTCTTTTGAGTATTAAAGAGGAAAAAGATGATAGTGAGAATTTTTCGGATATATATCATTTAGGAAAACTCATATTCTCACTGGCCAAAGCAACATTGCCTTCAATGCCTGAGATTGAAGATCCAGCTATAATTATCAATGGTTCGAATTATAGCCAAAAATTCAAAGATGTTTTATTGTACCTTTTTGAAAAGGACAGTAAAATTGAAAAATTGACTGAAATGATTGCATCTGAAATTTTAAGACTGTCAAATGGATTACAGGACAGATGCGATTTTATGGAATCTCAATTGTCAAAGGAATTAGAAAATGCAAGGTTAGTGCGCTTGTTTGCAAAGCTGGATTTTATATCAGAAAGACCTGAATTTGTTAAAGATAAATCATGGTCTGAGACAGGTGATAGGTATCCAATTCGTTTATTCAAGGATTACGTTTTCCACCAATACGAGAATGGATTACCAAGAATCGATTTAACACATGTTATTGATTGCTTGAACAAACTTGATGCTGGTGTTGATGAAAAGATTTTACTTGTAAGTCCAGATGAAATGAATTGTATGATAGTAAGTTATAAGAATCTGAAGGAGATTTTAGATAGAAGTTTTCAACAGTTAGTTACAGGGAAGATAAGTTGATTCAATCTGTTTGTACATTAAATAAATAAAAATTTAAAAAATGGATTAAAAATGAAATACAAGAACGCTCATGCTATATTGCCTTTTTGCCTTTTTACTTTTATTGCGGGTTTGATCAATAATAAAACTAATCTAATCAGTCATTGCTATTCAACGGTAAAACTGTAATGTTACGCCGAAATAAAGACATACGAGAAGAAAAGCATTTGGAGTTGAAAATAAGAAAGGCAAAAGTCCAAGTTTACAGATGGTGGAATAACCATCATTATGGCGGAGATCCTAGCGACCATATTAATATGATGACATCAAAGCCAAAAAACATTCCTTTTATATCACTAAGAAATAATGAGTTCGTCCAATATCTGGATGATACTGGATACCTTGCTTATGGAAAAGAAGTTCAAAAAAGCCAATTTAGAGTAAGACATACACAACACGGAAATAATAGGGGGATCTCAACTAATAACTACAGACAATTTCTTGTAGTCGAATCAGAAAGTGCTTCTTCAATTGCAAAGAAAAAACAAGATACCGATGGTGACATAAATGAAAAATTAATTTCAACATGCAAGAATCTAATAACTAGTCGATCTGATTCTTATAACAGTATTAATGACTTCAAACTCAGATTGATTAATCTGGAAGAAGAGGAAGAAAATTCATTATACGAATGGGGTAAAAAATTAATGGAGGATTCAGGTGATCTTTTGTTTCTGTATGAAAGATTTGAATTCAAACAAACATCTTTAGAGACAAATACATCTCAAGGTCATGTTTATGAAGATCCACCAAGAAAAGCTTCAACTACGAGAAAACCACTCAATGAGCTTCGAAACGACAGTGAAGGGTGTATTAATTCAACTGTAAATGAAGTCTTTGGCGATGAAGAAGAGGATAAAGAAAATAGAGAAAATTTCCATTCAAAAGGTATGAGTTACGATTCTAAAGTTTTAGCAGACTGTACTCATATTCAACAACACATAATATCAAATACTTGTAATAGTTTTTGCTTCAAAATAGAAAAACACAATCATCCTGTTCCGGAACTTTCACAATTCATAAAAATGAAAGATGTTGGAAATGAGCAGCATATATGCTCAACAAAAAGAACTAACATAAAGCGTAGATGGAGACAAAAACTCAAATCAGTTTTCAATTTTGCAGAGACAAAAAAAAAGGAGAAAAAGATTCATTTCAGTCTCAAGAGATTATTCAATTGGATATCTTTATTTTCTTATGAAAATTCAAACGTTGATGATTTAAAATGCGTTGAAGATATTGGGCTGCCAAATGACATTATTAATATTATATTTTCTACTAGATCAAAAATTGAAAGAAATGTAAATGATCAAAAGTTTATTTGATTGAGTAGGGCTTCAATAAATTCCTGGAATTTGGGATTCAGTATTTTGAACATAATGAAGAAGACTTTTTTTCAAAAAAATAGGGATGTCAACTGTAGCACACTTGGATTCTTACAGATGACGTAATTATAGCATTTTTAGGCAACTGAAAGTTACGACACTGCACTTTGAAAGGTTCAGGATCTGACTAGAAAAATTTAATTTGAGTATTATTTTTCATTATTGAAACATTATTTTAATGCTGAGCAAAATATGAAACATGAAGCTGTTTCATGATTTTGTTACGTCATGATTCATGATTTATCCCATTTCATATCAATATAGGGTTTTTCTTGACTAATCAACATTAAGAATTGATTAAAAGACCATGAATGGTTCTTGCTAGCTATATTTGTAAGATTGAAACAAAAAAACACATTTGGTGAATGAAAATTAAAAAACAAAGATTAAACAGTTTGTTTCAGATAGACGTTTTCGAACATGAAACTTAAAATAGGTACGAATGTCACCCAACCAAAAGAACATGAAACATTCTTTCAATTAAAAAATTGATTGACCTTCCCTTTCGATTTATTTACCTTGGATATAACAGTTATTGTTTTTCTTAAAAACGCTGAAGGACAGCTAAAAAGATCTTTACAGTGCCTGAATATTTGAAGAGAGAAAAGACAGCCAATTGATAATTTGATAGAGATTAAAGAGCAGACTTGAGTACCAAATTACGAAAAGAGTATTAAATTTTCATTTACAACACAGATATAAAAAGGATGGGTTGTATAGCAAGTACACCAAATGACACAATGCTACTTAATAGTGCCAACAGCAGCAGCCGCAATAATATCAGTGCAGAGAAACTACAAGATAGTAAATTGGAAAAAATGCTACAACAAAGAAGATCGAATAATAAAAATCAGATAAAAATGTTATTACTTGGAGCTGGTGAATCAGGAAAATCAACTGTTTTGAAGCAGATGAGACTATTACATAAAAATGGATTTACAATGCAGGAAAGAGATCAATATAAAAATATCATTTGGGCTGATTGTGTAGCTAGCATGCAAAATATGATCATACAGTCAAGAAATTTAAATATAATTTTAGATTGTGATGATCCGAAATCCGATTTGCACCATTTAAAGCAGAAAGTTTTGCATTATAAACCATTGAATGATATCAACACCAGGGTTGCCGGGGGAGAAACATTTTTAAAAGATCATTTAAGAAAGTACAGTGAAAGCAGTGTTAAAAACAGGAAGTTTAGCAGCAGTGGACACGCAAATGCAGGATGGATGGAAGAAAATACGATATCTGACGATGGTTCAAGTTATGACGATTCAAAAGAATCTCAAGATTTATTGAGAGAATATTTAAAAGAATCTGTTTCAAAGAATGAGCAAGCAAGTGAAGATTATTCAGCATTGGAAGTAGCAGATGCAATTACAAAGATCTGGGCTTACGATTCGGGAATCAAGAAATGTTTTAACAAATGTAATCTATTTCAATTTGAGCCATCTGCACCTTTTTTTTTTGCCAACGCACCCAATTATGTCGATGAGAACTACATCTGCACGGATGAAGACATCTTAAAAGGTAGAATCAAAACCACAGGTATTACTGAGACAAATTTTAATGTAAATGGTGCAAAACTCAAGGTTTTTGATGCAGGAGGACAGAGGTCTGAAAGAAAGAAATGGATTCATTGTTTTCAAGATGTTACTTGTGCCACATTTGTTTTAGCCGTTTCTGAATACGATCAGATGTTATTTGAAGACGAAAGAGTTAATCGAATGCACGAAGCAATCATATTATTTGATTCTTTGGTAAATTCCAAATGGTTCGCCGACACCCCTTTCATTTTATTTTTAAACAAAGTTGATTTGCTAAAGGAAAAAGTTAGAAAGTCTTCTGTTCGAAAGTACTTTCCCGATTATGCAGGAAAGAGTAATGACGTTGAAGAAACACTCCAATATTTTGAGCGGCTATTTCTAAGTTTAAATCGCTCTAAAAGACCTATTTATGTCCACAGAACTTGCGCTACTGACACAAAATCAATGCAGTTTATTTTAGCAGCCGTCACTGATATGATAATTCAACAGAATCTAAAAAAGAGTGGTTTATTTTCATGAGCATATTTTATGTATAGGGAAAGAATGGGTGATTTCTTGATTTGTAATTTTTTAGTTCGCCTCGCCTTTCTTAGCATGTCTTCTTCTTCTTCCCTAGTTGGATATCTCCTTCTTTTTTTCATAGTGTTCTCCGTTTTCAAACGTTACTTTACAACTACCAACCCACGCCAAATGTCCGCAGAAACCGTCGCACAAGTCAAATCTCTCATTGCCTCCAAGGAAGTGTTTGTTGCCTCCAAGAGTTACTGTCCATACTGCTCTTCTGCTAAGAGACTACTCGAAAAAGCTGCTCCAAACGCTTTTATTTTAGAATTGGATACCATGGAAGATGGTGATGAAATCCAGCAAGCTCTAGCACAGATTTCCGGCCAAAGGACCGTGCCAAACATCTACATCAAGGGAAAACATATTGGTGGGAACTCCGACCTTCAAGCTTTAGGCGAATCCCAAGTTAAGAAGCTCGTTTCTTCCTCTTGAATATTTGTATCATTTTTGTACTTTCTTTTGATTTAATATCATCTATCTATCTAGATCTTGAATTGATAAAAAAGTGCTCAGCAGTAGATCTTTTCAGGTTTTCGAGTTTATTGAAGGCCACCGAATAAACAGACTTGGACCACTGTTCTATAAAAAGTCAAATAATTAGGCCCAGGGCTGTTCAGACGAGACAACTTGTTTGCAAATTCATATGGAACTCATTTTAAACAAAATAAAACAATACTGTAAGTCATATTTCTCAGCTAGCCTCAAACACAATTATTGTAGGAAAAGCACACAGTACACATGGAATTGAAATTTTGGCTTGTAAAAATATTTAGGGTTTTTGTTCTTTGTACTTTATGAGATCTTCAGGTTGATAACTTGTGGGTTTACTAAATTATTTATGTTAACGACATGGTTTTCTGATATAACTTGAATTTTTTCATTTACGAAGTACATCAAACATTAGAGTCTTAAAGTTTAATTTAGTTGAAGGAACAAAGCAAAAAGTTTGCAATTTACTTACTACATTTGAAAGTTGTGCTGCTAATGCACAAAGTGGAATATACATAAAAAAAGCGAACGATAATAACAAAAAGCTGCTGTCAAAGCTGCTGCCAAAGCCAAGAGCAAAGCAAATTGTAGTTATCTTGGAAATGGTTATTTCATTAATGATTCAATAAATCAATCTATTAACATACCTTAACAATATTTAAACGAAGACGGAAAAACAATTTTTCCGAATCAATGCATAGTTTAAGAAGGGCGGATTAATTGATAAAATGCATTGTATTTAGAAACAAAATCCTCTATAAACATCATAATAAATAAGTTCTCAGTATGAGTGTACTAAAATCAACTTGATCTCATCTGGCGAATTGACCAGTTTTTGAAAAGCTTAGGCCAATTACCAAATTTGCTCAGTAATTTAAATTCTTTTTCTGAACTGGGGAACACTATCAAAGAATCAATTAATCTTTTAAAATAAGGGTTTTTCTCAGAAAAGAAGTGAATAAAAAATCAATAAAAGTAACGTTTGCTCCAATATTGGAAGACAAGTGAGAGTTGCCCTTTTTGTGCTTTTCAAGCATCATTTAGCCATGGGGTTTTGATAGTTTGACTATTGTGTTAATATTATTACCAAGGCGTGGGAGACAAAAAAATGGGGTGGAGTTGAATTCCATTTTAAATATTCTCTACAAGGCAGCGATTCCATTACACTACAATAAAATTGTTTAGTAAATATGTGGACCCACAACTGTTTTCCCGATATTGTCTGTCGCGGCAAGAATTGTGTCCTATTGATGGATCACCTTTTGTGAATAATGGGAAAATGCAATAATTGAGGGCTCACACCTCAAGATTTGTCTTTGCCCCCCAATACTTGGAAGCTTTGAAAGGCTTGACACATTTTTAAAATGCTGAGCAATACTTTATAATCTTTCATATCATCAAAATATCACGGTGGTTTTGCCTCATTTACTTTATATTAAAGAGAAAAGAACAAACGATAAAATGAATACAGTGAGAGTCATCAAATTAAATAATTGTACTGATTTAAGGGAAAGCCAAGTGAAACCAGCAAACGTTTACATTGGAAGATCATCAATTACAAGACACATCCCCGATGCTCATCATAACCTATTATTTAATGATCCATCGATCAGCAGAGTGCATGCTGCAATTTATACTCTGAGTGAAAACGAAAGCGCGTTGGCCATGTTCAACTCCTCAAAACATGGGCTGATCCACTACAGCTTTGACAACAACCAAACCACGATAATTAAATCCAATAAACTGGTTTATTTGAGAAGTTTCGACATACTTGGATTGGGCATCATCAGCAAGTTTTGGAGAAAATGTGAAGATAATGAAACTTTGACTGTTCCAAACTTTCAGGAAAGTAAATTCCGAGCTAGATTGTGGCTAAGAGTTTTAACTGATTACGAAAATAATTTGATTGTTAAAGTAGTAAAAGAGGCCGAGTTAAATCCAAGGTTAACTAAACAAATGATTGCCTTTGACATTCTAAAGAATTATGATCATATTAAACATGGAAGTATTGAAGAAACTGTGCGAAACATTTTAGATCTGGAGTTTGGTACACAGCCTGAGATTAAATTACAATTTTTTGAGGATTTCGAAAAGGAGTTGATATTGCAATTGAGTAAAAAAAAGAATAAAAGCAACAAGGACCTTCATGATGTTAATGTCGAAGATAATGAGGGTGATTCCCGCAGTAAAGATGTTTACGAAAATAAAGGAATATTTGGAAACCAATGTGAATTATTTGAAGAACCAGAGGGAAACACCGTAGAGAAGGAAGAGATGGTTTCCAATACTACTGCTGAGAATTTTGAAGATGAGAATGAGAGAATGGACCCAATACTGAATAAAAATAGTATTAGCAATCACAAAAGATCAATTCACGAAGTTGGCAACTTGACCCATGAATTGTACCAAAGCGAATCAAAAAGGTACCATCTTTCGGAACAGTTGAATGAATTAAACTCTCATTTTGATAGCGAAAATAAAATTTTATTAAGGGAAACAGGGAACGAGGCTGAAAGTTCAAGAAGTAGCGTCATTAATAAATCCGAACACGAAGAAGGGAAGTGTTCATCTAGTACGGATGTAGATCTAGCATCTAGTCGTCCTGATAAAAATTATGGAAATTATTTCAAAGGGTTCATTTGTGGCTCAATAACCACAACCATGACATTATACACAATTGGAAGATTGTTATCATAAAAATCTTGTCCCGTTGCGACAGGAATTAAACGAATTTTTTTTTATTAATATCCGGATATATTCATAAACAATAATATTGCTAAAAATGAGGTCAGGATCTTTCGGATTATAACCGGAATTTGAGCATAGGTTTTGCACCACTCAATTACCATCTATATGTTTGGTCTGACAAACAGGCATTTTTTTTGACCGAAATATAAATGAAAACTTTTATTTCCGTATAAAGTCCGTATATAGACGTAAACAGAACCTGAAAAAGAAAATAAATAGGGGACCATGTTCCCTCATCCTACTTTCCCCTAACTTTTTCTTAAGGATATACACTCAACCCAATGCCACTTGAAACTATTTCAGTCGGCAAAGACTCTGGGTCAGATGATGATTATGTATCTGAAGCGCATAGTTACAATGGTCTAAGTGAACAAGCGGATGCTAGAATTAAGGAATTGGCTAGAAAGTTAACCCATACTGAGACTGAAAACGACAATGAAGATGCCGATAACAATGATACCCAGTTTGGCTTGTTGAGGACAATGACATCCATGTCCCAAGTTCCAGGTGTCAACCCATTAGATGGAATTGACCCAAGATTAGACCCAAATTCTGATCAATTCGAGTCCAAATTCTGGGTCAAAAATGCTAGAAAGTTGGTTGATAGTGATTCTGATTATTACAAGCCAACAACTTTAGGATTTTTGTACAAAGATTTGGTTGCTAAGGGTATTTCATCAGATGCTGATTACCAAGCCACCTTCGACAATTACATTCCAAAGGTTTTAAGAGATTTCTATCTTGACAATTTTAGAAAGTCAGATAACTCGAGATATTTCAATATTTTGAAGTCAATGGATGGTATTATCAAGCCTTCTACATTGACGGTTGTTCTCGGTAGACCCGGTGCAGGTTGTTCAACCTTTTTGAAAACAGTAGCATCACAAACTTATGGTTTTCATATAGACCCAAATTCCGTTCTTTCATATGATGGTTTAACTCCAAAGGATATTGATAACAATTTCAGAGGTGAAGTTGTGTTTTCAGCTGAATTGGATAACCACTTTCCTCATTTGACTGTTGGTAATACATTAGAGTTTGCCGCCAGCATGAGAACTCCACAAAACAGAATTAAGGGTGTTTCAAGAGTAGAGTACGCCAAACATTTGTCTGCTGTTTTCATGGCCACATATGGTTTGTCTCATACTTATAACACTAAAGTTGGTAATGACTTTATCAGAGGTGTTTCCGGGGGTGAAAGAAAAAGAGTTTCGATTGCCGAGGTTTCCCTTTGTGGTGCTAACATTCAATGTTGGGATAATGCGACAAGAGGTTTGGATGCTGCTACGGCTTTAGAATTTGTTAGAGCTTTGAAGACTTCTGCACAAATTTTAGATATCACTCCATTGATTGCCATTTACCAATGTTCTCAAGATGCTTATGATTTATTCGATAATGTTGTTCTTCTCTATGAAGGTTATCAAATTTATTTTGGTTCAGCTAAGAAGGCTAAGAAGTTCTTTGAAGATATGGGTTATGAATGTCCAGAACGTCAAACCACTGCTGATTTCTTGACATCAATTACTGCTCCTGCTGAAAGAATTGCAAAGGCCGGTTTTGAAGATAAGGTTCCAAAGACTCCAGTGGAGTTTGAAGCTTACTGGAAAAATTCTAAAGAGTATGAAGAATTAAGAGCAGAGATTGATGCCGATTTGGTTAGATATGAAGAAACCAATACAAGGGAACAGTATAAAGAAGCTCACGTTGCCAAGCAAGCTAATCATACACGTCCAAATTCTTCATTCCGTCTTTCATATTGGATGCAAATCAAGGAAATCTGTAAGAGAAATTATTGGAGAGTCAAGGGTGATCCATCTGTTATGATGTTCTCAGTCATTGCCAATACCATTATGGGTTTGATTATTTCTTCTTTGTTCTACAATTTGTCCGCTACTACCGGGACCTTTTATTATCGTTCTGCTGCTATGTTTTTTGCCGTTTTATTCAATGCTTTTTCATCATTATTGGAAATCATGTCTTTGTTTGAAGCTAGACCTATTGTTGAAAAGCATAAACGTTTTGCTCTTTATCACCCATCTGCTGATGCTTTTGCTTCAATTATTACCGAGTTGCCTGCCAAGTTGACTGTGTCAATTGCATTCAATTTGATTTATTACTTTATGGTTAATTTCAGACGTGATCCAGGCAGATTCTTCTTTTATTTGTTAATGAACTTTTTGGCTACATTAGTTATGTCACATATTTTCCGTTCGATTGGTTCTGTGTTCAAAACCTTATCAGAGTCTATGCCACCAGCAACAATTTTTTTGACTGCAATGGTTATTTACACTGGTTTTGCTTTACCAACACCATCAATGCATGGTTGGTCACGTTGGATTAATTATTTGGATCCTGTTGGATATATTTTTGAATCATTAATGACAAATGAGTTTGATGGTAGGAAATTTGCATGTTCCCAGTTCATTCCATCATATCCTGGAGCAACTTTGGAAAATCAAGTCTGTTCTGTCGTGTCTTCAATTCACGGTTTTGATTATGTGAATGGTACCGACTACATTTATGAATCTTATCGTTACTCAAATTCCACCAAATGGAGAAATTTTGGTATTGTTGTTGGTTTTGTTATTTTTTTCCTTTTCATTTATCTTGGTCTCGTTGAACTTAACAAGGGCTCAGTTCAAAAAGGTGAAATCATTTTGTTCCAAAAGTCAACCTTGAAAAAGTTAAAGAAAGAGAAAAATTTGAAAGCTTTTGATATTGAATCTGGATCAACTTCAGTTGAAAAGCCTGCTGGCGTTTATGAGCATGGTAGTGAATCATCATCCTCTGATGGTGTTGATGGTTTAGTTGCAGGTGAAGATATTTTCCACTGGAAGGATGTATGCTATGAAGTTCAAATCAAGACTGAAACTAGAAGAATTTTGAACCAAGTCGATGGTTGGGTCAAGCCAGGTACTTTGACTGCTCTTATGGGTGCATCAGGTGCAGGTAAGACTACTCTCTTGGATGTTTTGGCAAATAGAGTTACTACAGGTGTCATTTCCGGTTCTATGTTTGTTAATGGTCATTTGAGAGATCAATCTTTCCAAAGATCAACAGGTTATGTTCAACAACAAGATTTACATTTACAAACTTCCACTGTAAGAGAAGCTTTACGTTTTTCTGCCCATTTGAGACAATCCAGAGAAATTCCTGTTGCTGAAAAAGACGCATATGTTGAGAAGATTATTAAGATTTTAGAGATGGAAGCGTATGCTGATGCTATTGTTGGTGTCTCTGGTGAAGGTTTAAATGTTGAACAAAGAAAACGTTTAACCATTGGTGTTGAGTTAGCTGCAAAGCCAAAGCTATTACTGTTCTTGGATGAACCAACTTCTGGTTTAGATTCCCAAACTGCATGGTCTGTTTGTCAATTGATGCGTAAGCTTGCTGATAATGGCCAGGCTATTTTATGTACCATTCATCAACCATCTGCTATTTTGTTGAAAGAGTTTGACCGGTTGTTATTCCTTGCTAAGGGTGGTAGAACAGTTTATTTTGGGGATTTGGGTGAAAACTGTAGTACATTGATCAATTACTTTGAATCACACGGTTCACAAAAGTGCCCACCACAAGCCAACCCAGCTGAATGGATGTTGGAAGTTATTGGTGCCGCACCAGGCTCACACGCAACTCAAGACTATTATGAGGTTTGGATGGCATCAGATGAAAGAAAGGCAGTTAGAGAAGAATTACAAAATATGGAAACAGAACTTGTCAAGAAACCACTTGATACATCAGAAGAAAATACAAGAGAATTTGCATCATCTCCAATGACGCAATATTTCGAAGTTTCTAAGCGTGTTTTGCAACAATACTACAGAACACCTGGTTACATCTGGAGTAAAATTCTTCTTACAGTCTGCAACTCTCTTTTCAATGGATTCTCTTTTTACAATGCAGGTACATCACTTCAGGGTTTACAAAATCAAATGTTGAGTATTTTCATGATGTCAGTCATGTGTAACACATTGATTCAACAAATGTTGCCAAACTACATGTTTCAACGTTCAATCTATGAGGTTCGTGAAAGACCATCAAAGACCTTTGCATGGTACGTTTTTATTGCTTCTCAATTGACCGCTGAAGTTCCATGGAATTTCTTCTGTGGTACATTGTCATACTTTTGTTGGTACTACCCTGTTGGTCTCTACAAGAATGCCGAAGTCACCGACGCAGTTCATGAACGTGGTGCGTTAGTGTGGTTACTTTTATGTGGATTTTTCAATTATGCATCAACTCTTGGTTTGATGACAATTGCTGGTGTTGAAGAAGAACAAAATGGTGCCAATATTTCTAATTTGTTATTCACTATGTCTTTGAATTTCTGTGGTGTCTTGAAGTATCCAACTGGTTTCTGGTCATTCATGTACAGAGTCAATCCATTCACATATTGGGTTTCATCCACGTTATCCGCAAGTGTGGGTGCTGCCAATATTGAATGTTTAGATATTGAATATGTTGAGTTCCCACCACCTAGTGGTGAAACTTGTGCTTCTTACATGAGCGATTACATGAAGACGGCTGGTGGTTATCTTGGACCTGCAACTACTCCAGATATGTGTTCATTCTGTTCAACAAGTCAAACCAATATTTTCTTGGAAAGTCTTCATATTCAATATGATCACCGTTGGAGAGATTGGGGTATTTTCATCTGCTATATTGCCATTAACACTATGTTTGCTTTCTTCTTTTACTGGTTAGCAAGAGTTCCAAAGAAGGGTAACATGGTCAAGGACGCTTCTTCCTTAAAATCTGATGACAAGGCTCCTGTCAACAATCAACCTGATGTGATTTAATCTTAGATCGTATTTTCCTTTTCTTTAATAGTTTTTTTAAAAAATAATATTAGTATGATAGAAATCGGGATTATCGCCGATAATTTTAATCCGCTACACACTTACTTTTCTTTTGATAAATGATCCCAAAAACGCTAAGGGAGATCATCACGGTCTCGCGGAAGACCGTGAAGGATTTCAAAAAGAATCTTGAAGATCTTGGACAGCTTCTGCGAGAAGGAGAGAGAGTGCCAGTTCGAATCCCTGTTGAAAGGGGGAATTCAAGGTCTAATTTCCCAATTCCAAGACGTGGATTAGGTACCAGACAGTTTTCAACTAGTGTTAGAAGACCTGTTCAGCCTAGCTTTCAACTGAGGTTGCTACAAAGTACTTATGGAAGAGGGAAACCAGAAATGGTCAATACATTTCGAAATGTGATTTATCAAGTTCAACCATTCAGAATTGGCGCAAGAGCGACTTTAAGAGGTGGTGCAGGTAGGGGCATGTATAACCACTTTCAACATCATAATGCTCGCATGTTTTCCACATTTGGTAGTCCAAATTCTGCAGCTCAAGCTGCACATAACCTTTCGCAAGGGATTAGATCATTCATTTTGAAAGGAGGCGAATTTACCATGAATTGTTCCAAGTCTAAAGTCCATGTAGGATCATCAAGTACCAATATGGGCGTTGCAGACGAAGATATCCTAATGGCGGGGAGAGTTTCAGAAACTGAATACGTTCATGAATTTGGGTCATTTGTCGAGTTTGACGTCAATTCTCCATCATTTGAAGATTTATTACCAGAAGCGGGAATTTTTGATGAACAGTTATCCAGTGATTTTGGAGCAAGAATGGATTTAATTCTAACTCGTCAAAAAAAGGTTTTAGTTGATATCGGACTTTTCAGGGAAAATATTGGCTCTACGTCTTTCAAATGCATCAATGGAAAATTGCGATTTTATTGTCCAAATTGCGATGTTAATAAAATGGAACTTTTGTTGATAGAGAATGGGATAAAACTTGGTTTAGTTTACCCAATGGAAAATCACAACTTGAGAAACAACATATCTACAGGATATGACATCACTTCCATTTCCAGTTCTAGTTTTGACGACTTGACATCAGATTCTTATGAATCTATTCTATCAACTTGCTCAAGTTTTTCATCGGTCGAAGAATGCGATTTATCTTCTGCTATTTTATCAAATACAGAAGATTATTTTGATATCCCAGCAGTCGTCTAAACACAAATTTGAGACTTTCTTTTTAACACTTTGCTGTTCTTTTTTTTCTTTTCATGGGTACTTGATTTTATGGGGTTTAGTCAGTTAAACTGGCTATTATTATATTATTATAATACTATTTTTATACTTTTAAATAAATGGTTTTATTACGTAATACGTAAGAGAATATAATTTAAGAAGGGCAAAAAACTGTCTTACACAAGATTGTTTATTTTTTATTTAATATTTACAGCATTAAAGAGTTCCAATTGAGTATGACAGGATCAATCGAGGATGAAAAATACACAGACAAGGGAACTTCATTAAATGAAGATTCGAACATAGAAGAAATGGAAACAAAAAAGGATGGACTAGATTTTGCGAACAATCAAGAAGATACCAGTGAAGAAGAATTTAAAGATGCCACAGATGATAACATAACTACAATTGAAACAAGTGTGGGGAGTGAACAGCATAATGTTGTTTTAGAGGACGAGAAATTGGCATCCAATATAGATTTAAGGAAATCCAATGGGTTGAACTTGAACGTTCTAAATACCTCTAGCTCTAATTTGCTAAATGATGATCAAGAAGAAAACAAAAATGAAGATGAATTGGTGGATATTGAAACAGTTAAATCTCAGGAGGTTTTTGTTCAAGAAATTTCACCAGTGGATACATCAAATGAAACGTCCAAAGTAAAAGAAAGGGAACAGACCAATGGATGGTTTGAAATCAATGAGAAAAAACAAAAGTCTTCTAATATCAATATAAATCAGATTGCAAGTCAATTGATTGCAGAAAGTGAGGAAGACAAAAACTTGATTCTAAACAGATATAAAAAAAACCTAGACTCATTGAATTCAAAGTCAGTTAGAGATAAAGAACTAATTATTCAGGGAAATGAATCAATAAAAAAAACATTTAACGAAGTTAAATCAGGAGTCGAATATACCAATAATGAAGAGTTGATAAATAAATTTGACTGGGAATTTTGGTGTGATGTTGCTAATGATTATCAGAAGGTCGTTTATGAAGGAAATGATCAATTGCTTCAAAATATTGCAAAAGGGATACCAATTGAATTGAGAGGAATGGTTTGGCAAATTGCATGTGAATCTAAAGCATCAAATATCGAGGAATTCTTTTCAAATTCAAAAAACAAAGAAAGTAATTACGAGAAGCAGATAAGAAGAGACTTATCTAGAACAAGTTTTGTTACAAAATCTTTAAAGTCTCAAATTGAGGATCTATATCAAATTATCAAGGCATATTCTTTGTTTGATGAAGAAGTTGGATATACTCAAGGTATGGCATTCATAACCGTCCCAATTTTATTAAATATGGAAGCGAGCGAAACCTTTTGTTTATTAGTCAAATTGATGTTCACATATGGATTCAGAGATTTCTATTTACCAAACATGCCTGGCTTAAGATTGCGAATGTACCAATTGGATAGATTAATTGAAGAAAAAATCCCTGATCTGGCCTATCATTTTAAAGTTGAAGGCGTGAAGTCTTCAATGTATGCAACACAATGGTTTTTAACATTATTTGCATATAAATTTCCTCTTGAATTGGTTCTGAGAGTTTTTGATGTTGTCATCGTTCAAGGATTGGAATCAATTTTGCAATTTTCAATCAACTTATTGGCAAAAAATAAGGAGCAACTATTGAAATTGAAGTTTGAACAATTAATCGAATTTTTGAAGGAAGGTATCTTTCAGCTTTATTTTAATGATGAACAGAATGTATATTCCATTGACGAATTTGTCAGTGAAGCTATGCAGGTTTCAATATCGGATCTTCAACTAAAAAAATATACTGCTGAGTTGGAAGAAATCGATAAACTCGAGGATGCTAGAGAGCAAGAAATTAGAGATCTAAGGATAAAGAATGGTCAATTGACCAGACAGATTCGAGAAATCGAAACTGAGTACTCGATTTTGAATCGAGAACATATTGAGATCGCAAACACAATGGTTGAAGGCAAGATGAAGATTGGTAAATTGGAAGATGAACAGTCTCAATTGAAAGAAGTCAATATGGAGCTGATGGAAAGATTGGAGAGCTTAAAATTAGATAACGGAACTACAAACATCGACTTTTCAGGACCCATCAGTGAAGGAATCGAAATCGAAATTCAAAAGGCTATGGAAAGAAATCTACAGGTGATGGAAGAAAATATGCAATTGGAAGAGCAACTAGCCCGACTACAGGCTGAGAACGAAGAATTAAAGAAGAAGGCCGAGTCTCAGCATCATGGAGCATCTTTTTTCAAGAGATCCAGTGGTAAACTATGGGGATGATGATTACGTAATAGGTGATTTCTGTGTAGTCAAGATTTTTTTAATTTTTTTACTCGTGTTCATCAAAGACAACTTCCAAGTCCATTCTTTAAACGATGGTTTCATTCGTACGTGGGTTTCAAACCAGTTCAGAGGCATTAGCTAGAGCATACAAGAGTGTTGTAAACAGACAACTTAAGAAGGTGCCAGATTTTCAAGTAGGTGACAAGAAGCCAGTTGGGATTTATATTCCAGACAGTAAACCAAAGTACCCAGCTTACCCATATGGAGAAGCCAGAATTTTCAAGAGGGGAGATTGTGGTTTATATGGAGGACAAGTGATTGGATTTGGTAACCAAATATCAGAAATGAAGAATAAATCAAGGAGGACATGGTTACCTAATGTTATAACTAAATCGATCTGGTCAGATGCTTTGAACAGATCAATTAAGATGAGATTAACAGCAAGAGTTTTAAAGACTATTACAAAGGAAGGTGGGTTAGATAACTACTTGACTAAGGAGAAAACAGCAAGAGTTAAAGAATTAGGATTATTTGGTTGGAAATTGAAATATGATGTTTTGAAAGCGCAAGAAATTAGACCAATTGCATTTGAATTAGTTGAAGGTAAGAAGGTCTTCTACCAGGGTGAATTCAAGGGTCAAACAGTTCATATAACTGTCGGTAAAAGAAAGCTATTAAAGAAATTACTCACAGGCGTTAGAAAACAACAAGTTGAGCCAATTGGAAATGTTGAATTTACCAGACAATACGGCTCAAAGTCTTTGCCACAAATCGTTGAGCTCTGCGAAGAATTGGACGTTGATTTAAGCGAATTCCGTGTATAGAAAGGGTACTTGTATATAACTGAGCATAAAATCCCCGTCACATTTCCCAAAACGGAAACCCCACCTGACACCGCAGCAAAAGCCGTAAATTTTGATTTTTCTTATGTCGAAAAAAAAAAGTAAGTGAAAAATTAAAGATTTCTAACAATCGAAAGAACCTCTTCTATCAGAACAAGAAACAAGAAATGGCTGCTTCAGGATTAATTCTCGGTTTGAACAAGGGTCACAAGGTCGAACAAAAGGCTGTTGTCAAGGCCAGAAACTCAGGTGCTCTTTCTAAGAGAGCTACTTTCGTCAGATCCATTGTCAAGGAAGTTGCTGGTTTAGCACCATACGAAAAGAGAGCTATTGAATTAATCAGAAACGCTGGTGAAAAGAGAGCTAAGAAGTTCTGTAAGAAGAGACTTGGTACCCAAAAGAGAGCTAAGGCTAAGGTTGAAGAATTAAACTCTGTTATCGCCGCTGCCAGAAAGCACTAAATTCGGTTTCCCCTATATAAAACATGTCTTTTTAAAGGTAAAATACAAAAATATTAATATATAAAGCATTGTAGATGACAATCAAGGATAACAACCAACAGCTTCATCATCACGAGCGTGTGAAAACAGCCCCATTGCCTGTTTATTTCCCCAAGGGGGCTAACAGCGTCAATACCAATCTTAATTGGTATTTCAATCTTGCCAAGACCTTTACAGTTGGTGCCATTGGGGCATGTTTAATATTCTACGTCATTGATCAACGGGAACGAGTGGATGAACTACAGCGACAACTATCGGTTAGCAAAAAGAACCAGAAAGAGTTGGTCAATCAAGTACAAAACTACAAACGTAAGGTAACTAATTTGAATATGGAAAACACTAAACGGGACATTTTAACCCAGGGCAGAATGCAGACTCACATTGCATTATTGAAACAACAATTACAGGCGCAGGGAATCGTGCCTGTAGACCCTCAAACGGCCTGTGATACGTTCAAACAGGAAGTCCAAGTTTCCATTACTCCTCAGTCGCTCGATTTATGGGTTCCTTCCCATAGCGATTTGAAAGCCCTCTTTCCGAGCGTTTTAGAATACAGAAAGTAGTATAAAAACCCCCCTACTAATATATATTTTTCCCCGCTACTATTCGCTTTTTCTTCTTCAACAATGTTTTTTTAACCAATAGACGCCCATTAGAGTTGCGATCCAGCATGTACAAATGGCTGGATAGTGCTGTGGGTATGTCTTAGATTAAAAAGGAGTAGGCGTGTAACCCACGTTCACTTCTGTTCTTTTCGGCTTGTTGTCGTGCTTAGACTTTTCCTCCATGTCTTTGCTATGCTGTCCTTAACGCACATTTTTCTCTTGTATTAATTCAACCTTCTCTTTTAAGGGACAAGAGGGCATATCCTTGGAATGCCCCCCTGCATCGTAAAACTGTTTACAACAACGATATAAGTCGCGGATTTGCCCACGACATTTTGTTTCGTCGTATCCATTTTGATTAAGGCATTTTTGAATGCGACAGGCTTTTTGTTTGCAATCCATCCCCGTTTGTGATTCGTAGGAAGAAACCGAAAACAGTAAAAGGTAGAAATAAGAAAAGTTAAACAGGCGCATGGCCTTTTTTTTTACTGGTAAATATAACAATTGCAGAGGAGAGTTTGAGACATGACGTCAGGCGTAATAATTCAACCGCCTGAATGGCGTATGGAACTATCCTCAGTATTTGGGTCGATTTCTTTCGCAAGTTATTTGATTCTAATGGTCCCACAATTGGTGGAACAATGGAGATTGAAAACCGTAGAAGGGGTTTCACTCCACTTTTTGGGGATATGGATGTTAGGAGACATCTCCAACTTCATGGGGTCTATACTTGCAGGGTTATTGCCTGAAGTGATCCTTATCTCAGTGTGGTTTTTAATAGCTGATATCATAACAGTGGGGTTTTATTTTTATATACACATATTCTTCGATAACCAAAGAAAAGAAAGACATCTTATCAATGTCAATATCAATCATGAATACAATTCAATCAATGACCAACACACTGAAAATAGAAGGAAATCGCATTCTTCAACCCTAGAAGCCGTAGTGTTTGAACCGGAAAATCACTCTATTTTCGTTAAATATGTTTTACCATTATTATTGGTTTTTTTTGCTGGGATATTCGGATCAATTTTATCTCCTAATAAAGTATCAACGTTTTCAATAAGCCAAAACAACGTCAACGCCCAAATTTTTGGGTATATTTCAGCTTTTCTTTATTTAATTGCAAGATTACCTCAAATTTATCAAAATTATACAAAAAAATCCACTGATGGCCTATCTTTATTATTTTTCATGTTGACAATGTTGGGGAACATCACGTTCACATTACAAATTATAACTTTCAGATCAGATTTAGAATACATCAAACTAAATCTGAGTTGGCTATTGGGTAGCGCAGGTACGATTATTCAAGATTTAATTATAATGTTCCAATTTTATAAATATAGAAAAATCAATATTCCTGTGACAGAGGAAGAAATGGAAACTGCATGAATCAATCACTTAGAATTCCCTCCATTGCCAAAAGACCCAACATACGTCCATCCACCAAATTGCTTTTGTACACTTTCACTTAAATAATCGTCAACAACCGAGTCTAAAGGTTTCTCCATTGTAAATTCTTGACTTATATTAGTAATATCCATAGAATCTTTGACTTGTGGCCTATATGGAGGAATATAACCTTTATTATTCAATTTATTCCAATCGATATCTTTGAAAAATTGATGCGATTTGATTTCTTCAACGCCTGTATATCCCAGTCTCATTTCTGGGTCTCTTATCAGGAGCTTAGAAATCAAATCACTTGTCACACCATCAACATAGTCTGGGAAAACCAATGGGTCATTCAAAATTTTATTGTACATCTTATTAACATCTTCATCATAAAAAGGTGGCAAACTTGTAATCATTTCAAATAATAAAACACCAATTGTCCAAAAATCAACCACTCTCGTGTAACCCTTTGATAAAAGTAGTTCCGGTGCTAAATATTCTGGTGTCCCACAAAATGTATTCGTTTTTTGATCGTTCTTCATATTAATCTTACAGAGGCCAAAATCACAAAGTGCAATATGTCCCTGGTGATCTAATAAAATATTTTCCGGTTTCAGATCTCTGTAGACAATGTTCATTTTGTGTAATGTTTCAATTGCTGATAATAATTCACAAATGTAAAATTTTGCTCTAATCAATGGGAATCTTCTGACTTTTTGCAAATGATAAAACAATTCACCACCATTAATGAATGATAGCACCAAATACAACTTTTCAGCACTTTGAAATGCAAATTTTAATGGAACAATAAACGGTGAGTTGACTCTTGATAAAACAAATTTTTCTGCCAATGTATGGGTGACTTCCATCTTATTGACGATATGAGCTTTCCTAATTGACTTCAATGCGTAAACCTTTCCTGTGTCCCTTTTTTTAACTTGCATAACTTTACCAAATGAACCCTTACCAATAACTTTCAACAATTCAAAATCATCAATTGATAGTTGCATCTTATCAGGAGTCAGTGGTTTGAAATCCAACGATATGTTTAAAGCACCTTCGACGTCTTGATCGTTATATGGGTTTCTCAAATTGATCCATGCATGATTCAGAAGCCTGATTGGTTGGTCCATTTGTTGATTCATCAAAAAATCACTTAGCTTATAGGAAAATGATCCTAATAGATGATCTTCCTGTCTATTTGACTCTAATAATGATCCTGGTATTCTTGAATAGATCTGGACTGACATGAAAGCAGTACTTGACGAAGTTATATCGAAGGTTGTAACTGTATTAAATTTAGCATTTGCAACAGTATTTCCCATTGAGAAGATTCTTTCACTTGAATTTTCCACTTCAACAACAGTATAAACCAGATTATAGTGTGTTATATCATCTTGTTTTGATGAAGTGTTGTTGTTGTTACTATTACCTCCTGAATTATTGATTCTCAATGTGGATGGTAAATAATATGATAAGTTAGTTTGCGATGCCTCACTCAATGTGTCATCTAGTGAGTCAATCTTTTCTTGCAATGAACCTTCGTCAATATTATGACCCAAACTAGCCAATTTATGAAGAATGGGTTTGTTTACTCTCAATGGCAAAGGGATCTCTAGGTTTTTTGCTGAATAAACTTTCACAGTTAACAACCCAGGTCTCATGCTAGTTTTTGATGCTGGAGAATCTTCGGATTCTGCTGGAGATTTTAGACTTGAAACTGATGATTTGCTAGTATTTTGTGTATTTGATGATGATGGAACAAATGAATCTAATGAACCTGCTTGTGTTATGCCCGTATTTGGTGTGCTTTCCGCCGATGTGCTTGACACCATCGTTGTATTGGATGTGTTATCATGAGGATGTCTGAACAACCGTTTCCAAGCCGCCATCTTGTTATTATAGAAGAAAGAATTATATAAATACACGTAAATTAAATTTGTATTTGTTATTACTCCATTACATAACAAAAGTCATGAAGCTTCGATTTTCCATTGACGACGTGTGCGACTTGGTGGGCGTCGTTAGCATTGCGATGGGGGTGGCCAAATCCCAGAGCTCCTCTTCCCCTCTGTTGTGTCTTTCTTTCGAGCCTGAGAGGATCATTTTGACTACTGTTGGAGGGGGGATTTGGTCACAGATCGAACCGAGGGCGTTTGGTGGGGAATATTTGGTAGCTGCGAAAAATGGTAGGGTGACGCTCCAAATTTACGCCCAGGAACTTTTGAGCGTTTTGGTAGCATACAAAAATTCACCCCTGGTTGTTTCCGCGGGGCTCAAGGTAAAATTGCAATACGCGCAACAACTGGACTCAAACGGTAGGAAAAACTTCAATCTGGGGTTCAGTTTTGCCCAGGAGGGAGGAATCCTTCATAGCTTCGATATCCCAGTAAATTTACTGAGAGAAGCACCGCAATTGGCTTCGCCCAATTCTATACAACTCACTATGGCGTTTGAGGCCAATTTCCTTTCATTTCTTAGAAGATGTGAGAGATACAGAGGATTTGACAATGTGACACTTTCTGTCTCCCAAAGTAGCTCAGTAGCCATATCAATGGTGAACGAGAAAAAAAAAGTCTCTCTTCAATGGAGAGAACATGTAGATATCCGTAACTTTGAAGGTGGAGAAGAATTCGAGCCTGTAGAAATTCGAATTAAGCCAAGGCTTTGGAATATGGCGATTAGATTACTAGAATTGGCATCGGCTATTCAATTGATTATCCATAAAAATGGGTGCATTTTTTCATCGCATATTAATGATAATCCGGAATATTTGCTATTATATTATATACCAGGAGCTTTGGCTCAAAAAAATGTATAGATCTTTACTGATCAAATAACGAACTGCATATCAATCTTCTATTTTATCCACTTTATCATTAACTCTATCAAAGAAACAAATTTATAATAAATACTCAACACATAACATAGAAATCAAGAATGTTCCTTAGCAAATTTCTCAATGTATTCACATAATAATTTAGTACTTTGGATACTAACAGCGTTGTAAAGGGAAGCTCTCATACCACCAACAGATCTGTGACCTTTCAAACCTGTCAACTTCATCTTTTCACCTCCTGCTAAAAATTCTTTATCCAATGAACCGTCCTTAATGGTGAAAACAATGTTCATTCTGGATCTGGCACCCTTTGAAACAGGCAAATTGTAAACGTTTGGATACTTTTCCAACGCCTTGTATAAACTATCACTCTTTTCGATGTTCTCAGCTTCCTGTACCTTCAAACCGCCCTTGGAGATCAAATGTTCCAAAACCAATTTGACAATTAAGGTGACAAATGTTGGAATGGTGTTGTAGGCCGAGTTGTTCTTCACAACTGTTGGGTAATCAAACGCAATTGGTGTAACTGGTGCATTAACCTTTCTTAATTCTTCAACAGATGCTTGTTCTAACAATGATTTCTTAATGATGTAAATTGAAATACCGGCAATTCCAACATTCTTTTGAGCACCTGCGAAAATCAATCCATATTTACCAACATCAACAGGCTTTGATAAAAAGTTAGATGACATATCTGCAACAATTTCAACACCTGGGAACTTTTCAAATGGGAATTCTCTGAATTCAACACCGTTAACTGTTTCATTGTCACAGTGATAAATAAATGAAATATCACTCAAATCACTTGGAATATCCCATTTGTCAACACTTGGAATGTCACCGAATTTACCGTCAACATCTTTGGAATTAACAATGATTTTTGGTTCAAATCCTAATCTTTCTGCTTCTTCATAAGATTTCTTTGACCAGGTACCTGTCACAACATAACCTGGTTGACCTTTCTTACCACTTTGCTTCAAAAAAGAAGCAGTCATATTAGATGCAACAGAAGAAAATCCTGTTGTACCACCACCTTGTAAAAAGAAAACTTCATGAGTGTCTGGAATGTTCAATAATTCTGTCAAGTAAGCCTTTGTCTTGTCAATAATATCAACACCGGCTGTAGAACGATGTGAAATTTCACCTGCACCAATTCCTTGGTTTTGATAGTTGATTAGATCATTAGCAGCTTGTTGCAAAACTGAAGTAGGTAAAAGTGCTGGGCCTGCACCAAAGTAATTTGGCTCTTCTCTTTCGACTGCCATTTTAGTTTTGATTTCGATAAAAGGAAGAAGGATATGACACATTAAGAAAAACTTTTGACTTGGGTACAAAAGAGAAATCAAGAATTACGTAACATGACTCAATACCTGAAATATAAACAAATAGATACACAGTCACTCCTTCTTAGTTGAACCAGCATACTTATCAAAGTTGGAAGCTTTTTTGAATAAATAACCTTGAACTTTCCCGTCTTGAACAACTTCCTCTTTGGCTAAGAAATCCAACTTAACCAAAGAAGGCCAATTAACAAACTGAATACCATTATCTAACATAAACTTGGTTGATCCTCCGGTAATTAAACCACTCAAAGCAATGACAATTAAATTTCCTCTGCTGGTAAGGGATCCCTTCGGGAACACAATAGTGGTGAACATAATTGCTAAACTGACAAAGAACAAATATGGAACGCTTTGATATAATGAGGGTCTAGTATCTGAAAATGGAGAATCTGGTGTTTCATATGGTAGAGCATTACCAAGAAACAAATCGTAACCATCTTGTCTTAAACCATCAAAATAATTATTTTTGATATATCTTGTAATGGAATTGTTTAAATCATTCAATGCTCCCATTTTGGTTCTCTTACCTGTTCTTGTGTAATCAGTTTTCAGTGCACCTGTTCCTGAATAAGAGTTAGACACAAAATCAGCATTATCTGCCCAAATATTTTGAAAAATTAAATTGAACTTTGGATCCACTTTTTCCCATGCAATATCGCCATTGATTATCCCCGCATCGGTTAATTGTTTCTGTAAGTACCATCTTCCAAGCATTGACTGGACAACGTTGGTTCTGTCAAGACAGTCCATACAATTGGTTCTAACAATATGACTTTGAGTCTTTTCAATGGCAAAATGATCACCAATTGTAACACTTGTATAATCATCTTGAGATAAACCATGTTCATTCAGATAGTTAAGCAATAATTTAACTCTATCCCATCTCATTTTAGAACATTCATGATGGAAATCAAAATAGGTATATTTAATATTTGAATCATTGAGCGCGTTCACGGCACTTTCATATGCTAGCTTGACAGGTTGTTCATAACCTGATTGGTTGACTAAATTGACAAGATAATGAGTTCCATATTTGGCTATTGTTCTATCGAAATGTTTTCTAGTTGGTAAATAATCAGTTGGACCTAATAATAATTTAGGTTTGTATGTTAGGCAGTTCATTTCTGCCCAATAAACTGGGACAGAACCTCTTGATTGTATATAACTGTATACTTTATCAGAGCCATCGGGGTTATGAATTTCAAGAATTTGTTCATTTTCGTTGAAATTGGCAACATAACCATCCTTATCGATACCACGTCTGAAATATCTTGTACCTGCTCTGAATCTTGATCTTCTGGTGATCAAACCAAAGGTGATTTGCTTTGAGTCGATCGTGGTCTTCTTGAATTTAGCATACCCGTAGATTACAGGAAATAGGAAATGTTTGATAGTTGGATTCAATTGCCAGGCTTTGAAAACTGGTCGATTGACGAAATAATTCCACATGTATTCAATATCAATCCCATCTTCGTTTTGTTTACTGAATTGTTTTGTTAAATCATAATGATAGGAGAAAAACAGGGTTGCACTGTTCAAGTGTTGTTTCAACATCTCCAAATATTTAGTTTCATCTGAGTCTGGCTTTCTTTTTGGATCTAATGCCAAAATCGAGACGTTATCCACTTGAAAAACGTCCTTATTCCCATATATGGACCCCGTTTTTGTGGCTTTGTCTGCAACCAACACGTAATGGTTGGAGTACAAATGAATCACTCCAATAATCCCATATATCGATTGGAAGCTGCTCTTGAATGTTTGCTTTTCCAACTCGACAACTGTAACCACCCCGCTGCTTGACACAAGCAAGCATTCTGACCCTGCCGTTTCACTTTGAAACACATATCCATCATTGCTGGCTGCGTATCTTAATCCAGCCCTTGCCACCATATTTCCTATTTCAATATTATTAACTGGTATGTGATGACGCCACTGAAATCATTGCACAGCCATTTTACTCATGCACTTCCCAATCGAGAAAATGCTCAGCATTTCTATTCCAGTTGTTCTTATTTGGGTCACTACGGGACTGGTTGTTCCTTTCCCATTGTGTATATTAAGTAGAACAATTCCATGCATTAGGAATAAAGGAAAACGAGAGCCCCAAAATAACAGAATAGCAACATGTCAAAATCTACATTATACATCGTGGCCAGTTTAGCTGGTCTTTACATTGCAGATATCGAACTCAACCAAGGGAAAGCAGTGGACACTTTAGGCCTTTACAATTGGAACAAAGAGTCAACATACTTGACCCAAATAAATGATAAGGTGGGGTCCGTTTCAGACAGTATTGGTAATTCATATAATAAAGATGTGATTAAGGATACTATAAATAAAATCCCAACGGGTGGAGAAGTCAAAGATAAAGCTATTGATTTATACAATGATGCCTACACCAAACTAGTGAATGCCCAAAATAAGGTGACATCCAGCGGTGGTAAGGCCAAAGAAGAGGCGGAATCCCATTTAGAACAAGCTAAGCAACATTTTGAAAAGGCCAAACAACATTTGTCCCAATTCGGGTCAGATGCGGTTTCAGATGCTCAAAAAAAGTACCAGGAAACAGGCGACAAGATCTATAATAAATTGAATGACATTGCCTCAAGTGCACAATATCAAGCCAGTCATATTTCATCATATTTTGTTGATAAATATAATGACTTATATGATGCTGCAGGAAATTTGGTGGTGAATTCACAAGAAAAGGCCCAAGAATTGTCCGATTATTACGAAGATGAGGCTAAAAAAGCCAAAGAGCAATATGAAGAAACTCAAGCATCATTTTTACACTGGAGAAACGCAGAATCCGCTGAAGTACAAGAAAAAGCTAAAGCTAACTATGAAGCAGTTCAAGCTAAAAGTGAAAAGGCTCATGCTGAGTTACACAAATGGATCGAAAAGTCCCAAGAAAAATATAACGAAGCAGTTAAAAATGCCGCTGATTATGCTTCAAGTCAAAAGGACAATGCCAGCAGTGCCATTTATAGTGCAAAGGAAAATGTTAAGGACAATGCCAATTACGCCTATAAAAAAGCAAATGAACATGCCCATGGTGCTTACAACGTTGCCGAAAATGCCAAAGATAATGCTAATCAGGCAGTTTTGAAAGCGAAGGATAGTATCAATGAAAATGCTGAAAATGCAAAAGGTTATATTGCCGGCACTGCAGAATACTTCAAAGATAAATATACTGAATTGAAAGATGCTTTTGCAAGTCTAACTGTCAACTCTCAAGAAAAAGCACAAGAAGTGGTTGATTATTATGACACTCAATTAAAGGAAGCCAAGAGCGAGTATGAAAAAACACAATCATCTTGGATTCATTGGAGAAGAGCAAAGTCTGAAGAAATTCAAAGCGAAGCCAAGAAGAACTATGAATTTCTTTTGAAGAAGGACGCGGAAGCAAGATCTGAATTACAAAAATGGACAGATAAAGCAAAGAAGGAAGCTTCTGATTTGGCTGCTAAAGCAAAGGGAAAATCAGGTTGGTTTGGAAATTGAATTTTACTCCATTATTTCTCAGTAACATTAAATAAAATAAATACCTTACATAATTTAAATTTATAACGAACAAGATTTATGATAACAAAAATGCATTTGCACCTTCATCCATTGCTTGGGCTAGCTTATATTCCATTATTTCTATTGAAGAATAATCAGGGAGTTTTAGGTAATTAGCACATGTCATAACACTTGGCAAATAATCATCGCCTATTAATCCGCTTTCACAATGTTTTAAAACAACAGTTAATGGAGGGGATAGCTCTTTGAAACCACCGATTGGTAGTCTTGGAGAACCCGTCAAAAATTGTAAGAGTTTTCTTCTCCTTGCATCATCAAGTGACGACATTATAGATACTAACCATTTTATTTGCAAAGATTCTGTAGAGTATCCATGATCTGCGTGAATTGATAATAATAAAGTTTTGGTTGACCAATCTTCTTCTTCATTTCCAGATAAACGCAAAAACTCATCCGGGGTGAATAGCATCAATGAGCTAAACGGAAAAACTTCGCTAAATCCGTCGACGAATGATTTAAGTTGTCTTTCCACACCATCAAATAATGTTCCGTTTATTACATCATTTATATATTCACTCAAATTGGATTTATTAACATCAATTGACTCTCCATTTTCTTTCAAAACATAGTCATCATACCCAGGTAAAACATATGATAATGATAAGCCCAGAACATTGTCTTCTAGGTTAGATTCATTGCTTAAGTCAATCAACTGGGCCAATGACTTACTCAAAATTGGGTCAATATTTTCAATTAAATCTAACTTTTCTTTCAAAGAGGAGTTTTTAATCGTCAAGCTATTATTTAATGATAGGTCTAATGCCAATTTGAAAAACATTGGATTGAATCTAAAATCAACAATTCTGGAATCTAATAATGACCTAGCAAGAAATCTACCTAGGAATGTGAACAAGGATTCAATTTTTGAAATTGATTTCTCTGGTAAGTTTGATGGTAGTGGGCGAGGAAACAAACCCTTCATATCATTAGAATATTCATTATTGAAACTACTATCATCAATTTGGCCTATTGATGACACTTTAAGCTTTCCGTATGAATCACTTCTCCACATAAACAACTTAGTCTTGCTAAATTCCTTCGAAACATTTGCATAAAATTCCAAAGTTGGGCCAAGACCTGAACCTGCCTCATCATAATATTCGATTTCTATGAATCCCGGTTTGCTTGCAAAGTTTTCCATAATCTTCATTGCTCCAAGGAACATAGTGTTTCGTGCAATCCTCAGTTTATGTCTAACTGATCTACCTAAAGATATTGTTTCATTGTTTCCGTCTTCTTCCCTTGATTTTGTTGCCCATAAATTCATCAATCTCGAATACCCAAATGAGGTTGACCTCATAAAAAAAATTCGGGTGTCTAATGGAAAAATAAATGAATAATGTCTTGGTAATGATATCGCCCATTCGGGTAGTATACCACTAGCAACTATTAATGGCTCTTCTAATTGACGTTTCAGTTTTGCATTTATTTTGTAATTTAAAAACAATGAGTTATTGATATCTGTCTCATTAGTATTGACATTAATTGAATGTAAAACACTCATTAAATTTAAAACAGACATCGTGGTCTCATCGGTGAAATTGAAAACCAAGTTCTCGTTGAAATAACTAACAGGTGAGTCAAACGACTCTCTTTCACCTTTCCTTTTCTTGGCAATGATTGTAAGTGGCAATGAATTGAAAACTGAGCTGATTGAAACATTTTCCCCGTGAATATCCTTCAAACGTTTATAAGCAGCTCCAAAAACAGTGGTATCTAAAGGAACGAGTTCGTCATTTAAGAAAAATTCATAGTGGAAATTGGAACTATCGGATGTCTCCTGTAATTGAGTGAACCTAATCGCATTGCGCTTTATGAACGAATCAAGGCTACCGAAGGTCGCAATTGCTTGAACCATTACAATTATTTTTTGCTGCTCCTGGTCTTCTTCTGTAGGAACACCATTTTCAGAGTTCTCACTTGGACCAATTATTATCTTTAATTTCATTTGTTTTTTGATTATCTGAGCTTTGGATTTGGTATTGGCTTCAGAAGAAATTAAATCTGAAGTCAAAATATCAAAGGACTCCGATCTATTCATTGATTCATTCAAAAGATTGACTAATTTAATAAACGGTAAATTATTATCATGAACTTTCCCAAATAAACAAAAGATTGGAGCAAATGTTTCTCTTGCTACTGGAAACCTTTCTAGAACAGTAGCCAACTTCTTGATAATTCCAGATGATACAAATTCATAGCTTGATATTTCTTCATTTCTTTGCCCATTACATATAGAAGATGCTAATTTTCTCCAGATTTGACTCCATTCAATGTCATTTTCTGAGATGGTTGGATTCAATAACATATCGTCAAGAGATTTAATAACATCATCAAGTAAAGTAAGATATCTTGGTTGTGAATAAGTGTTAACTAATGAAGATAGTCGACTGTCAGAATCAATTTCATTTGAAATTTTCAAAAACCCTGTCAACCAGACATTCTTTGATAACGGAAAAACACCATCGCTTGTAATTGAAACATCTTCAATTCTACCACCGGTTATATATTCATTTGCATTAGCCACAGTACGCGTGCTTTCAAAAAATGTCTCATCCTCCTCTTCTTCTTCTTCTTCTTCTTCTTCTTCGTCCTCTTCATCATCGTAGAGCTCGTCTGGGTCAATTTCGTCTTCATCAAAATCTTCATTCTCAGATGTTTCTTCAGTAACATCTTGATTTGCAGCATTTGTTTCCGAGCTTGAAATCTCTTCCAGTTTCAATTTTATCATGTTGAAATAATTCATTAGACCCTCTCTTTTGAAATTTTCCAAAAACGAGCTATCTTTACTCATTAGAATATGAGAAATAAGTAAACAACCATAAATGATGCATTTCAACCTTATTGGGACTGAGAAAAAGTTTGACTCTGATAATAATAATTGACCTTTAATTATTGATGGTGCAATTGTGTCAACCAATTTGGAATGCAAAACAGTTTCTTTCAATTCTTCGTGGTCCAAAAACTCTATTATTCTTATGATTATGACTAAAACCAGCCTTCTTTGTTTAAAATCAACAGAAGAAGAGAATATCTCAAGTAAAATTGGAAAAAACTCTTTTGTAAAATTGAAATAGAACTTGGAAGTTTTGTTTTCATCTCTAAACAGTGTTAATTTCTCTTTTTGAAGTCTCTGCAATGGTTGGGCTGAATCATTACCCAAGAAATGGCCAAGATCTTCAAAGTTTGAATATTCTGAATTGCTCGCTGGAAGAGATGATGCTATTAATTTCAAGAATGCAAGTAATGAATTTTTTGAAAATGATAATAATGAATCAATTGTTGAATAATTAGGATCTTTCTTTAATGTCCTAGAAAAAGAGCCAATTAAATCGCAATCTTTCAATAATTTCAGTGATATCTGAGGAATATTAGTTGACAATAAGAGTAGGGAATTTGAAATTTTTAATAATGTTTTGGGGGTAACTAATGACAATGCTGATAATGAAGTTTTTGTTGAAGAGGTCTGATCTGATTTATTTTGATATCTTGAAAGTACAACAGAAGACATGCTATGCAACAATGGATCATTTGATAGCAACTTTAGATCTGCATTTGAATTTCCAGACCAATTTAAAGTATTACAGATGAAAATCCAAGCCGACTCCACACATTCTGAGTCGCTGTAAGTTAAAGCAACATTCTGGATCATTGAAAACGCATTTTTAGCATCATCGCTTGAATTGGTCCGGATAGAAGCAGATGCGTTTGCCGCGATCTTCATTATCTTTCTTTGAGAATGAATGGTAAAAAAGTCCATGTACATGACCACGGCTGGTATTGAATGCCTAGACATTAGAGATTGAGAGCACCTTCTTGAAATAATTTCTAATGTTTGTAATGCCTGTTCTGCCAATTCCATATAACTTATATCCATCATCATTGAGTTGAGCTTTTCAATTGCTCCGGCAGATACAATTTCTGACATGCTATAAAAATTGGTTTCTGCCAAATTGTATAAACAGCGACAGGATAGCAATTGAATTTCCAGGTCTTCTGGGAAACGATCAATAACATCTAACAAAATTTTTGATGTATTATACGTAGAAATAGAGCGCTCGGATATCATTGTACTCATCATCAATAAAGCTGTTGAAATTTCATTTAAAGTCTCTAAAGCTAAATATGGGTCCTCTTGGGTTTTAAGAGCCGTAATCAGCTCATTTATTCTCAAATTTGATGATCTTTCCGGTGCCAATTGTTGAAAAAACGAATTCATCATCATTCTCTCCAAAGGGTTGCCTCTTCCTTCTTGTTCATCATTCCCATTTGAATTTCTATTTGTCCTTCCAAAAAAAGCCGATGCCAGCATCTCCATTGCTTCTAATTGTTGATGGTGCTCGTGTTCTTCCTCTTCCTCTTCTTCTTCTTCTTCTTCTTCTTCGTGAGCGTCATTTTCATCTTCTTCTTCTGCTTCTTCTTCTTCGAAAATATATTCATCATTAACGCTTTGTTCATGCATACTAATATCCCTGTCTTCACTCCCTACTTCAATTGCTTCGTTTAATCTCCTATGTTCTGAGAAACGTCTATAGTTGTTGCTCAGTCTCTGCAAAACTTCCGTCTCGTCATCCTCCATGCTGTCGACATCACCTTCATTCCGTAAACTTGGCTCTGGTATATCCTGCTGGCTCGGGTCCCTTTGGTGCCTATTGCCAGTCATTTTCTTATCTTCTTCTTCTTCTTCTTCTTCTTCTTCTTCTTCTTCTTCAATTGATATTTTAAATCAATCAACTTGAATTTTTTGCCTTCAAAATGGTGAATTCCCGGTTACGTAATGTTACGTAACATTACGTAACCGGGAATTTTGCACCGCCTTGAAAAAAGATATAAAATTTTTTGAGAAAAAAAATTTCACCTCTTCTTGCAGATCTTTTCAAATTGGAATAAGGAAAAAATGCCAAGATCAAAGAGATCCAGACTTGTGACGCTTGCTCAAACTGATAAAAAGGATAGAGAAAATAAGACCAGAATTTTTGACGAAATCAGAGAGTCATTGGACACATACACTTACACATGGGTTCTTGGATTTGATGACATTAGAACACCAGTTTTACAAGCGATCAGAAAAGATTGGGAAGGTTCCAAGTTAGTTTTGGGTAAGAAAAAGGTTTTGCAAAAGGCTCTTGGTGAAACCCCAGAAGAAGAATACAAGGATAATTTACATAAACTTGCATCCATTGACGAAGGTTTGATTGGTTTGTTAATGACAAATGAAACTCCAGAAACTGTGAATGATTATTTCACTGCATTTGTTAAGAAGGATTACGCAAGAGCTAAGACTAGATCCCCAATAACATTCGTTATTCCAGAAGGTATCGTTTATTCAAGAGGTGGACAAGTTCCACTTGAAGAAGATGTTCCAATGTCCCACTCCATGGAACCAACATTAAGAAATAAATTTAAATTGCCAACTAAAATGATTAATGGTAAAATTAATTTGACTGAATCTTTCAAGGTTGTTGAAAAAGGGCAATTACTTGACGTCACCCAAGCTTTAATCATGAAAACTTTTGGTATTGCATGTGCTGAATTCAAAATCAAAATGTACGCTTACCACAATGGTGAAACAAGCGAGGTTGTCGTTCTTGAAGAAGAAAAAATGGAACAATAATGGTAGAGGTGTATAAAAATGCTAAAATAAAACAAAATTATATAATATAAATCAACTATTTCGGATCATTATGCCCTCCAATACTGGGCCATACTATGTAACCTATCAATGACGACAGGTAAAACCGCATTTACGCTATCGTCAATTAGATTCTGGAAATGCAATACTGCTTCTTCATCGCTCATGTCCAACATAAACTTTTCTTGTACTTTCCATAATAACTCCTGTTTCTCTGTCTCATTATTTTCAACACTGGTAAACAAAGCTGGTATAGATGTGTTAATCATCAATTGAACCAAATTCAAAATTAATGAGGCATTTTTCCTTAGTGTAATGTAAGTAATAAAACAAAGTTGACAAAATAATTTGTAATTGTCATTAGTTAACCCTCCCATTCCTTCAATAATTTGAATAGGCAATTTCATCAATGGTGGAAATGGCTTTGGATCCTGCCCTAAAATATAACCAAAATCAGCATGAAAGAAATGGCCATCCGGAGATAAAAGTAAATTCTCCAAATGCCTGTCACCAATTCCAAGAATGTATGTTACAACACAATATCCAGCACAAGATCTAACATAATTATCCATGACTTCAGGTTTTACTCCTAAAGGAGAATTCTCGTCAGGATTAGACGCCTGTAAAAATGACAATATGGAATTATTGTATCTGGCCAAAATTGAAGAAAGTGAACTATTTGGAATGAATTGAATAAACCCCTCTATTGGACCTGTAGCCAAAATCTTGTAAGGCCTTAATTTCATATCCATATTCTCGTTAGCCAAAATCTTTTCCATCAATAATATAATTTGTGTAATAAACTGATCTTGCCTCAAATCGTCACCAATTTTATACATCACTGGATAGCTCAATCCCTGAACTGTTCTAAAATCTATTTTGATTGGACTTAAACTTGATTTGAAAACCGATGACTTATCAAGAAATATTCCACTTACTACGACATTTGGATCTAGTGGCATCGCTATTGCGGGAAATTCAAGCATTGTCTCATGTTTGTGTCCATCGTGTCCGCTAACAAGATCTGTATCTAATTTTCCACTAAAAACAGTTTTCTTTTGCCTCTCACTTAACAAGTGCTTCAAAATTTCAATCTTTTTTGGGGTACTTTCCTTTTTATAATCAAATTTTATCTTGATACAATAATCATGCAACTTTTTGACCAACTCAATCTGTCTTCGTAAATCATAAACTTTTTGAATGCCTTGTTCACTCGAAGCTAAAGTTAAAATAAATTTCTTCATTGTATTTCCATAAATTTTATATTTATCAACATTTTCGGTTTCCAATCCTTGGCTTGAATGGAAAGCATCAAGATTTCTTGTTTCTTCTTCTTCTGACTCAACTTTCAAACACCAGTATAGTGAATATGTTAGAGTTGGGTTTGCAATTGCCCTTTGAATAAGAAAATCAACCAACGGTGATATAACCGAAGGAACTTTAAACTTGGAAATGTTTCTGCTTTTCTTCAAAACTTCATCAATTGTTTCTATAAGCGCTGAGTCATTTTTGGATAAATCCCTATCAACAACTTGAAACTCGCTGGAACCAGTCGTACAAGTACTTGATGATATTGATTTCGCTCTTCTTTCTTCAGTATCACTGCCATCCATTATTTCTTCGTTAATTGACTGATCACCTTCGGAAGCCCGAGATTTGTTTGTCATGTCATTTGTATCCTCGCTCTTCTCAATTATTTCATATTTTATATTTTGAACCAGCTGTACCATGAACATTGACAAATCATCATCACTTGATTGAAAAAGTCTGTCAATTGCCATATCTCTGATTATTTGATGTTTATACGCACCTGTTAGTAACTCCAAACAGTCAATAATTTCAAGTTCTTGTTCAAAAACCCACCAACTTGATGATGTCCTATATTTATTTTTCGACCATGCTGATTTCTTGAGCGCTGTATCACTCAATTTCTCTAATATTTTTTCAACATCTTTAACTTCTGATTCATCGTTCCAATCAACACATTTGATAAAGTTTACTGCAAAATTATTCCATCCTAATTTATTTCCGATAACTAAATTATTCAACAAAAACCATCGATATTTCCATACAATATTCCTTTCCTTTGCAAAAATCTTTTCGAAGAACTGTTTTCCCATTATTTGGTTTAAAATTCCACGAATCTTAATTGTTGGTTTAATCTCTTCATCAAGCGGTGAAATATGCTGAATTCTTTCCAGCTTTCTAAATTTTTGTTCCACTGGATCCTCTGTATGTTCTATTCTAATTGTGTCTGGATCAAAAGGAGCGATTGTAGGGTATGATGATAATGAGCTCTTATCAAAGTTCAAATTTTGGTATGAAATTTCATTGAACGAGGTATCAAAATTTCTTATCTCTTGAGCCTTAATATCAAGTGATGGAAAAGCTAATGATGCATACTTTACATCTGAATATATGACTGGTGAGTCGAATTTCGGTAATTCGACTAAAAATGTAATATTTAAATCATTTTTATGAAATTGATTTGATTGCTGTTCACTCTCTTTTAACTTTTTTTCTGTCAATGCTACAAGCCATTTCGGCCTAGTATCATTTACTTCTAACTTCTCCATTCTTTCCATTAACCTTGTAGTTTTCAAAGTTGTCTCTTTTTTAAAATTATAGTCTGTATTGCCACTTTCAGTTATTGGTATCCTATATCTACCCATTTTCATACCGCATGTATCATTAAAGAGTTCCAATCTTCCTTTACCAATAAAAAGTTTATTTTTTGTTTGGTTTCCGATGCAAAATAAGTTTACAATTAGCAAAGAATTCAATGGCAACTGATTATAATTTATTGGAAGCTGAATCCATTCCTTTTCATCAGAAATTGTTGTTGAACATTTGAATGCCAGCATTTGATGTTCATTGTTATCGATGTTTTCCTTCATTGATTGCGTATCTTCATTTTGAAGAGCTGATAAGCCTTTAATTAATGGAGTCGTTAGTCGTTTACCATCGCCTGCTTCCACATAAATTTCACACACAATGCTTTTATCCTTCACCTCTCTTAGCATCTTGTACTTTTTCAAGACCTCGGTTGCTGAACTCAATTGATCCACGTTTTCATCATCTTGCGACTTTTCAACATGTTTGTTGACAAGATTTAATATAAACCTAGGTTCAATTCCTGACAAACTGTGTAATCCAACTGTAAAAGGCAAATGAATGTCTTTTGACAGCGTGAAATTAATTACGTTTTCTGCGTTGTCCTCCATTGTCATGAAACGTAATCTTTAAAAGAAGAAAAATAGAATTAATCAAAAGATGTTTTTTACATCAAATTCTATAAGTTGTGGCTCTACCAGAACGGCGACTTAGCGGCCGCTTACTCAAAACTTCATATTTATATTAAATTAGGATTATGCTTATAAATTATTTAGTTAAACATCAGCCCATGATCCACCACAAATACATTGTCTCTGGTAATGTTGAAATACAGGACTGTTTATAAAGGAGAAATTTGACGTGACAACAACATTATCATCTTCTAGAAAGCTAATTGATCCGCAACGAATGCACTTTTTCAGCTTAAAAATGCCATTGTCATCATATAACATGGAAGAATTTTGTAGTCTTTCATTATCAATCATAAAATGCTCGGGACTTTTCAGTGTTTTTCTAAGTGAATCAAGCAGTAACCCATCGTAGATGTTTTCGTGTAAAAGGGTAGAAAACTGTTTTTTAGCCTTCTCTAAATCACATGTTGGTGATATAACACACTTAGATTTGCTTTTTGTCTTATTGGCTTGTGATTCTGTAACTGAGGCCATAGGTTCAAATAGTAGCATGTCACTGGTTTCGCTACTCAAATCTTTCTCGATTCCAATCCATGAAACATCACAAAAGAATAATTCGGTAACGGATGTATTAGGTACTTGAAGAACAAGTTTGTCAAATACTCCACAAACTTTTCTCATTGACTCAGACAGTGATGGCTTAATAAATCCCTGACAAACAATCTGCTGTTCCAGTGCCAATGATGCCATTGGATCTAATTTGTTTGCCCTCAAGGGAATATCCGTTTCGGTCAAGAATTTTTCAAAAGCAATAATTGAAATAGGCATACTCTTTAGGATTGATCCAAAAACCAAATATGCTTCAAATGTAGGCTGCGTAAAATATGATCTACTAAATTTCGAATTTGCAGTTTTCAATAAAACTGACGAATCGTTGTTCAAAAATAAGTCCTCCAACTTATCAAAAACACCCATCGGATTATCAGATATTGGTTGAGCAAGCAATTGAGGATCAGTTTTCTCCAATAACTTCTGTAGAAAAGAAAACAAACGTTTGATACTTGAAATGGCCGTAAGTAAAAATCCACGCGGGACTTTACCAAGAAGCATTGGAATGACAATTGATTCTTTCAAATGTTTCTCAATAAGATCGGTTTTATTAAGTTTGAACGCATTTTGAAGTTCAAACAATTCCTGTGAAAGCATTACGATATAATCCAAGCACCATCTGACCAGTCCAATTGATGACAAAATACATCTTTCTCGCAAAATCAAATTTTCGGCTATGTCTGGTATTCCCTTTTTGGAAAATCGTTGAATATTCTGATAAACAGTATTAATCACATAAACAACTGTCGTGATCACAAAACGCAGGTTTATTAGCGCATATGCAATCTTTCCACTTCTATTCTTTTTCCAGATTTCCAAAGTTCCTAATGATAGCTGCAAAGATAATAAGCGTTGCAACGGTTGACTTCTAGACATTGCCTCTGATTGATCGGTCTGAATATCAATGTTTAAATTGATTGCTCTATGGCATTCTTGAAGCGTGGCAACTAAAACTCGGTAAGAATAGCTCTCGCTCGTTTTAGTGTTAAGCTTCTCAATTTCATTTCTTAAAGTTGCAACTAAATCATCTGTAAAAAAACCTTGATAACATGCTGCCGTATGACGAAGTGCAAAGGCTACAGATGATGACAATAAGATTCCTTTTTTCGAGCCATCATAAAAGGACTTATCAACTTTATCAGTGTTCATACATGCCAAATGTAGATCTTCTGAATTGTTTGGCAAAAACACATATGCGCACATATTTGCTGATAAGCAGCATGAATCAAATTGATTTGGAATGATTGGAAATTCAAATCCTGCATCAAAAAGTGACTGAATTTTTGATGGTATAATATAATCATCAGCAAAGGACGCCTTTTGATATGGGTTTTTCAAAATTGTGAAGGTTGCTCTGTCCATTACCTGAATTGCTCCACTTGCAGAAATGAATGCAATATGCATATCCATTGAAAATAATTGAGTAGATACTATTATGTCATTGAATTGAAAGTCCTGTATATAATTCAATTTGTACGCAGAACCTGATACAGTCGTGATATCAATGCCCCTCTTGGAAGCCATGTTTTTGAAATTTTTTGGTATTAATTGACTCAGCCTTACATCTTCAAGATTGTATCTCACAAATTTGGTTTGGGTTTCATCTGCTGAAAAGTTTCTAATCTTGACGTATTTCAATAACAGCTCAAAGTTTGTGTTTGCAACATGCGATGGTGATAGAAGAATAATATCTGAAAACGACATTCCTTGGGCTTTTGAATCTGTTGACTTGATAAAAAGCTTTTTGACGGATAAGGTAGGCGGTATTCTTTGGTCATCTGGAATTCTATGATTAGGTTGTTCAGCAAGAATTTTGGCTGCTGTTTTCAAAAATTTCCAGTCAATGTCAAGTTGGTAAACCCTCAGTTCATTCACATTATCAAAGTATGCAACTATAATTATATTACCTCCTTTTGTAAAGCCTATGCTTGCCTTTGCTATTTCGCATGAATCAGTTTCCAATTGGATATAAGATTTTTTGTAGTAAATTCCATGTTCCTCTTGATATAATAAACAGACAGTTCCATTTCTTCTCACTGCCAAACAAGCTTGTTTAGATGGTAATGGATGTACAGCTCCATAAGATTTCTGTTGTTGAACATCGTATTGGAAGAAATGACCCGCTGAATCTTCATTTGCTGCACCATGCTTTGAAGCAGAACCATTCATCAATGGATTTTCACTGGACTGTTTAGTTCTAGTTGCAGGAGCATTAAAAACGGTGGTTTTATCAATATTTAACCACTTCATAGTTACCACTTGGTTACCTTTGATCAGCTTTGATGTTGATATATCAATCTGAGGTTGGCATGAATAATCCGAATAAAACATCACACAACTATTAAATGAAGTGCGTGAAAATTCCACGTTGTTGATAGCGTGTGCTTGAGTATTGGATTCTTGTTCCAGTCGTTTCAGCCCTGTAACCAGTACTGATATCATACCATTCTCATCTGCAACAAAAAGATCCCAACCACTGTTACTAAATTCCAAATATTTAAGTGAAGGTTGACGCTTGCTTGATTTGAAGTTCACTTTAGAACTCTCTAATGTATTATTCAGTCGAAACTTGGTGGAATCCGCAAGTTGCCAGTTCTTACCATCGATACATTCCATATATGAAAAGAATAAATTACTTGAACTTTGCTGTCTTGTTGTATTCGGCCCATACGCTATAAGCCCCTGTTTTGACCATGCAATAGTCTTCTGGTTGGTACCATCTATAGAACGTGAAGTTAGAACATCACTGACCCTTTTGGTATCCATTATATAATGGTATAAAGAAAGAGTTCTGTATAGAGAAATATCGCGTCTGATGAATAGTGTTATGTATATATGATTGCAGCTATTTTTGGATGGATTTACGCTATTTTATGGGTATGAGAGTATTTCATTGGGCTATCTTGGGCAGTAAACTAACATATTATAGGGAGTGAGCTTTTACCCGGTTTTGCTACTAAACTGGAAACTTAAATGCGCAGATTCCATTTCATTAGATACATTGGTTTTGAATTTAGTAGGATATATGTGCTATACATACTCAATCGTTTTGCAGATGTTTAATGAGATGGTAAGGAATCAATACCAAACCTCATTTGAAGGTAGTTTGCCATTATTATCCAATGCCGATTTGTTTTATACATCTCATGGTTTGGTATTACAGTTAGTGTTACTAACCCAAATTTTGTTTGGGGCAAGAATGTGGGGGTTCAATTCCGAGAGAAGAAACTTTAGAATAGGCAGTTTTACGAAGGCGTTAATTATAAGTGGGTTTACATTCATTTTGTTCCAATTCATCAATTCACAAGAAAATAAAGAATTGAATCTGGCTTTAAATCTTTCAATCGTTAAAGTCGTTATCAGTCTATCGAAACAAATCCCACAAATTATATTTAATATTCAAAGGAAATCGATGTATGGCATTTCTAAATTACAAATTTGTTTAGATATAGCAGGTGCCATATTCTGTCTTTTGGAGTTTTACATGAAAAATACATTACCTCTATTGGAAGCAATCAATTCAAGTAGAGGAAAAGTGGGGGTTGCTTCGGTTACTTTGATATTCAGTTCAATATTCCTTGTTCAATTTTCAAGGTATTCTTCGGATTCCCCTAATAAAAAGAAGAGTGATGAGGATGTTGACAACGAAAAAATACCCTACGTACAAGTGTAAAAGAACTTCATATTAGTTTTAATACTTTAAATAAAATAAATAAGCAAATATCAAATTTAATCGGTATCTTCATCAACACTTTGAATGTATTCAAAAACAAAAGCAATAATTTGAAGATGGGAGTCGAACTCAATGTATTCGTTAATACCGTGAGAGTTGGCTGTAACACTAGGCAAGACACCAGGTCTGTATCTATAGATGTGATCTGTCAAATTCCAGTAAAGTTTGGTGTCTGTATTACCAGTTCCTAAACCTGGTGTGACAACAACAGATTTTCCTGTCTTTTCATTGAACTCTTCAGGGTATGACAATTCTTCATAAACATGACGTACAGAACCTGCAAAGATGTCCCATTTTTTGTCATTGTTTGGAGTGATCTTTGCTGGCTCCAATGTAACCACTGTTTCAATCTTCAAGTTCCCAATTTCGCTATCTTCTAATAAAACAGATTCTTCTCCATTTGGATAGACTACGGTAAATCCTAAACCATTTCTAGTTGCAACATTAAATACATCACCAATAAATTTTTGGTAAGCAATATCAATTGATTCCTCTAATGCAACTCTTGAGTTGATTGTAAGTTCAACGTATTCAGGTAATGCATTGGCTTTGACACCTCCGGAAACAATATCCAGAGCCTGGGTTGTTTTAATTGCATAACTGTTAAGACGGTCTTGATTAATAAAGTCTCTCACTCTTTGATTTGCTGCTTCATCATGTTGAGAGCTCAAGATATCATTCTTTAAAATCTCATCGATATCAGCTGAGTGTTCCGCAAGACATGTATATTCCCAGAAAGTTGGATTTGTATCTCTGAAATAGGTTGGGAACTTGTGATTTTCAATTTCAACAATCACCTGACCCATGAACCCAATTGCTGTGTTGTCTTGAGGAACAGATGAATGGCCTCCCTTCTTTTGGATAGAAACCTTAAGATCTAAGTAACCCTTTTCACCAGTACCAACAACAGCCAGAGCTACACCTTCAATGTCAACTAAAGAAACTCCACCCTCGTCCCATACGGCATAAAGAGAGTCTGGTCCAAACATGTCTTCAATAAATTCCCCATTTAGGTTTCTCTTCCCACTGACTTCTTCATCGAAACCATATGAGAAAATAACGGTTCTCTTTGGCTTGAAGCCGGATTTGATCAATTCTTCAACACCTTCAAGATGACCCACTAATAAGTCCTTACAGTCCCCAGTACCTCTTCCATACATGAATTTGCCGTCATATTCTGCAGCAAATGGAGGACGCTCCCATTCAGAGATGGAGTTTTCATTGATAGGAACCACATCTTGGTGTGCCATTAATAGCAATGGCTTCAGTGATGATTCACTTCCCTTCCAAATGTAAACAAGCCCATGATGGTTGACTTTATGTAATTCGGTTTCTTGATAAAACAATGGGAATGTTTTTTCCAAGTATGATTCAAACACATCAAATCTTTTGAATTCTTCCAGATGCGACCCAACATCCGTAGGTTCGTCATCTTTGGAAGATGTGTCAATTTGGACCGCACCTTGTAATTTCACCACTGACTGATTTCTAAATGTTTCATCATTAATAATTTTCGACAAAATTCCCTTGTTCTGTTCATAACTAGTAGGTCTATATTGGTCAACTTGGTAACATTGGGCCTTGTATTCTTCCGCCGGTGGTTTCGCTACTCCTGCACTGAAAAATGCCAATAATGCCAATCCACATAATGCAATTCCAATTTTATTCAATTTGCTACTGAAAAGCCCTTTCTGATCTTCCGTGTCCTGCTCCAATGGCAACCCCACCATTTTGTTCCCTGTTATAACAAAAAGATGTGTTATAAGGTTTGCTGGATTTTTTCTCCGTCCGCACTTTTAACATCTTTCGGAGATACAACTTCACTGATAAGGATTTTCTTTCGGCCATCAAGCGGTAAGATACGCAATTGTGTCAGCGCGCTCCGTCCTTCATAGAGATTTCGATTTCGATTTCGTTATGGAATGGACAAATGTTTGCTTGCAATGCGGGGATTGGGGTTTTTTACTTGCTAATTGTATTTTTGTACGTTTTCTAAATCAGTGTCGCCATGTCACGTATAGTGGCGATTGATGCAGTTTTCAATGGTGCGAAAAAGGGCCCCACAATTGCAGCTTAATGTATTTCTAATTGCAGTGCTGCGGGCGCGAATAAGAATTTTTCTTCTCAAGTAAATAAGAATCGGTTGGCCGATTATTGTAAGCTCAAAGAAAGGAAAAAGTTCATGAGCAACGGTGTCCCAACCAGGAAGCAGAAAAAATCGGAAAAGAAGTGGAAAATCTGGTACAATTTACAAATGAAAGCTTGAACAAGAAATCGACAACTGAACCATTTGTGGTGTATTTTTGCAGGGTTATTTGCTAAAACACTATCAGTTCACTGGTGTTAAGAAACCCACAGCGGAAAAACTCAAGCTGCCGGAAAAATAAAAATAAATTTTACACCCCTCAAATACTGCACCCCTAATCATGAGTAAGGGTACAAAACCACCAATTCCAAAGTCTAAAACGAAGAATGCCATTCCAAATGTACATCCCACAAACTCCCTAATTTTACCTGATGGGAAGATTTTCAAAGTTCAGAAGAAAAGACAAAGGAAAATTTTGAGCTGTATTCCTTGTCACCAACGGAAAATCAAATGCACTAGGGAGAACCCTACGTGCCAAAACTGTAAAACACTAGCAGAAAATAACCCTGATAAAAATAATGAGATTATTGGAGCCTGCAAGTATTTTGTTAACGATAAGAAGAAAAATTTGAGAATTAAAGGCGTTTGGGAAGTACAGAATACTGATAAACAGCTTGATGTGGAAACAAAAGATGATTTGTACCAGTCATCAGTAATCAAAACAGAAACTATACAAAATATCCCATTACCTATTCAAAATCAACCTCTAATTGCCAATGTTGATGAAAACAATTCCAATCCAATCTTCCTACAACACCCAAAGGAATCTGTAGGGTACAATAATGTTTCAAATACTCCCCCTTTTGTTGTCGATCAACAGGTCGATAACCAGTATCAGCATGAATCCCCAATGGATCAAAAAGATCATTCCCAAAATTATTTGAAAACTGACATATTTCCAACCTTTTCCCAATCATTTTCACAGAAATTTGTTACTTTCATAGATAATTTACCCTCAAAGCAAAGATCAGATCAATTATTGGAAACTTTTGAAAAAAATATATATTCAGTTTTACCAATTGTTGATCTGAAAGTTTTTAAAGCCAAGTATCATGATTTTTGGTACTGCGGATTATTTATCAAGGAGAACATAGAAAAGCTTTATGATTACATCGTTTACTTCAAAGACAGTACCCAAGAAATCCCCGAGAAAATCACTGATTTTATATACTGGTACACTAAAACAAATTGCGAATTGGTCCCATCTAATTTATTAGAATTTTACACTCTATTGTTTGCAATCTATTACACATCAATTGTTAGTTCAGTTTATGAGTACTTACCAACAGCAGATAACTCAATCAATAGCATTGTCACATACAAATCTGAGGTAAATCAATACTATCACATTTTCCAAAAATTAAATGACAAATGGTTAAATCAACCAAAAGTAATGTCTTTACCAATTTTGCAAATGAATATCTTAATTCAATCCATAATTAACCTAAAAGCTGGTAGTTCATTAATAAATATTTCAAAGATTTTAAGAATTTGTCAATTTTACCAGATGAACAGAGATCCATTTGAGTTCCATGGCTTGAAAAATAATGAATTGATACAAACAAGAAGGATTATATGGTGGCAAATATTTTTGCTTGACAATTTAGTTTCATTCTTCTTGAATTTATCACCATTAATAAAGTTGAATGATTTTGACACAAATTTTTTAATTGAAAATTTGAATGACAATGATGAAAACGATCCCACAATGATATATTTGAATTGCCAATATAAATTTATTTTGATTTTAGATGATCTAAATTCTTTAGTCAATGGATTGAATAATAAATTGAATTTTGAAGATTTTGCTTCGTTTGGACGGAAGATTAACGATTTGTTCATTGTCTGTACACTTAACATCAATAAATTAGAGCAACAATATAACGAAGATTTGCTCAATAACAATCAGCATAACTTAAGTAATTACAAGTATTTTACTTTATCCATGAACTTACTGAGTGACAAAATGTTGATTATTTTACAGAAAAAAATCATTTTAAATCAATTATCAGAAGTGAATTATGATCACAGCAATTTTAATAGAGAGAAGCTAAATCTGACTTTGAATTCACTGAATTATGAATATATGGATTTAAGTAACAACTTATTACCATCTCTGATAAACTATCTCCATTTATTTCTTGGACTATCAACCAAAGATATGATGAAGTTTAATTGGAAGATTAAAAACTATATCCCAATTGATGAGCTCATTTTATTTATGCAGATCTTTGCATCTAACTTGAAAAATGGCTTGGATCCAAAAAATGATAATGATCTGAATGATTTAAATATCAAAATATTTTTGATCGATCAGTCAATTTTATCTTTTATCAACACATGGCACATGAAACTATCAAGTGTTAATAAACTAATTGGTTTGGTTTCAAAAATTTGGAAGATTATGATTTTGAAGAACAAACTAGATGTTGATTATGCAAGGTCAATTTCAAATAAATTTGTGTATCCAACCCCTGTATTTTCAAGTGATTATACTTCAATCGAAACTTTGAATGATTATGATGGGAAATCAACAAATGACACAAATGATACTACACTAGTAAGTTGCAAAGATATAAACCCGAACGGATTAAGAATGAATCCAATAACTCCGATGCCAGAATTGAGTTCTTTGTTTATGTTGAACCCATTGAATACTTCATTTTTTGAAGATGGAATAACACTTAAAGAGAATGACACAAATCAGCAGCAAATTGATCATTTAAGCAGTTTGATTGAAGAAGAATTACAAAATTCAAGTTATTCTGTTGATTACGAAAACAGCTGTGAAAGTGATAATGAAGGGTGGACAAATCTAGGGACAGAAGATACAACAAATGTGTCCCTTGATGATTTTCATTTTTACAAAAACTTGAAAATTGATGTGATTAGATTATATAAGATGATAAGATAGATGAATAAACTTGATCATCTTGTTCATAAATAATCTGATTAATTATTATAAAAATTTATAGAGACTTGAGCATAGTAAAATTAATAAAGATACCAAAATGTAGGGTGAAATTCCTTCCTCCGTTCTTTTAGTATTCAATTGTATTTTGAAAGATGACGAATTATCAACTCTATGACTGTCAAGATTCAATTTTTTGATTTCTGAAATCTCTGGTTGTGGTATAGCAGTCAAATTAATTGAGCTGTAATCAAACGAATTCAATAAGCCATGTTCAATGTTATCAACAATGGTATTTTGAACGTTACCTAAGAATTCTGTTATTAAAACATCTTTTGGCTCTCTGCTGAAAAGATCAGTCCTTACTCCAGCAGTTGAATGAATATTTTCGAATGTATATGTATCAAATAAATCTTGTAAAGTCAACTTTGAATCAATGGTAACATTTTCCAAAAACTCTAAGTTATAAAAGGTGAATCTATCAATAACAGCAACACCAATATCGGTATCAGAGTGATGAGAATATGATGATTCATCAAGCTTAGATGACCCGCAAGCTAAAATATTTGGAGAATAAAATTTGGAAAACATTGTATTTGCCTGACAAGTATCAATCATAAAAAAGATCTCCTTGTACCTTTTTTTCTCATACATCTGCTCAAAAGCGTCAGCAATGTCATAGCTTGAAATTTCTTCAGCGTCTTGAAATTTAAGGAATTCGTCACCGCCATGACCTGTTAAATAAATGAATATATTTGAATTTTCATCTGTCAACAATCGTTTTGATCTTGGTTGCTCTTCTGGCCATCTGTCAGTTAAAAGTCTAATAAAATTTTCAACGGTGACTTCATATCCTCTATAATCAACTTTTACGTTGTCACCATACAATTCTAATTGTCTATCTGCGTTATTGAAAACCTCTCCTTGGAACGCATTCCTTGGATTACATGCAATATCGTCACTCAACATTAAAATAATTTGTGAATCAGGTATTCCAAGTCTTTTCACTGTACGATAAAATGATAATGTGTTTGCAACGTGTCTATAGTTGAACCAAAACTTTGACGTTGATACAATAACTGCCCAATTATTCGTGTGATCCGTGGAGCTGTTGGTTTCTCTCTTTTCACCACATGCTTGCGATATCAAAGTGATCAACAGCAATGAAATAATATTAAATACCTTCATTGTTCAACAAAAATGAAATAATACAACTTAGTAATTATTATATCAGCTACACTTTGTGCTCTTGAAAAAAAACATTATCACATAGTGTAACAAAAAATTATTGCTCCGGGACCGGGAATTGAACCCGGGTCTCCCGCGTGACAAGCGGAAATTCTAGCCACTAAACTATCTCGGATGCAAAAGTGCGCAAGCCCGGAATCGAACCAGGGGCTCAACTATGGCAAAGTTGAATTTTACCACTAAACCACTTGCGCTGGCTTGGGTAAAATTCGGGTGTTCCGTCTGATTGAGTGCAGGCTAAAATGGCCTTTGAGATTGCGTCAGAGGTAAAGAGATAGCTTCCTTCCTACATTCCTATTACTTGGAAATCAAAAAAAAAATAGTCAAGTGCTCTCACTCAGAGTCGAACTGAGGATCGCCACATTACTAGTGTGGCGCCTTACCAACTTGGCCATAAGAGCTCTTGTAAAGACGCCAGTTCGAAGCAGTAATCTTGGACGGTACGTGACCGTGGAAGAACTTCTTTGCCAACAAAAGCAGAAAAAAAAAGAATATATGGACGAGTTGGGAGTCGAACCCAAGACCTCCTGCTTGCAAGGCAGGCGCGCTACCAACTACGCCACACGCCCGAACATATGGCTTCTAAATGGGCTCGCTGCTGGCAAGGGAGATTTTTTTTTTTGAGTCCGCGCCCCAGCCGGGACTAGATCATTGGTAGTTTTTATTCAGCGTGTGACACGAGGCAAGCTTCTCGCTCATTCTCTCTGTTTGTCTGTCTCCGTCGTTCCCTCTTTTAACACATTGGGGGGCAAAAAAAAAAAAGAAGTTAAAATGATCCCTAGCAGGATCGAACTGCTGATCTTGGCGTTATTAGCACCACGCCTTAACCAACTGGGCCAAGGGATCAATTTATGAGGGGGTCACAGGCGCAGAAGTTGATCACTCGAATGCGACGCAGGAGGTATGGAAGGGCTTCAAAGGACTGAAAAAAACAGCCAAGAAGAATTAAATAAAAAGGATGAAAGCACCCAAGGTATAGACAGGCCTATTGTAAGGGCCTCCTACAGAACAA